>OZ005655.1:201872357-201949478 GCA_963930645.1 Salticus scenicus | reverse complement strand
ATAATTTGAAAATATCTCACCTCAGAATAGTAGAAGTATAGAGACGGATGCACTCCTTCACTTAGATACCGTGACTTTCAACAGATCCGTGGATTCCCGGCTGAATCTATTTTCCATCCACGAATACTTGCACTGAAGCACAACAACACTCATTAAACTACTTAACTTCAGCACAACGTAATCTCAACTACCGAAATATAACTTTTTCCAGACTCCAAGCTTCAGACTTTGTCGTAGACAGACATCGAACAAGACTCCACTACACCACACCTTTTACGAAAACCATCTTCATCTTATACCACTTTCCACCAACTTCCTTTCTCTTCATTTCAACCAAACTTTCAAAATCTCTTCCAATTCATCTACCTCTCGCAACTTAATTCCTTCGTTGCAGCACCATGTCGACACAAAACTAATCTGACCTAAAATTTTGCCGAGTCACTGGTGCCGAAGCGATTTAACCATCCCAACTGAATGCTTTGCTGGATCCAGCTTAATTTCATACAAGCTGTGGTGACCTTCTACAGTCTCAACCTCACAAACTTTTATATATTTATGTATGAATAACATTGAAAAAAAATTGTGCAAACAAATTAAACAATGTGGAGCTTTTTAAATCTTGAAGATGTACATTTTTACGATTTCATGTGCAACTAAATATAAGCCTTAAAACTCAGGTTTGCTGTTTACTGTGCTCTCTTAACAATTTGGAAGTGGAATTATCCTTGTAATGTGCGGTGTTTAACTCTATATAAAATAAAATAAAATAAAATAAATAAATAAAAGTAATATATATATATTTTAGAAACTTAAAAAAAAAAAAAAACTTACAAAAAATTTATAAACAAACTCCAGTTAAGAGTTAAATTAAAACACGTGTCATTATTGTAATAAATTAAAAACACTTTAAAAACACGTTTAAATTATATTTATTAAAAACACACCGTAACACCTCATTACCATGTAATAGTTCCAGCCTCTATCTATGACTTCCAGTTGAATATATTTTATTTTATGTAAGGACTTGACTGTTAACCATGTGATACGAAAGTACATATAACTGCTCTGAAGTATGTGTAAAACCAAATTCCCTGATAATGCCTTTTTTTATGTAGGCGAAATGCTTTGGATGTTTTTTTATATTTTTAATAAATGTATTTTTAACGTGTTTTTAATTTATTAAAAAAATTATGTTTTCTCACACTACAGAAATTTAGTTTAACATCACATCTCAATCTGTTAAATGAAATTTTTTTTCTATAACCAGATAAGAACTGTAATCATTTCTGAAAATTTCATCTGGTGGTTTCGTATTTTTTCTGTTTTACATTTTTACATCAAAAAATTTTACGGTGCATATTACGAAAAAAATCTTTCGTGTAAGGATATTCTTTGTGTTGTTCTGTTGCAGAAAACCTTTGTCAACGTGTTTTTGGCATAGCATACGGATATTTTCTGGCAAATTTGTTACCAAGAATTTTCTGTTTATAACAGAATTTTTTTAGAGTGCAAAATTAAAACATGCGGTATTATTTATATTTATTGCTCCATTTAAAAAAACAGTAATTAAGAAAAAATATGTAAAATGAGGAAAAAAGACATTTTATTAAGCACAAAGTATTAGAGATAATTGTATTAAGACAGCCTTTATCTTGCATGTAAATTTCATGGTATCGTAAAATTAAATTTAAAAGAAAAAAAAAAATCTAGATATCTGGTAACATTTCATTATGCATTTTAATTGACCTTTATATACACAAACTAGAAAATTAATAAGAAATCTTAGATTTATAATTATTTTAATTTTTATATTAGACTTACAAATTATTATAGATTAATATTTTATTGAAGTTCCCTTTGCACAGATAACCGTATTCATGAGGTCATCGATTCTAAATGCTTCTGGAGTGCATTTACATCTACAGAATACCATGCATTGGCTACACAGACTTTAAGATTCTTTAAATTGAATGAAAGAGAAGATTGCTGTCGGGTGAGCTTTTCTAATATATCCCAAACATTTTCTATTGGAATAGGATCCGGGCTTCGTGGCGGCCATGGAAGCTTTAGGAAGTTAGGTTGATTTTTATTGAATGAATCCCGAAAGATTCTGACACGATGTACAGCAGCATTATCGTCCATGAAATACCCCTCACCCTCAAAGTAAAAATGTGACACTGCAGAATACACTTGATCTGCCAAAATATCCATGTATTACAGAGTATTTTTGTTTGCTCTAGTAACACCAGGGAATCATTTCCATAACAGCAGAACATTTACGCACCATGATAATAGGTGCTAGCGAACTTTTATAGAAAATCTCACAAGTTTCTAATCCATTAGCCACTGCGCCTGCATAAGGTTTTTTAATACAGCTAATACTGATTTGTTAAGTTTTAAAACAAATTATATATATATATATATATATATATATATATATATATATATATATATATATACACCATAAAATCCCGAAAATAACCCCCCCCCCATCGAATATAACCCCCCCCCTTTTCACGTGGAGAGCGAAATGTCTCCGTTATCCTGAAAGTACCCCCCCTTTTTTTTTTAAGACTATTAAATTTAGCCAATTTATTCTTGTAATCTTCTTTTGCTTTGTATATATTTAAGGTAGTATGTCTATGCATACATTTTTCTTTTAAAACTTTAATTCGTGGTTGTTTTTATTAATGGTGTGTTTGAATTAAGTTTTAATATTTATATATTATTTCTAACTTAACTAATTTTTCATAAAGTGTCGGATGCACGTTATCAATGGAATCATTACGCATTTTTTTTTTTTTTTTTTTTTTTTATCCTTTATTGTAAGAAATGATAGCCTTTAATATTTCCTTTTAAGTAAGTACCATAAAATCCCTAATGTACCTCCTCCATCGAATATAACCTCCCCTCTCTTTTCTTCACTTTTTTTGATAATTTTTTTAAAGAATCTTGATTATAACCCCCCCCCCACCTGAAATTTACCCGTTTTGCTTTTCAAAAAAAGGGGGGGGGTTACTTTCGGGATTTTACGGTATATATATATATATATATATATATACTAGCAGACCCGGCCACGCGTTGCTGTGACTAAGTTATACGTTGAATTATACGGCTGTAAACTATTTAGTACAGTCAAATTATTATTTACGAACAAAGACGAAAACGTTGTAGCCGATGTAAAAACCCACAGGGTTGAGATTTGAAACTTAGGTCAAAATTTGGAAGCGATTGATAAAAATTTTCGTAGTGTTGATATTAAGCACAAATTAATTTTATTGTAGGGTCCTATAAATTTTAATGGAGAAGTGATATATATTATTTCTAATGCTACTTTGGATAAAATTGCTAAAATGACTAATATATAAATTAAATTCTATTAAAATTCTATTAAAATAAAAGTATAAAAGAAACAGACGATTTTAAAATCTATTTTTATGGAGGAGTGAAATATAATATATGCTATAATGGATAATTTTACTATAAAATGACCTCATCATTTTAAATATTTTAAAGAGGGCAACAGCTGTAGTCATAAAAAGGAAAACAATAAGGCTAAACCAGAAAAATAAGTAAATTTGATAAATATTTTAAAACTTTAAAATTGGAAATCTTATGAAATATTGGACATTTAAAGTAAATACATGTATCATTTTAAATAGAAAAAGATTTTGGAAAAGTTTAGTGTATTTTAACGAAGTGATGAGAAGTTTTTGAGTATGTTAAAATTTTAATAGTAAATTCAAGATAATAAAGATGGGAAACATTGAGGATTAAGGGGGTCCAGGGCTCAAAAATCTTCAAAAATTCGATTTTTTTTTTTTTTATTAAAAAATTCTATGATCTTTTCTGCTTAAAATGCCGTTTAGATCATGTTTCTATCTTCATTAGAACGGAAGATATAATTATTTTGCTTTGAGCTGTTTTTCCAACTCCAGTTTTAAAGAGCTGTTGCTATGGTAACACCCACCTTCTGTTTGAAAACAAACGCCGCGCTAAACATAAACAAACATTTTTAACCGCATTTTTTCGAGAAATATATTTCAATTATTAATTAAATTGAACGCTGATTAATTTCATATGTTTATATTTTAAATTTATACACTTCTACTTCTACTTTGAGAAGAAGTGAAGTGAAATAACTTCGTAGTTTAGTGCCGGCGTGGGTTTGTTTACAACGTGCTGGGATTTGATTATCGTAATGATTTTTACTTTGAAATATTTTTTTTACCATTGACATGATTTATTACTATTGATTATACACTTTTTTACATTGATTTATTATTATTTTAAAGTGATTGCTTGATTATTGTGATTCTGGCTTGTTCAAAAGTTATATTTCGTTTTGATATGATATGAATACGATACAAATATATTGATAATGCTTTGTTTACAAGAGTAAGGAATTTTGTACTTATTTCGAAATTAATTCGGAGTGTATTTTAAGTTTTTATATCTTTTTTTCTTGAGAAATTTTGAAAGAACATTTGTAATATGGGCAGGAAACGAAAATCTGCTCTTCAGAAGTCTGAAGCAATGAAAAAAAAGAGAAGCAATCCATCAGTTTCATCCCCTGAAAAAGTAAATCTGGAAATAATAAAGCGTTTAGATGGAAGAAAAATGCCCTCGCCTGTAAAAAATAACTTGGAAGGTCAGGAAGAAAATTACATCATCATAAAACAAGCTATTTTTCAATCAGTAATATCAAAGTGCTGTTGTCAAAAATGTTATCAACTAACATTAATTGTACAGGTTGGTAAATGCAATGGATTTGCTCAAAATCTCAAAGTTATTTGCAAAAATTGCAGTTTTGAGTTCTTATTTTGTTCTTCAGATAAAGTTTCAGGAAACGAAAATTCTTTTGATATTAACCGCAGAGCTGTAGTTGCAGTTACAGAGATGGGGAAAGGACACGCAGCATTAGAAAAGTTAACTTATAACATGAACTTACCGTGTATGGATTCAAAAGTTTTTACTAAACATTTAAAATATTTGCATTCTTCAACCGTAAAAAGTACATGTGAACAGTTAAAAAGCATTCGAGAAAAAGTAAAACAATTTCACCTTGGTTCGAATAGTACATGTATTTCAGATATTGCAGTCAGCTATGATGCAACATGGCATAAGCGCGGCCATACTTCAAATTATGCAGTTGGTTGTGTGATTGATGTCCTCTCTGGTTTTGTAATTGATTATGAAGTTTTATCTAAAATCTGCTACCACTGTATCCAGGCAGCAAAAAGTCTTGGAAAAGAGTCTCCGGAATTTCATATATGGTATGAAGGACATGCTCGAATTTGTGATAAAAATTACGACGGAACATCTGGTGGAATGGAAAGCGAGATGGCAAAACGGATGTGGCTTCGTTCCGAAAGTCTTGGGTTCCGCTACACAGAATTAATAGCAGATGGCGATTCGAAAACTTTCAAAGACCTGCAAGATTTGAATGTATACGGAAAAGAAACTCTCATTACTAAAACAGAATGCATAAATCATGTTGGCAAAAGAATGGGAGCTGCACTGCGTAAACTTGTTGAGGTTGAGAAAGCAAAGGGTGTTACACTCGGAGGGAAAAAACATGGAAGCTTGTCAGAAAGCACAATAAAAAAAATTACGCGCTATTATCGTAACTCGATAGTACGCAATAAAGGCAACATAATTGCCATGAAAAAAGATATTTATGCCATCTTACAGCACTGCAGTTCAACAGATAAAAAGCCGAAGCATTCGACCTGTCCTCCTGGAGAAAATTCATGGTGCTTTTATAATCGTGCGATTTCGATGAAGCTAAAGCCTCCAGCACACAAAACCAGTGTTAAAACCCCTCTAAGAGAAGAAATTGTTGCCAAAATGATGCCAATTTTTCAAAGATTGGCTTCAGAAGTATTATTGCAAAAATGTGCAAAAGGGGAAACACAAAATAGGAACGAGTCTTTGCACAACATGATTTGGAGTCGTTACCCCAAAGTGTTTAACACTTCTAAAACTCGAGTAGATATTGCTGCAGCTAGGGGCATATCAGATTTCAATTATGGAATGAGGGTATCTTCAATAAATGCCTTAAAAACATGCCATTTATCACCTGGCAATTCATCCTTAACTTCCTTGAAACGCATAAGGACTCGCCATGTTAGAAAGGCGTTGTTCAAGTCAACAGAAGCTTTTAAATCTTATAGAAAAAAAGTTGAATTAGCAAAAATTACAATCAACCAAAAAAATAAGCTGAAGGAAGGCGTTACTTATGCATCTGGAGGTTTTTAAGAGGTATTTAAACATATATTAATATTGTTTTTTCATTTATAATGTGTTTTTATCTATACCGCTTCTTTTCAACAATTTTAATTTTCGCATTCATGCTATTCAAAAATCAAAAGTTGATAAATGCATTTAGCAAGGGTTTAGTTTCCATGATGCGTTTTTTCACCATTTTTCATTTTCAAATTGATATACAGTCAACTCTCATTAATCCGCAAAAGTTTTGTCCAAAGGTGCGGATTATAGGATTTTGCGGATTACAGGTTATTTTCTTTGTTTACATTTTTCTTTTCCAAATTTAGAGTGAGTTATGATTAATTTAATCATATATGAATAGACATTAAAATGAAAAGATATCTAATAAGTTTTAAAATAAAATATTTTTTCAATATTAACTCAACTTATCAATTATAATGAAGCTAAATAATTTAGGCATACTCAAATAATGTATAGCAATAAAATATAAGCATACATATTTGGTTAAAAAATACAAAAAAAACTATATTTCAAGTGCAGAAATGGAAATTCCTTATTGATTACTTTTTAAATTTGTTAAACATTGATGTAATAGTACTGGAAATATATATATATATATATATATATAATTTTTTTTCAGAAACTTTCGCTTGCTAATTGTGTAAAAATGCAATTTCTTTTTCAGAAATAGAATGTTTTGAAAGAAAACTCTTGCAATTCTCCCCAATTTTAAACCCTTAAAAAATTTAAATTTGCAGATTAATTTCCGAAAGCAAAGATTAATTTAAAATTTGAATTAAAAAAAGAGAAAAGTTTCTAGTTCGTTCAGAATCTTAGCTGTAAATTTGTTTGTTTACATTAAAAAATCCATTGCGGATTAGAGGTATTTGCGGATTAACGGGAGTTGACTGTAACTCAAAAACCAATAAAGATAGAGCCTTGAAATTTTAAACTTGGCATTTTCAAATATTTTACTTTAATTTGTCTTTGGTAAATTTAAAAAAAATTATTATTTTTGAAAATATGCGACTAAAAAAAATTACGTTGAAAATTTGTCAATTTTTTGTTAAAAAATTTTTATCTTTTTTTTTTTTTTAAGAAATTTTTTTTTAATGCCGAAGACAAATTAAAAATAATATATTTCTCTTCAACTACATGAAAAAAATTTTAAATTCCGTTTATAATATTTTGAGTTATATCAATTTTAAAATACCTCACTTTTTTTTAAAAAATTTAAATTTTAAATTTTTTTTAAAGTTTGAGAAAATTTTTATGTGGTTTTTTGTTTAGTCATTGCATGGTTAATTACCAAAAAAAATTTCAAATCAGTGGGTTAATTAGTAAAAAGTTTATTAGTAATTTAAAAAAATCATTCTTCGCTAAGTCGTATAACGACTCGTCAGGTTCGAAAAACATTATTTGAGTCTATGGAAACATTCAAATGCACATTAAAAAAATAGTAAAAATAGCTAAAATTAAGCTAAAATTAAAGGATAGAGTTCTAAATTGTGTTATTTATGCATCAGGGAGTTTCTAAGAGGTATTTAAAGATTTTATAAGCAGTGATTATGTTGTTGTAACTTTAAATACATTTTTCTCCATGATGCGCTTTTTCACCATTTTTCATTTTCAAATTGATATAACTTAAAAACCAATAAAGATAGAGCCTTTAAATTTTAAACTTGGCATTTTCAAATATTTTACTTTAATTTGTCTTCGATAAATTTAAAAAAAATTATTATTTTTGAAAATATGCGACTTTAAAAAAAAATTACGTTGAAAATTTGTCAATTTTTTTAAAAAAAATTTTTATCTTTTTTTTTTAAGAAAATTTTTTTTAATGCCGAAGACAAATTAAAGATAATATATTTCTTTTCAACTACGTGAAAATTTTTTTTAATTCCGTTTATAATATTTTGAGTTATATCGATTTTAAAATACCTCACTTTTTTTAAAAAAATTTAAATTTTAAATTTTTTTTAAAGTTTGAGAAAAATTTTATGTGGTTTTTTTGTGTAGTCATTGCATGGTTAATTACCAAAAAAAATTTCAAATCAGTGGGTTAATTAGTAAAAATTTTTTTAAAATGGGCCCCGGACCCCCTTAAGATAAGAATAATTATAAGATTAAAAAAAAAAAAATCTGGAGTGACTCCACTCGACTTTCCGAACATTGAGTAATTAACAGTTTTGTAGATAAAGTAAAGAAAGAGGAGTTGTTAAACAAACAAAAGAGAGAAAACCATAATAGAGTGTTTGAGTATTTTTCTCCATTTATTACACGATGTTTTATTTAACGCTATTGAACTTTGAGCCCATAGATCATAATAATAAAGAATTTTTCGTTGTGTCCCTGTAAAAACCTATAAATGCTAGATTCACCAAAATGCTTATAGTTAGTGCAACAGTGATTTATAATACTCATATAAATTTTCAGCTCAATTCAATAAGGAGTTTAGATGCTATCGTACTTTTAAAAATTTAGTCCCATAGGCCATAATGATAAAGAATTTTTCTTTGTGTCCCTGTAAAAAAACTGTAAGTGCTAAATTCACCAAAATCTATACAGTTAGTTCAACTGTGATCTATAACATGTGTACAAATTTTTTGCTCAGATTAATAAGGCGTTTAGACGCTATCACACTTTTAAAAATTTGGTCCCATAGGCATAATGATAAAGAATTTTTCTTTGTGTCCCTGTAAAAAACCTATAAGTGCTAGATTCTCCAAAATCTATACAGATTGAGTATTTGTGACCTATAATATGTGTATAAATTTTTTGCTCAATTGAATAAGGCGTTTAGATGCTATCGCACTTTTAAGATTTTGCTCCCATAGGCCATAATGATAAAGAATTTTTCTTTGTGTCCCTGTAAAAAAACTATAAGTGCTAGATTCACCAAAATCTATAGGGTTCGTACTATGGTGACTTACAATATATGTACCAACTTTCAGGTTAATCGAACAAAGCGTTTAGACGCTAGCGTGTTCACTCACAGACATACACACATACACACATACACACACACATACATACATCATCGTAAAAATAGTGAAAACGGACTCAGGGGACCTCAAAACGTATAGAAACATCAAAATCTCGAATTCGGATTTTTGACATGATTACAATACTTTCCTCACTATAGTGTTCGGAAAGTAAAAAAAACTTTTTATATACCATGCTTTTAAATTTTAATATACTAATAATATACTAATTAAAAGGAAAATGATAAATATTCTATCATAGTTTGAAGTCAAATTTGTTTTCAAATGTCTAAATAAAATATCTGATGTAAGATACTAATATTTTGCAGCGGAATAGATTTCATTTCTGTCATCCTTGGCGAAAAAAAAAGAATATCGCCAAATTATCTGGCGAAAATATTTAATTCCTTTCAAAAATCATGGTTATTTTAACAACTTATATTAAAAGAGTAATGAATAATATGAAACAATATTTCGTACAATACATATTACATGTCATACATACGTACAATGAATAATACATCTTACATTTCGTACAATGCATACATCTGGCATGTATATTTTCGTGTTACGCTTTTGATCGCCAAATAATAATAATAATAATAATAAAAGCCAAGGGCGACAGAGTTTTGAAATTTAAAATTAAAATTTTGTCAATTTGACAGCAAAATAATTCAATCTAACACCCGCGATAACTAATACATATCTATACCCAAATATAAGGATTAAAATCGGGAAAGAAATTTCCTCGATTTTTAATAATTTCTTACAAAAAGACCAGTGGGCAATTAACATAGGAAATCTTTTTCTTGGCTGCACAGACTGTCAGTGAGTCACACTTCGCTTGCGTATAGAACTCATAGATATAGTATAGCATATATAGAATAGAGTGATCATTGGGGAGAAAAAAGTTATTCCTTTTCATTTGGGAAAAGACGACGTTTTTACCAAAATATGGCCGTCTTTCCCCTAGTGAATACACACGGGAATACATACTAATATTTTAGCAAATAAAATTTATGAATAATTTATTTGCTAAAGGGGAATGGAAGACTCCAGATACAGTTTCAAATTCATATTTCTTTCTTCCTTTCTTTCTTTTCTTTTTTTTTTTTTTTTTTTTTCAATACCACTTAATGGCTGTTTCCAAAGCTTTTTTTTTTTTTTTTTTTTTTTTTTTTCGGCATCAAAAATCTTTGTACGATAACATGGGGATGAGAGATCTATATATATTACTATATCTATGATAGAACTACATTAGCACTTTATCAATGTGTATAAAATCTTTAAATTGATTATGACGTCAATTTTCGTGAGATGCATAATTTAACTTTTTATAATTTTTTAACGTTCACGTTTGATTAAATGTATTTATTTTTATGTCGAAAGAAAATGAACTCGTATTTTTTTTTTTTTTTTTTTTTGGCAACAATTAAATTAATGGAACTCACAGATATTTTGGAGCAACTTTAATAAAGGTCTATAATTAACAAATAATTGCAATAAAACAATATTGTGACAATAAACTGAGATAAAAACTATCCTATCTCTCAAGTTGGACCAAACTGCACACAGTGTGCAAAATTTCATTAAAATCGGTTCCTTAGTTTAGGAGTTTACCCCGGACAAACATCGTGACACGTAATTTATATATATATACAGATATATAGTGTTTATTAATACTGGTGGAATACTTAGGATAATTGGTGGGTCCATATAGACAGGTGGGTTCTTACGAACACTGTTATATTTCGATTGGAATAATTTCGATTTTTTTAAACAATGTAAAATGATTTTCAATCGTGTTACTTTGGTACCGAATTTTATGTGTTAGTTTAAACATTGTTTGACATAAAAAGATTTGTTTTTACACAACCTATCGAAAAAAAATAATAATAAGAAGAAGAAGAAGACAATTTCTCATTTCAATTTAAAGAACTTTAATCTTTTACTTTTAATATGTTTTTATCTTTTGATTTACCAGCTCATTTCGAACATTAACTCACATATGAGTTAAAATTTCTAAGTGATCTTTATAATTAAAAATATTTCAAATAAACTCAGAGGCAATTAAAGTAATTCTTTAAAAACAACTTTTATATTCTATACGGACAGTTGCTTTCTTAATATCAGAAACAGAAATACTTTAAGTTAAATTGATGTTTCAAACAGATATTTATTTCAAAATAAATGAAACATATTGACTGTTCCTTGTATAAAAATACAACTACAACTCTTCAAAAATTTTCTTTATCTATATATAATCGTAATTTGATAAAGAAAAGAAATCTTACAAAACTATGCTTTATTAATCATTGTCTAACTATTTTCATGAGCCAAATTGAATAAAAAACGTTTTACTTTAGAAAATAAATGATGTTATTTTTTCTTTAATTGTTAATACAATGTTTTAGAAGAAATATTTTTTTTTTTTTTTTTACATTTATTAAGAAACTTTTGACGTATGACATGTATAAAAAACAGTTAAAAATAAGTTTTGTAAGAAGTTTTAGATTGTATTTACTTTTAAGTCTTAAGAAGAATCATATAAATGAGAAAGTAATAATAAATAATAAGCAAAGTAAGTGTTTTGGAAATTTCATATTTCATTGATGGATAAATTATCTTGTTTCTTTAAACATACTGAATCACATAAAAAAATAAATAGCAGCATTATCGCTAAAGGTTTGGTTTGAGTTTGGGAGTAAAACCGATTGACTGCTGTAGGGTCCAAGGCCTGAGTGCCTTCCGTGAGGAGTCTTTCTATAGAGTCCTAACCTTTATTTAAGCAAGTTTCGAAGAAAACCACGGAAAACTCCGAACTACTAGGCCGACGAGTGCGACCTGGCAGGGAATCCGGCACCTCACGTCTACTAGCTTTGAACGAAGGACCACTCGACCGCTGGTGGACAATCCCTATAGGTGAATTCCAGGCCGTCATCATAGCCCACTTGACAGTTCTAGGGTGATGTTGATCTATCCAACCCAATCCTCATTATGTTAGTATCACATGGGATTAATAAGAAAAATTATCGAAAAAAAAAATCAAAAAGATAAAAAGCTTTACGTTTGAAATAACAATCTTGAGCACAAATTGACAAATGCGAGAAATGTGTGTATGTTACAGCATTTTAATACAAATATTTGTTTTTTGTTAGTAAATATATGATCCCCCCTGACTGTGATGCAAGATTTACAACGTCTGCCTAAAAACAGAGGAGATATTTTCAAAAATATGCTGAACCCTTGCATCCACTCTTTTGTGGATCCCGGAAAAAAGGGCACCCGGATCAAAGGGCACCGGAAAAAAGGGCACCGGATAAAAGGGCACTTTTGCGATTTGCGCATCGTAAGATGCAATAAGTACGAAAATCTAAATCGGAGTCTACAGATTACTCTCATATTGAATTAAAAATATTTAGGGATAACTTTGAGTGAAAATTCAGTAATTGCTTAATATAACCAGGGGTGGCGGGTGGAGTTGGATGGGAAATTAAAAACAAAATAATGGTTTTTATGTAACCATGTAATTTATATTAATGAAACTGTGATATAAATATAGATTATTAATTTTTTCAGCGAGGGCTAAGTATAACAGAGTAGGTTTTTTTTGTTTGTTTTTTTGAGGGAGGGAGGGGGGGGGGAGGAAGGATACAAGAAAAATAAAATCTTTTTTTTTTTTTTTTTTTTTTTTTTTAATTGTTACCTGTTACTGTTTGCAATGAAAATTTTTATGAATGTCTTCTCAAGAAATTTTTTACTAAGTGTTATGTATATGTAATAAGTAAAAGGGGGGGGGGCTACGTGAGTAGAAAATAATAATACTTTTTATGTGAGTCCATGTCTGATTTTAAAGAAAATTTGTGTATCACTGATTATTAATGAATATTTTTAGTGAGTGTTACTATTAATTGGGTGGGGGGGGGGCTTAGAGGGCAGAAAAAAAAACGAATGTTTTTATAACACACGGTATAAGATTGTACTAAATTTGTGTCATTTACTCATTGTTAAGAAAAATTTCATTGAATATGGCATGCAACATTGGAGGGGAGGTGGGGGGGGGGAAGTACCAGTTCTCCAAAGAAAATGAACATTATGGTTTTTATACAACCAATGTTATTGAAGCAATACGCTAATGAAACTTATAGTTTATAATGGTTTTCAATTAGGGTTACTTGTAAAGGGGGGTTACTGTTGGGGGGGGGGCGAAAGAAAAGAAATTGACTATATTTAAATCTACCTGTTCCGGATTGTAATGAAAATTTATAAATTTTTATGAGAGTAATTTAATGTTTAAGAACATTTTTACAGGAAGGGGGGGAGGGGGCTACGTGAGTAGAAAATAATAATACTTTTTATGTGAGTCCATGTCTGGTTTTAAAGAAAATTTGTGAATCACTGATTATTAATGAATATTTTTAGTGAGTGTTACTAGTAATGGGGGGGGGGGGGCTTAGAGGGCAGAGAAAAAGAAAACGAATGTTTTTATAACACACGGTATAAGATTGTACTAAATTTGTGTCATTTACTCATTGTTAAGAAAAATTTCATTGAATATGGCATGCAACATTGGAGGGGAGGTGGGGGGGGGGAAGTACCAGTTCTCCAAAGAAAATGAACATTATGGTTTTTATACAACCAATGTTATTGAAACAATACGCTAATGAAACTTATAGTTTATAATGGTTTTCAATTAGGGTTACTTGTAAAGGGGGGGTTACTTTTGGGAGGGGGGGGCGAAAGAAAAGAAATTGACGATATTTAAATCTACCTGTTCCGGATTGTAATGAAAATTTATAAATTTTTATGAGAGTCATTTAATGTTTAAGAACATTTTTACAGGAAGGGGGGGGGGGCGAGCAAAAAATTATAATGGTTTTAATGAGTCTGTGGCTGAATTTAATGAAAATTTAAAAAAAAAAAAACATCATTCATTATTCATGAAGATTATCTGGGGGGGGGTGTTAGAGAGCGGAAAAAAAGAAAATGTATATTTTTATATCATCCAGTTAAAGATAGTAAAAAGAAAAAGAAAAAAAGTGCCATGTATTTATTTAAGAAAAACATCAGTTTGCGACGCAAGTAGCTACTGAGGGAGGAGGGGGTCGTTGGATAAAGAAAAGCAAAATTATGGTTTGTATGTAACCAATTTTATCGAAACAATAAATTATTATAAATTATAGTTTATTATTATATATAGTTTATTATTTAAATTATAGCTTTTCAATGAGAAAAGAAAATCCGAAAAAGAAACAAAATGTTCAAAAGAATGCGCTTTTTTTCGGGGGGGGGGGGCAGAGGAAAATAAATTGACTATATTTAAATCACCCTGTTCCGGATTGTAATGAAAATTTATAATTTTTATTAAGTGTTACTGAATGTTTAAGAAATTTTTCACTGGGGGGAAGTAAGTGAGCAGAAAATAATAATGTTTTTATATGAGTCTGTGAACGATTTTAATGAAACATTGAATAAATACCATTCATTCTTTATGAAGATTTTCAGTGAGTTTTACGTAAGATGACAAATTTAATATTTATTTCTTAATTACCTTTTTACAACAATTTTACCCCCCCCCCCCTCTCCTTACAATGAGTCTTTAATTATTACTCATTCGTTTATTTATATTTTTCAGCTTCAATTTTATTTTAAACTTCCTAAAATTATTATTATTATTTTTCTCCTCTACCGCCTTACTTTCTACCCTTCTTCCTTCCTGTATCTTCTACCTTTGCACTTTATAACCAAAATAAATGTTGATGCATCCTGCAGTTTACTTTTTATTGATGTCTAGTAGTTATTGGAAAAGTAGTATGTTGTAAAAGTAGATGTCTAGTAGTTATTGGATAGTTTTTTTTTTTTTTTTTTTTCGGATCCACGTACGGAAAAAAGGGCACTTTTTTTTAATGATATTTCAATAATGCAAGCTGAACATCAAAGAATGCGCAAGCATTTATAATTTTGAATGGTTTGCTTGGAGAGTTTGAGCTGACAAAATTAACAGTAGATATATATATATTTTAAATCAGTCTTTTCACAAATTTTAATTTTTCCTGCCTTTTCAATGTAACTGTAATGAATACTCATCGGTTACAAATTATATTTCTATTTTCAATGTAGTTCAATAAAGTAAATATAGATGTATATATATATATATATATATAGTTTCTTTTATAATAACCTCTTAGACACACCAAATGTAATTTTGAGGGCATCCTGCTGTTCATTTTGTATTTAGGTAAAGTAGTTATTGGGAAAGTGCTCTTTTTTCCGCGTGCGGAAAAAAGGGCACCGGAAAAAAGGGCACTTCTTAAATATTTGTTTTGTAAAATACATGTTAAACAACAGAGAGTGCACAAACATCGGCATTTTATTGATGGGTGACAAAATTAACACTTTTTTTTAAATTTAAATTTGTAATAATTTACCCCACCCTCTTTTTTCTCAATTATTGGAAGACCAAATAATTAGTGGGGCAGTGCCCTTTTTTCCGCATGCGGAAAAAAGGGCACCGGAAAAAAGGGCACTTCTTAAATTGTTTTTTGTAAAATACGTGCTAAACACCAAAGAGTACACAAACATCTTTATGATTTTTCTTTATGACATCTTTATGACACAAACATTTTTATGATTCTGTGGATGATTTTAATGAAAATTTGAATAAATATCATTCATTATTTATCAAGATTTTATGTGAGTAATACGCATAAGGACGGGGGGGGAGGAGTTAGGTGGCAGAGAAAAAGAAAATGAATGTTTTTATATCACCCCGTTCAGGATTGTAGTAAAACTAGTCCCACTGACTCATTAGGAAAATTTTTCTTGAGTATTGCATGTAACTGTTACGGGGGGGGGGGGGGTACGAGGTAGGCAAACACAAAAAGAACATAATGGTTTTTATGTAATCAGTTTTATTGTAACGATAAATTTAATTTATAGTTTATGAAGTTTTTTAGTAAGAGTTAGGTATAACAAAGTAGGCTGGTGGAGGGAGCAGAGGAAAAGAAATTGACTATTTTTTAATCACCCTTTGACGAACTGTAATGAGAGTTTTTATAAATGTCATTTACTGTTTGACAAATGTTCTCTAACTGTTATACACACATATATATATATATATATATATATATATATATATATAAATGATAGATAACGTAATAAAATTTAATCTTAAAATTTAGCAATTAATAGAACTAAAACAATAATAACACACAAAAATATAGAACTGAATTTAACTTAGAGGAAAGACTGACACAAATATATATATATACCTCGTAAGGAAGATTGGCAGTGGGTGTCTACCTGAGCTGAAAATAATAATTGTGCTTATATGAATCTGTCGCTGATTTTAATGAAAATATGAATTAATATGACTTATTATTTACTAGTAATTATTAGGAAAGTGCCCTTTATCCGCATACGGAAAAAAGGGCACTTTTTTAATCCTTTTTATAAAATACTTGTTAAACACTAACGAATGCGCAATCATCGAAATTTGAATGGGGGGGGGGGCTAAGATGACAAAATTAACAATATTTTCTTAATTAGCTTTTTATAAGTTTTAACCCCCCCCCCTCCTTACAATGGAACTTTAATTATTACTCATTCGTTTATTTATATTTTTCAGTTTCAGTTTGATTATGAACTTCTTAAAGTTTTTCAATGAGAAAAGAAAAATGCGCAAAATGAAACGAAATGTTTAAAGAAATGGGCTTTTTGTGTGTGGGGGGGGGGGGGCAGAGGAAAGGAAATTAACTATATTTAGATCGCCCTGTTTCGGATTGTAATGAAAATATAATTAAAGACTCATTGTAAGGAGAGGGGGGGGGGTTAAAAATTGTTGTAAAAAGGTAATTAAGAAATAAATATTAAATTTGTCATCTTACCAGTATTCTTTTACAAGCAACCATCATTGGAAACCTTTATAAACTATTTTTATTAATTTATTGGTTCAATAAAATTGGTTGCATATAAACCATAGTTTTATTTTGCTTTACCCTACGAACCACCCCTCTCCCCCCAATAGCTACTAACCGATTTTTTTTCTTAAACAATACATGAGCCTTTTTTTTTTTTTTTTCTTTTTAATTTTTAACTGAGTACTAAAAAAAAAAAATTCATTTTCTTTTTCTCTGCCCCCTAATATCTCCCCCTTATACGCAAATCTCACTGAAAATCTTCATAAATAATGAATGGTATTTATTCAAAGTTTCATTAAAATCGTTGACAGACTCATATAAAAACATTATTATTTTCTGCTTACTTATCTCCTCCCCCCCTCCCGTGAAAAATTTCTTAAACTTTCAGTAACACTTAATAGAAATTATAAATTTTCATTACAATCCGGAATAGGGTGATCTAAATATAGTCAATTTCTTTTCCTCTGCCCCCCGCCCCCCCCCCCCCAAAAAAAGAAAAAAAAAAAAAAAAAAATCGCATTCTTTTAACCCTCCAATGTTGCAGGCCATACTCAATGAAATTTTTCTTAACAATGAGTAAATGACACAAATTTAGTACAATCTTATACCGTGTGTTATAAAAACATTCGTTTTCTTTTTCTCTGCCCTCTAAGAGCCCCCCCCCCCATTACTAGTAACACTCACTAAAAATATTCATAAATAATCAGTGATACACAAATTTTCTTTAAAATCAGACATGGACTCACATAAAAAGTATTATTATTTTCTGCTCACGTAGCCCCCTCCCCCCCTTTTTACTTATTAGACATAAAAACACTCAGTGAAAATTTTCTTGAGGAGAAATTCATGAAAATTTTCATTGCAATCAGTAACAGGTAACAATTAAAAAGAAAGGAAAAATATTTTATTTTTCTTGTATCCTTCCACCCCCCCCCTCCCTCCCTCAAAAAAAAAAAAAAAAAAAAACCTACTCTGTTATACTTAGCCCTCGCTGAAAAAATTAATAATCTATATTTCTATCACAGTTTCATTAATATAAATTACATGGTTACATAAAAACCATTATTTTCTTTTTAATTTCCCATCCAGCTCCACCCCCACCCCTAGTTATATTAAGCAATTACTGAATTTTCACTCAAAAGTTACCCTAAATATTTTTAATTCAATATGAGAGTAATCTGTAGACTCCGATTTGGATTTTCGTGCTTATTGCATCTTACGATTCACAAATCGCAAAAGTGCCCTTTTTTACGGGTGCCCTTTTTTCCGGTGCCCTTTTTTCCGGGATCCCTCTTTTGTAACGCTAATCATTGCTGCGGGATTGTTATTGGAAACTGGTCACGTGATGCTAAGAATGTTTCACACATACCAGAATTTTTCACACTTATTGTACGAGAATTATGTCTGGGATCTTCTTTGCATGATATTCATTTCGTTAAATATATCTTCACATCAAGTAGTCTGCATTTTCCAATGCAGCGTAGCGTAGCCACTGAATGCAAAGTACTTATAATAAGCACAAGTGAGTAATTAGGTTTAAGTATCAAGGTATCAAGTATAATGGTGCTCATCACAATAATGTACAAGCGGGGATGGTTTTTAATTTGATAAGAATCGATTCAGTGCGACGTGCAATTCTGCCCATATATATATACCTAAGAAGAGAAGAAAAGAACGGGCGATCATCCCTAAAACATAACTTAAATAGCCATTTTAGAGGGAATGCTAAAGATAATACTTTTAATAATGTAGGGGCTCTGTAATGCATGATTGCTACTGTTGCATTTCTTCCTGGTGTTTTAATTTTAATGGCCGGCAGTATAGTTTCTGTCTGGTTTATATATATATATACAGCATTATTTATGTATGTTTTAATCGTTTTAAAATTCAAAACAGGTCATTGAAACCGCATTTCAAATTTTAAACGTATTCAATTCAACGCTTTAGAGCCCTATAATTACTCCAATGTTAATTTTTTATCCTTTATTTTTACAGTAAAATCATAAGACAGGATAATTATTATCCAGTAGAAAATCATCGGAAGATTCTCGTCGAGGGCCATAATTAGAGGCTTTGACATAAAAAAATAGTGTTTATAAATTCAAGATTTTTGAATTCTAAGACACTAAAATAAAGAAATGGTTGAAGAAACTTATCAAAATAATTGTCGTTTGACATGAATACTTTTACATGAACTAAGCCTTTAAGGAAAAATACTATAATTTCATTAAACGAAAGATTTACAACTGCGGTTATTTGGAAAATGAATAAACAAGTTTTAGTTTAAAGAACTTGTCAGTACAATTTGTTACTCAAAATAAATTTTTACCGACGGTTAAAATATTTTTTCTTCGGGAATTTAAATGAGAATATTGTATAATGACGTTTCATAAAGGTGAATTGAATAAAAGACTTAAAGTATATATATATATATATATATATATATAATAAGGATTATTCGGATTATTTTTTAATTATATATATTGAATCGGAATCGTAAAAGAATATGTGTGAAAAATTTTTTGAAGGACAATATGATTACATAGCAGAATTAAACATTTATTTTCGCTTTATATTTTTAAAGGGATCTAAATGTAAACTAAGTGAGCAATTAATCAAAATTATTCAACAAGCATTTAATTCTCTGTTACTTTACATTTATCGTTGCATTTCATTAAATATTTTACTAATCTGTGTCATTCCAAATCAGTCTAATTTTGAGGTAGCCATCGTACTAGTGCCATACTATTGGCAATTAGCGACGGTCTGGGACTCACTCACTGTACCTAGTGTGGTCCGCGACATGTCATCCCAATTTTAATCCTCTACTGAGGGGTTCCTTCACCGCTTCGGTAACCTCAGACTTATAATTTGCATGAGAACATGGAGAAGATTGTAGCCACGACGGATTTTAATTTCACCAGCATTTATTAGAGTATATCACAATATTCGACTGGTTCGAGAATCGAACTCGCAATCTTCCAATTTTGGATATTGAGTTCAGCGCTCTACTGCGCCATAAATTCCAAATTAAATAACTACAAATAATTATGATCATTGTTAGATTATATAAATACGCATCAGACATTTGAGCACTGCAAGCGCATAGAAAAGAGAAAAGATAGATTATTGGTTTGTATAAAAGTGAAGATAAACATTTATCCACCATTCTGTCACGAAAAGCTAACTCTCGATGAGATATGCATCTAGACATTCCTTTTCAATAAAATAAAATAAAATAAAATAAAATTTTAAAGTATAACTCATTCAAAAAATAAACATTTATCTACCATTCTATCACGAGAAACTAACTCTCGATGAGATATGCATCTAGACATTATTTCTCAATAAAATAAAAAAAACTAAAATTATAAAGTATTACTCATTCAAAAAATAAACATTTATCTACCATTCTATCATGAAAAGCTAACTCTCGATGAGATATGCATCTAGACATTCCTTCTCAAAAAAATAAAATAAAATTATAAAGTATTACTCTTTCAAGATTATCCTTTGGAATGTTTGCTAAGTATGATTTTTATATTGACAAATGCAAAGTATGAGGGAAAAACCTACTAACATATTATTACATTTTAAACCATAAATAGTATATAAAAAATTTATATAAAAAAACTCTACTATGATTTTATTACTCATTAAGCAAAATTTTATCGCACATGTTAAATAAACAAAAAAATGTTTAATCTATTAGTACGTTCTTAAAGAAAATGTTAAAAAGGGGGTTCTAAAAATAATAGAAAATGCATTAGGTATAAACAACTACTCGTATTCACGTTCTCTTTTTCCCAGAGAATATTAAAACTAAAATAATAAAATAAACTTCAAATATTTGGTTTTAACTCCTTAATTAATCATCATGCTATTTAATATACTGCTTTCAACAGCCATGAGCAAAAAGATTTAATTCCACCCTATTTCAAACCTTTATTAATCTATATCAGTCTCTTTGCATCGGTTTACACGAAACATTTAAACAGGTAAATATTTCCGCAGTAAATATGCCGAAGTAAGAATGATCACTTTTTAATTATAATAGCACGTGTTTGCGGGCTGACTTTTAAGTGCCTGCGAAACGAAAACTCTTCATTATTTTCGCCCTAGTTGCTTAATTATACGAATTTGTCAACGTCACTTATATCGATGATTGCCCCGTGAGAAATTTTTTTACAATCGGATAATGATTTTGTTTGTAGCCTGTTGTGATATCGCTTTATGTATTTTTCATCAGGTTGTACGTACAATCTTGAAGAAAACGTATGTCACTACCATTAACAAAATGTTATCTGATTTTCAGAGTTATTCTGTCATTCTAACTGAATCGCTATTTTCTTTTTTTATCAAATAAGCGTTGCACTGCAAAACTTTTAGCAATAGGAATATATCCAATGATAAACTTTGCAAGAAATTTCTTTTGTGCATTTTATAAATGTAAAATAACTTTATGCCAACTTTATGTATATTATTTTATTCAGTAAAGGTTTTGTTTTTCATTAAAAAAATCTCCTTGACCTTCTAAAGGTTTTGTTTATTTAAACTTTTATTTAAGAACAAATACAAATATATACATGCAGGGTGTTCCAAAAGTCACACCCCCCCTCCCCCTCCTAACTCGAAAATAAGTCGGAATTGTAAAAAATGGCGAAACCCATGTTCAATGAATTCGAGAGGGACCTCTTTTGCTGAAAACAGTTTGGGCCCGTGGGTGGGGGTGGTGGAGAGGGGGGAGGGGGTTGCTAGGGAAGCCTCTAGGGAGGACAACTTTAAAATTTCAAATGGGAAGGTATGTCTTGTCATACATCTCTGGAAACGTCTCTTCAAAACAATGAATATAAATAGTTTTGCCCTATGGTGATTATTAAAGGAGAAACAGGAGTTTTTAGACTTTTGAAATGGGGATTTTATACTTATGTAACCCCTTTGATAATCATTGCAGGACAAATTTATTTATATCAAATCCATTGCCTTGAAGAGATTTTTCTACGGATGCATCACAAGACATACTTTGCCCAAAAATGTTTGGGCCTGGCAAGTGGGTGTATAATACAGAAGTCCGGCTCACATGATGTTAGTGGTAGTGTACTTTTTTTCCACATTCCAGTTATTTCATTTTAATAGAAAGCTTTCAGGAATGTACTACGTAACAGGAGAGAGGGAGAGAGAACCAAGGGCATTACGTTATTCTTTGCCGGAGAGGAGAGGCAAATAAATGAATGGGGTTTCCGAGGAGCGCTCACGATTTTGGCAGCCAATAACGATAGCTCCGTGAAACTTTCGCCAAACACAATCCTTTGTTCATGGACCTAATCTAACGGAAATTTTTTTATTATCAGAGTCAGTTTACTTAATATTAACCCAGTGTTTGGCGATTTCGTTTTGCCAAGAGACAAACAGGCTCCGATCGCAGAAAATGAAATAGTTACAAGTACATTGTGCTATGCAATGAATTATTGCATCTGAAAAATTCTACAATCTGATACGAACTCTTTTTTTTTTTTTAAATTTGAGAACAACTTTTTATTAGAATTATTTATTGTAGGAATTTAAGTTATTCTTCTATTTTAAAGGGTAATTTATTAATAAAGGTCTACATTTGCATTTTAAACTAAATGGAGTTTTAATTTATGAAAGATGCATTTTCAAACAGATTTCCATAATTAATCTATATTAAAATCAATCTTTTTTTTTTTTTCTTCTTTTTATGAACCGAGAGGCAAATTATTTCAATAAACCTATATCTAATTTGAAATAAAATTAATTCCTTTTTAAATCAATTTCTTATGCAAAATAAGGCACAAATTTATTATTCAGACTTTTTTAAAATTTTAAATTAATAATATGTGTAAAACACCTTCACAGGGTGGGAGAAGTGCGGCTAGGGAAGGTAACTTTAAAATTTCAATCTGAAAAGTATGTCTTGTGATCCATCCCTGGAAGCGTCTCTTCAAGACAATGAATTTGATATAAATAGTTTTGTACTGCAATGATTATCAAAGGAGATACATAAGTATCCACATTTCAAAAGTCTAAAAACTCAAGTATCTCCTTTAATAATCATCGTAGGGCAAAACTGTTTATAGCAAATTCATTGTTTTGAAGAGACGTTTCCAGAGATATATCACAAGTCATACATTCCCATTTGAAATTTTAAAGTTACCCTCCCTTGTGGCCACCCTAGTCTCCCGGGCCCAAACTTTTTTCACCAAAAGAGGGCCCTTTCGAATTCACTGAACATGTTTCGCCATTTTTCTCAATTCCTGCTCATTTTTGAGTTAGGAGGGCTGTGTGGGACTTTTTAAACACCCTGTATATATGTATATATATATATATATATATATATATATATATATTTAAGAACAAATACAAATATATATATATATATATACAGGGTGACAAGAAATAACTTGGACAAACATGATACATTATAACTTTAATGCTAATGAAAATATTACGACCAAACTTTAAAATAAATATGAATACATTATTTTGTCTAATATATTTACAAGTTTTCAAAGTGGCTACCTTTAGCCTTAATACAGATCTTTAAACGTGTCACAAAATTTTCGGCTATGGGCCGCAACTCACTTACTGATATTTTATCCTATTCCTTGCATAAGGATTTCTTTAGGGATGCCAAAGTTTTATGAGGTTTAACACACACCCTTGCCTCCAAGATGGACCAAAAATAATTATACATCGGGTTAAAATATTGAGAATACGGTGGCCATTATCGAGCTCCAATGAAGTCAGTAAAATTTGTCTTGCACCAATCTTGAGTGCGTTTAGCTATGTGTGCAGGTGCGGAATCCTGTTGGAAGGTCCATCTTTTGTTTCCAAAGAACTTTTGTAACCAAGGTAAGACAACATCTTCCAAAATGAGTTTGTGATATGTTTATTTATTAATCTTTATTCCTTGATCAACAAAAACAAGTGGTGTTTTCCCACTAACACATATCCCACCCCAAACCATTACAGATTGGGGTCGTTGACACCGTTCAACAATGCAAGAAGGTCCAGGTGCTTCTGCTGACCAAACTCTATCATTATGGCTATTGTGAGCTTGTTCAGTCGAGAACAGTTCCTCATCTGTGAAGACAAATGTTTGCCATCGATCACCTGCGGCCCGCTTTAACAGTTCTTTACACCTTTGAAGTCTTGTGCGCTTGCTCTCTGCTATTAGCTTTTGAGCCTCTTTCATTTTGTAAGAGCGAAGACCAAGAACTACTCTTGCCATCAAACTTGCGGTTTCTCTGTTGATCTTCATTTCTCTAACAACCTTTCTCACTGAAATCCTAGGATTTCGTTGAACTCGATTTTTGATAACTTTTCGGTTTCTTGATGTGTTAACTGTGCGCTTTCTTCCTCTTCCTGGCCTGTCACTATCATGTCCGAGTTTTTTAAACCTTTTCATTGTGTATGAAATCGTCTGCTTCGGCACTTTCAATAGTTGAAGAATTTCACGTTGTTTCTTTCCTTGCTTATATAATTCAAGTCTGGCACATCGTTTGTTAACCATAATGGTTACCACAACTAACTTACTTACACATGTTTTGTCGCTTTCTAGGATCAATACTTAGCGAAATAAATTTATAACTTTAGTGGTAGTTACAGATATTTCGTTTGAAACTTCGTCCAAGTTATTTCTTGTCACCCTGTATTTGTGCGGAAGGTAGTTGATACGTTTACCTTTTATTTACCATGATTTGAAAGAAATTTAAAAATTTATTTCAAAAATATTATTTTATTTTATTAAGATATACTTTTAAAGGTATAAATAATACAAATTATTCAAATCACCTCATCTCAGTAATTAGTGCGGATTTAATGAGATGGTACTTCAGAATACTATTGGTATAGAGAGGGTAGAAAGAAAGGCAGAAGAAAGAACAGGAACTTTAGGAAGAAAATATTTTTTATCATCTTTGTATTGATAGTAGATTCTTGAAGTAATATATAAATTAATTATAACACAACTGAAGATCTGAAAAAATCAGCAATCATAAACAGTGGCTACTTTCTATTACAATGATGGCGAACCATTTTAAGAAATGAATCAAATTTCGTTCATTTAATTTATAATACTAGCTAGTGTATCTGTTCAGAATTCTAATAACTCTGAATTTTGACAATAGATGGCAGCACTATGCAATTTTATGACTCTTTAGAATATAAAACTTTGATTTAAATTCATTCTTTTTATTGATATTTTAATGTGTTTTAAACGCTAAATTAATTCTTTTTTCTTTTATTATTATTTATTTTATTTATGTTTTCAATTAATTGTTAGTTATACTTTAAATAATTTCTTTTCAATTTGCTGTGAAGCAGTTATGTTTCTGCAGACCTATTCTAGTTTGTTCTTTTGTTGTGAATTTTTGGTTGCGTTTTCTTGCGGTAAGCTAGAAGAATTCATTCTAACGTATGAGCTGAAATAAAGTCAATAATTCATGTTTGTATTCAACTCGGTTTATTTATTCAAGCTTTTATTCATTGTTTCTTAAATATGATGTTATTAATTCAATTGAAAGGAAGGTGAGTCCTTCAAATTCATTTTAAACTGATTTATGATTTAATATGATTTAAACCAGCGATTTTTAAAACCATACAGTCCACAATTCTATTCAAAATCCCTCCAGTATCACTGGGAAAGGATACCAAAAAATTAAAAAACTGAAATGTATAAACAGAATAACATGGCAGCTGACCCTCCTTTTCATTTCATGAGGAGCAGTTATTCATTTTCATGTTCTTTACAAAGATTTACACTTTATTTTTATATTAACACTTTTACTTATGCAAGTAAAGAGTAAAAAGTGATGGTTGAAAGGAAAAATTTACATTTATTAGGTGATACTAAGGAATTATTTAATCAAGAGGTATGAAGGCTTGTGTTGCCTCCGTACTGAGTATTTAAATAATAAAGGAATTAAAAATAATACACACATATTACGAAGTTATTATTTATTAATAAACACAGTTAAATTATTAAACACTTCTAGACACGTGCATCAAGTCTATACACAAAATAGTTAAACACTGCGAACCAGTATATCGTCGTCTCACCATCCAAGGAATTCGCGTATCGTGATTAACTGCCATGAGATAAATAAAAATACACTGATATGATTGAAATCATATTAAGTTAGCATCTGCTTATTTATTTATTTTATTTTATTTTTATTTTTTAAAAAAAATTCGACATTATTTATTCTTCAAATTCTGATTATTTTTAGTGTCTTCTGTCTCTTTGATGCGGTAAAACATAAGTTTATAAAAATCAATGCGCAGTTTATTTAAAAAGTCTTCGTGGATGTGTGTTTGACCAACGATTAATTTAGAAAATTGATTAAATGTAGTTGATTGAATCAATTAATAATTCTGTTGACACTAAAGCAAAAAGTGAATCTAACACAAATGACATATATTTTTGTAATTTTTACATCAAGATTTTTATACTGTACTTCTTAAAAGACAGGAATATGAATAATCAACAAAACAAAACACTTGTTGGGATAATTAATTTTCATTCATTGAACAGTGCTTCTACATCTCAACTCAACATAATTTTTTATACATTTTACTGAAATTTTGCAATCATATATAAGTGAGTGGCACTTTGAATCTGGACACACGTAGTCACACGAGTATTTATTAAATTGTTAATGAAAATTAGTAATTTAGTAAATATAATATAAAATTTTAATATAGTCTTGTGGTTGTGATTCGAATTACTCGTATATTAGCACAACGCTTGAAACGTATACTATTATCTACTGCTATTCTTTTATACGTTACTATTTCTCTTTTATACACTATTTAATTCAAACACTATTTCCTAAATTAAAGCGTAAAACCCTCTAAGTTACAGTTACTGTCTCTCGCAAATTCGTATTTATATAAACAATTATATATTTAAAATTATTGTATTTAGAAACATAATTTTTATTTATTTCTTTATTTTTGATTTAAGGAAAGAGAAAAAAAAAAAAAAAAAAAAAAAAAAAGGAAAGTCATATTTTTAATTTATATATATATATATATAGAAAACTTATTTAAATGAAATCTTTATCAGCGAAAGTTATTTAAACTTATAAAATAATCATAAGTGGATCTTATATTTCCCTAACAATATTTTGACTATCATATGGAAGAAACTGCACTCTACTGTTGACAACGGAAACAAGTTATGACAAATCTCTTCTTTCTTAAATTGTTCTTCAAAATAAATCTCAAAATATTCTGATGTCATCTCAACGAACCAATTACTTCATGCTTTAATAATCAGCATGGCATTTAAGACATATTTATTATCAACATGTCAACACAAAAAAAATTTTTCAAGTTAGGACAGATCTTCTTTCATTTCTTTTATGTTCACTATTGTCTTATTGTTTTCCTTCGAGCAACATCTGCGATTTTCAAGTTGTTTATTTAAACCTCAAAATTCATTATGCCCATTTGAATAGTCTTTTATTTTTGAAAAATTTTCAAGCTTGTAAAATATCTTAAGGTATTGACATTTCATTCATGTCAAATAATGTTAGATGTAAAAAGAATCTGCCACTTTTGTCAAACAATATTCAGGACGTTTGTTTCACTTTCAGAATTCAATATTCTTTTGAAATGATAGCTTTTTACATTAATATTCATAAAAGGATATATTATAATCGTAAAAATTTTCGTTTTAAATTTTACGATGACTTTCTCTAAAAATCCGTCGAAAAATGTCCTCAACACGATGTTTGACATATCCTCAACTTGATTTAACCATTTTAAAGAAATATCCTTATGTGTATCTGAGTGACTGTTTATTTTGAGAAAAAATTATATTAAGTTCTACCTTGATATAAATTTTGGTCAAGGATCTACTAAATAAATGTTCACTAATCAATTTTTGGCGCATATCACCAACAGGTGGCGCTGCTAGACTGCGCTGTCCCTAATTTTTGTGAAGACAATATCTCAGCTTCTTTTTTGTATGCTTCTACAAAATTTCCTGTTTGAGAAGATAATTATAAAACATATAGTATATATTATTCAATTTGGGTGCTTATCGGTTGAAAGGAGGCGTTGCTATGCTAAAATGTTTCCCGCGTGCAAGCTTGCTAAGTTCAGTCTATATAGTGTATAAATATTTCAAACTTGATGTGTGAGACAGTCATTAGAAAAAAGACTATTGACTCAAATTATATGCACATTGTTCGACATTTGACTATGTTATTAGTCACCCATTACGATGGCTACATATCAACATCTATTGGATAAAACAGCGTATGTACAATTTTTATTGTAAGCAACTATGAATAAAATCTGTGCATGTTAGCTAGTAGGTAGCGCTGTTACATATAATGATATAAAAGAAAGTTTTATAACAATCAATTATACTAATTATTTGTGTAAGCTCCGAGGTTTTCAATAAAATTTCATTTTAATATCTCCAGTATTTTGCTGAATTATTTTTTTACAGGTTATAGTTGAAGGAAATTATATTCGAAAAAAAATTTTGTTATGATTATAAACAGGATATTCTTTGTCATTCATTAAACATAAGCTACATGTAAGAAATTAATATGATTATTAATGACATTCCATTAATATAAAATAATATAAATATTCATTTTTTAATGCGAAAAATATATAGTTAAACTCATCTCGAACTTAACGTTAATAAACTTTTCTATCGCCTTTCCTGATATTTTTAACCATTCATTATTAACTTATAGTATGGTTCAGAAGTGTGATAATTTTTATAAAATGATGAGTAAATTTAACAT
Source organism: Salticus scenicus (assembly GCA_963930645.1). Taxonomy (NCBI): domain Eukaryota; kingdom Metazoa; phylum Arthropoda; class Arachnida; order Araneae; family Salticidae; genus Salticus; species Salticus scenicus. The sequence goes on along the minus strand of OZ005655.1, from coordinate 201,920,552 downwards.
TTATAAACTTATAAAAATTATTAGTACAATTCATTTGACGAACTTACTGCATATTTCAGAGAAACGTGCATTATAAAACTCCCATAGAGAATAAACCTGAGTGGAATACCTATTTAAAAAAGAGTATTAAAATAAAATTACTTTTAATAATTCCGATGAAAATACTAAATGAGCCACGTCATACACCAATAATTTTTTTATTTCCTAAACAGCAAAGAAGAAAAAAACCACATCCTCTACCGCAAATGTTGTAAAGCTTGCTTCCATTTCTAAAGTGGTCAATTGTTTTATAATACTCTGACAATTATCTATACGTGCACTGCATTTTGTAAGCAGCATTGTATTTCGAAATTTTAAGAACACCCTTCCGCTGAAGATGGCACTTTCTTGAACTGAGCCAGTTGCTCTCCCAATTTTAAGGTGTTTTTGAATTCTGCGGTGAAAAAGATTTTGACGTTTACGCCTTTTTCTCACGGATAACGATGCTTACAAACAATTTAATACAATTAGTCTATACAATTAGTTTTTCTAGTTGTACTATGCTGAATGTATTTCCTGTCTAAGTAAATATTTTTGTTTTCTTTTCCAAAATAACACAAATATTTTACACATAATTATTTTGCAGAACACGTCAATTTTTGAAAAATGGAAGTTTTCAAATGTGGATGTGCTATACATTATCAGGCATATACAGTTCCCACTGCTTATTAAAATCACATTCGTCCTGAGCCAAAGTGATTTTATTAAGCGGCTGATTTTTATATCCGGTGAACGTTCCTGCCCTTAAGGAAAAGGCATTACTTCCCTGAATTTCGAAAGAAACTTCGAAAGGTAACGAATGATATAATTAGTTACAATATTAATTAATTTTTGGTAGATAATTAACTAATTGTTTCTTCGATATAAGTAAATTAAACGCATTGTAAGTTCCCTTGCACTTTCGTTAGAGGAAAATTATCATTACTTTACCAAATTTCACGTTGTTCTTATAAATTTAAAATCTTTTTGTTTAAACCTCATGAATTATAGTAATTTCAAAATAAGAACTAGAAATTGCCTTCTAATAATTAGACCAAAAAAAAAAAAAAAAAAATTCAAATCAAATTTGTATTTTATTACTGCGCTTTGAAAAATACGTTTCTTGAAATTCTTACGGAAATAAGTTGCGGGGCGTGTTTAATTTCTAACTGTGCTGCAAGTATAAAATCTTGAACAATGAGCGATAACGGAGGTTTTGTTGTGCTTTAATTTCTTTTTCTATTAAAAAAAAAATCCCTATGTAAATAAAAAAAAAATAAATAAATGTGTGCATAAAGGATATTTTTGGCTGCTGAGGATTTTTTTGAGTTTATTAACCGACGATGCTTATTTTATTAAGCGGCGACTTTAAAAGTAGTTTGTATTGATTTGATTCCGTTCCGTGCGATTTGATCAGATTAAGCGGCTGATTTTATTGATTTTATTAAGCGGCGGTTACTGTATATTGAAATATTGTACGCAAAATTGTATGTCGGTTCCTCTGTAAGCGTAGAACTATAATTTTAATAGATAAATAAGCCAGATCACCAATCCACATGAAAGCAAAAAATAAGAAGAAATTAAAAAAAAAAAAAAAAAAAAAAAAAAAATCTAAAAAAGACCAATTATGATATTATTACTGTGAATAACTAGGACATAAAAATTTAAATTCAAAATATGAAAATAAAAACAAAAAGTGGAAATTTAAATTTTACACAAAGAAAAAAAAATGCCTGCAGTTTATTCTATTCCCTTTGAAAAAAAATACAGAAAGTTTTTTTAAGTTCATTTTAATTCCAATTCATATAAACGCGGATTTTATTTAATGAAAATTTTCATATAAAATATGTTGATACAACTCATGCATTCAACAAAATATATTCACGTACTTCAAAAGGATATATATGTTTCAAAATTTATTTCTAATATTATATCTCCTCTAAATGCTAATAAAGTTGTTTGAAATACAGTGAAGGAAAATGTTTGTGTCAGTTGAATTGAAATTTCTGTCAGCTTATTTACTCTAAAATACTCTTGTTGCAAATTCGAAACAACATGGCATATTTTGTTTTGCATTTACATTTGGTAATGGAAAAGCCACAGTAAAGAATGTTATATTCTATATAAATGGATTCTAAGAGAAAATTATAGATATGATTTAAAAAATGCAGTAAATACAAGAATGGAGATAATAAATATGAAAAATATGAAAAATGAAAATATTAAAAAGAATTTCTGTTTGAAATTTTTTAGACAAATCTTTGACAAATTCCCAGTTTATGTATTTACTTTAATAATGTGTTTTATAGAGTTTAATTTTATTAAAGAGAGTAACATTTTTAGCAACATTGAACATTTTTTAGTATAAAACTAGCAGACTTTGCTGGTCACTATACTTAAAGGAATTTTTCAAAATATCTGCTTACATTCTTTCTAAACAGAATTTAATTTAGTACGACAGGACTTATTTTAATATATTCTTCTATATGAAAGATACAGTATTTGTATTTCAGTCACCAGCATCGGTTACTATATTCATTTCTCAATTGCTTAAAATTAATTAAATTTAAATTAAATTTACTTTGATATAGCTTTAGCATGGCAGGTCCTTGGCAGTGTTTATAATTTTTTTTTTTTTTTTTTTTTTTTTTTGGCGATGAATTATTGTCATTTGCAAAAGTTTAAGACTAGTAGCCAATTATTAGTATTTTCACACATTGCATCATTTGCATAGATTATTGCATCATATCACGTGCTGATTGCATCAGACGCATTCTACTGCTACAAATAATGGTGCCCGACACGTTTATTGCTAATTGTTCATTGGATTTCGTTGTAGAATTATTGTAATGGGTCAAAAACTATCACTTACTGTTACAAAGAGTTCATAAATACTGACCCTGCATAAAATTGAATTTTCTGAACATCAAATAAGTCAGAGGGTAAATTTGATCAAGACAGCTGTGCATCAAGCAATTAATAAATTTAAAATTTCGGTAAAATTTGTGGAACTTAACAGTCGTTTCTTTTACATACTTGGAGTAATTCGAGGTTTCCTTGTCAGTTTATGGGATGATAAACCAAAATCTTTGGCCAAACATCTCGAAATAGTACTCAAACTGACGTTGGTGCCTTTTGCAGCAAGAAAATGTCTAATCGTATTGCAGGAGGTTCTTGGATCTCGTACGACCACCCTTCTTATCACATGATCATCACATGATCATCACATGATCATCACGTGTACTCGTTTTTCTAAGGCGACCGCTTCTCTTAAGGTCCACAATTTTTCCCGAAATTTTAAATTTACTAACAGCTTGATGCACAACTGTCTTGCTCACATTTACCACCGAACTTATTTGGCGTTCAGAAAGTCTAATTTTATGCAGCGTCAATATTTCTGACCTTTATGTAACAGTTAGTGAAGGTTTGTTACTCATTAAATAATTACACGACGAAATCCAATAAATAACTGGCGATAAACGGATCGGTGACCTTCATTTATAGCAGTAGAATGCGTCTGATGCAATCAGCACATGAGATGACGCAATAATCTGTACAAATGATGCAATGTGTTAAAATACTGAAAATCGACTTCTGGTCTTAAACTTTTGCAAATGACTGTAAAATGTGTATAACAATTACATAAGTAAATATCTTGACAAGAAACAACCGAACTACTTGAATAGCAAATTTTAAATTTCGCCAAGCAGGTCCAAGTTGTTACATTGCTTTAGCAGAATTTTTCTCAATTTTATTTTAAATATTTTTTTTTTTTTTTACTTTATGCAAAAAAGATAAAAGGATAAACATTTTTTTTTTTTTTAATTTGACCTAAATATACAAAATGTTTTTTAAAGAAAATGTTACACGTTCTCAGTTCTGCTTATTATTAGAAAGAAAATGGCTAAAGAATTTTTTTCTATATCATTAACATCTCATTAAATTAAATTAAATTAAATTAGCCCCATTAGATTTCATTCTCCGCGTAAACATTTTATTTTCTAAATTAAATATTATCTGAATCTTAAAAAAAAAAAAAAAAAAAAATCAAACGGTAACACACTATTTACCAATAAGTATTTGGACACTTTAGAATTTACATATTTTGTCAAATATCTAAAAAAGTTCCTTGGTAATCCTCTTGAAAAGTTGGTAGTGTAAAGAACGTGTTATACGTCATATTTTTCAGCAAAAGTTGTGTCCTGAAAAGGAAAAGGAGACCATTAAGAAAATTTTTCTCACTATCTGTGTAAAAAATGTATGAGGCTACCACATATACTCTTGCAGATATAACGGTTTCTTAAAAAAAAATTCAAAAAGAATTTCCGCTTTTTTAATTATAATACGTAAGATATTAGACCCAGTGCAAAGCCATTTTTAGGAAATATGGCATGCAAAATTAGGCACAGCATGCAGCAATCAATACAGCAATCAATTATACAGCCATTATTTTTTATATCCCTTTGTAAAAAAGAAAAAAAAATGAAAAACTTACAAGGAAACATTTAAAAGGTGTCGTCTTCAAAAAATATTGAAAAAAATATAAGTGATTCTATTCTACTCTTCATAAAACGCCAGAAAGTGAAAAAAATATCGGCTGAAATGTATTACAGCGACCTCAAAAAATTATCAAAATTAAGCATATTTGGCAATTTAGCGCTGTTAGGCGATTGATTTTGAGTACTTGGCGGAGAAACAAAATACGGTTCTGTTCGTACACGGCAATCTCTGTGCTAGCGAACTGAACACCTAACAGCGCTAAATCGCCAAATATGCTTAATTTTGATAATTTTTAGTGGTCGCCGTAATTCATTTCAGTCGATAATTTCTTCACTTCCTGGTGTTTTATGAAGAGTAGAATTCGATATTTTTTTTTCAATATTTTTTGAAGACGACACCTTTTGAATGTTTCCTTGTAAGTAATATTTTATTGAAGTTATTTAAAACCTCAATCTGGTCGATTACATATGTTTGCTGCTGGTTGTATTCTGCAAACCAACCGCTTTATATTCTGAACGGAAATACATTTAACAGTATGTTGTGCTGCTTTGCTTGTAAGCGCTTTGGAGTTTAAGTTTATATCCTTTTAACAAACTGGAACATTTTAATTTAAATGGTGAACTCTTAATATTTGGAATATTTCGCATCATTTAATACCTACTGCATCTTTCTACATTGAGAAGTTAGTGAGGAGATATCCAGACATACATACATTCGTATTCTAATAGTATGATATCTTGGAGGAATAGAGATAAGGGGAGATTTCCGAAACAACATGAAGCCATTAAGTAACGCAGTACTAGCCATTGATTTGGTAGACTCAATATGCTTCTGCGGTAGCTCTACTATTGTGGCACTCATCCTGAATAGACAATAATTAACTTCATTTTCCCTGCATGCTGATTGTCCAAGACCTCACCAGTGGTCGAGCTGTTCTGTGCTCAAAGCTGGTAGACGGGAGTAATTGCCGGGTTTAATCCCAAGACGCGCTCGTCGGCCTAGCCGTCCCTTTAAGCTGACTTCAAACTCTGGCAAGAGAGTAGAGCGTCAAAGTCCGAAATTATCCATTGTCCGAAAGTGACCCTTGAAATTTTGCACACGTTTACAATGAAGGACATTACTTTTTATTGCTCTTTTACCAAAGAGACCCTTGTCCAGATGCAATTATCAAACTAGGAGGTTTGTGAGCGACGCCTGCAGCGAGCAACGACTGAAATACCACATCAAAGGAATATGAAAAGAGGCCGGCGGTGAAGCTTTGCAGCTGCCAGGGTTCGAACACAGCTTTACACCTTTACTTAAAGACACTAAAAGTACTTTATATCTTTTTATCTTATCTTTACTAAAAGACAATTTATATCTTTATATGTTATATCTTACATCTTATGCCAACTCTTCTTATATCTATTTCCGAAAATTGATATTATATGGTGCATTATACTAATGTATGTAATTTTAAGCTAGAACTTAGGACAAATAAAGTGAATAAAATAGTAAATTTTTCCCTACTACAGTATTTTTCAGATTTGCGTATAAAATATAATTAATAACGTTGTTACGTTTTTCACAAAATAAATCTTAAAACAAACGACAGGGAGTGCTTTGTACCTTACAATTCATATAAAAAAAATAAAAACATAATATTTTAAGAGTCTAATTAACTATTGGAAATGTATGAGGAGTGGCTTAACTTATAATCTGAAGATAGGTAAAATGGAAAATTAATGTAATGCATGTACATAAAATTAAATGAAAACAGCATATTGACCTAAATTGGTAAAATTCATTAAATTATAATAATAAAAATGATTTGCTTTACTGTTTTTTTTTTTTTTTTATTTAGTGCTAGAGGCCTATTTCAGTCGGTACAGTTGTCGAATTTTTATAATACACTTTTAATTAGTGCTAAGGGCCTATTTCAGTCGGTTTATTCAATGGGGATTTATCGAATGAAGTCCCCCCAAGGCACAACTTTGACATGAGTCCCCCCCAAGGTACCCCTATTTCAGTCGGTACAGCGTTGTCGAATTTTTATACGTCACTCTTAATTAGTGCTAAGGGCCTATTTCAGTCGGTTTATTGAATGGGGATTTATTGAATGAAGTCCCCCCAAGGCCCAACTTTGACATGAGTCCCCCCCAAGGTACCCCTATTTCAGTCGGTACAGCGTTGTCGAATTTTTATACGTCACTCTTAATTAGTGCTAAGGGCCTATTTCAGTCGGTTTATTGAATGAGATTTATTGAATGAAGTCCCCCCAAGGCACAACTTTGACATGAGTTCCCCCCCCAGGCCCAACTTTGACATGAGTCCCCCCCCAAGGTACCCCTATTTCAGTCGGTACAGCGTTGTCCAATTTTTATATTACACTCTTAATAGTGCTAAGGGTCTATTTCAGTCGGTTTATTGAATGGGGATTTATTGAATGAAGTCCCCCCAAGGCACAACTTTGACATGAGCCCCTCCCAAGGTACCCCTATTTCAGTCGGTACAGCGTTGTCGAATTTTTATACGTCACTCTTAATAGTGCTAAGGGCCTATTTCCCTAACAGCACAGTTAGGGTTAACTTATCCACAGTACATCTTAAGGACGTTTCTGGGATGTCTTTTCATCCAGAAGACATCTTGAAGATATCCTGGGGAGGCGATGTGCTGTCTGGGTTCAGTCGGTTTATTGAATGGGGATTTATTGAATGAAGTCCCCCCAAGGCACCACTTTGACATGAGTCCCCCCCAAGGTACAACTTTGACATGAGTCCACCCCCCAAGGCACACCTTTGATATGAGTCCCCCCAAGGCACACCTCCCCCTCATTGGGAAAAAGAGAAAAAACGTTGTTTTGCGGCTATAAGACAGTTTGGACTTCCAACGTTATTTGTTACAGTATCTGCAGCTGAAACACATTGGTTTGATTTAATGAAAACTTTATCATGGAATTTAGATCGTCACGAATTAACTAAAGAAGAATTTGTCGATATTAATAAGTTTAGCAGTAGGCCTCTGGCACTAAATTAAAATCTGTCAATGTCAGATTTCCATGTTTTAAATAATGAAATAATGTCGTGTCTGTATAATTTTTTTTTTTTTTTTTTTTAAGCTGTTTCTTTTAATATTCGATGTTTAATACTTCATATATCAAAATATTGCGCTATTTTTTGTTAAATGTTGTCACCGATATTCTTGCTGAGGCTTTCATCTGTAAAATTAAGCATTCAATATTATCATCAATTGTTTGTGTGAAGCAAAAGAACGATGATATACATAAGATTTTCGACAAATACTGTATCTCGATATTATTACTGAGGTTTTCATTTGTAATCTAAATAATTGAAGATTATATTCAATTGTTTGTGCAAAACATAAAAATAATGATATGAATGAGATTTTCATCAAACATTGTATTCTGATATTCTTGAGCAGGTTTCCAGAAGTAATCGTAAGTAATCAATTTTGTTTTCAACTGTTTGTGTAAAACATGAATGGTGGCATCAGTGCGATTTTATTTTTTTATGCTGTAGCCTGGTACTCCTCTTCGGGATTCCATGAGTATTTTTAAGCAAGTAAATCTTTGGGAGTTCACGTTATTTGGAAAAGTGTCGTAGTAAAATGGATGCATTTTCCATTTACTGGTTTTGCTCTTTAAACATGAATAACGGAAATTTTCCGTAAAAAATATTACATTTTCCGTTCTTTTTTTTTTTTTTTTTTTAACAGCACATGTTTAATGTGCCTTAAAATCATACTTAAGAACAAATTATGCTTAAAAGAAATATCAAATGGGAGTTAAAGTATTCATAAAGTCAGTTTTTTTCAAATCTGTATGAGAATTCGTTTTAATGTAAACTTGTGAAAGGTTATATAATTTTCTATACATATTTTGAATTTTATATCAATTAATCCGATTGAAATATTTTTCGCTTTATCTTAAATCTATGTCTGTTTAATTAATTTTTGTAAAAATTTTTATTTACAAAGATTTTTTTTCTTAATGTTTAAAAAGGAAAATCTTCCTTTCTACTCGCCCTTTAAGCAATATTATTTTGTGTTTATTTATTATCGCTTTAACTATGGAATTTAATGAAAATTTTCATATGGAAGGACATTTTTTCGAATGTTTTTAACAAAAACCCAACGTTTAAAAATAGAAATATTTAATTCTTCACCATTTTGTGCTTATTTATTATCGCTTTAACTATTTTAATATATATATACATATATATATATATATATATAACTGCTGTAATATTTTTTTTATTTCTTAACATTTTATGACTTGAAACGCATTTATCGAAAATGTCTTTTCCTGTGATTACACATTTACAGCTCATGTAATTGGACATCAAGCTCACGATTTTCAACTTAGAATTACAAGGCGCCTTTTTCTCTTAAGTCCAATAAAATTATCCTTACGAATTAACTCTTACATTTTAGATAAACCTGTTAAGACTCACGAATTTGTACCATCCAATGCAATCAACCCCCTTAACATTTCTAACCCCCCGTAACTATCATGTATCCGCTAGAATTCTCACATACACTCTGAGCATATTACAACTTGATGACAATTTTAATACTCGTGATCATTTTTTTCTCTCTGTTAGATGAGCCCCACCTCTGCAATTAGGGCTCGGCCGCAATGGCCTATTAGCCTAGCTCATTTAAGGAACCCCATAGCCGTAGGTCTCGATCGAACGCTCATCAAGCAGTTATAGAAACATATAAATAAATCTGTGATTAGCCATCTTAACAAGACAACTTGTGTAAACGAGAAGCCTGGATATAATTGGATCAACCTTGTTTTTTAACTTTATTTGGGTAGTCTGGGAAAATTTTTAATGGATTTATTGTTGAATTTGTTGTCAACCGATAAATATAATTAAGTGAATATCAAAATATAAAATTATTTATTTTTCTAAATGGAATTTCCGAATATTTTGGTTAGAAAATTACTTGACAAGGTAAAAAATATAACAAAAATATTAGGGTGTCTTTAAATAAGGTAGGAAGTATATATATATATATATATATATTATTATTATTATTATTATTATTATTTTGAAACCCGGTACGCAACCCCCTCTAATTTTTTTAAGTTTGACTCTAAACACTTCTTAGCAAAATATCCGCTCTCTGGAATAATGTTAACACAAGCCGAATTCACGGAAAAATCCTGATATCTATATTAGAATTCGAAAAATTCTGCTCTCAAGGCTGGTAGAGATAAACTGTCGATTTCGATCGTAGCTCAAGCTCACCGTGGTTGTCTCTGAAAATTGCATAAATTTGGGCTAGGAACTTTTAGAAAGACTCCTACGTAGGTCGTTTCCCATCAGCTTCAGAACCCTAGTGAGTCAATTGGTCCTAACACCAGCATCTCAAAAGTGCTAACGTTTTTATTAAAAGTCTTTTATTCGTGTCAGAGACGTCTGAGATATATTCATCTGTAAACACCACAAAACGGCTTTTATTTATTTACTTATTTTTATTTCCCCACCATACTTTAATAGATATGGGGAACTTAGGTAATCGAGAAACTTTTCGAGCTTGGTTTTTTACTTTTTTATGCATTTTCAGATGCCAGAAATTGGAAAATATCAAAAGGGGTATGGTGTTCGTCTGTAGGGTGTGTATTAGTTTGTTAGTCCGTAAATGTGTTAGTATGTTAGTTTGTTAGTCTGTGTACACGATGTCTCACGAACAAATCATCGCAGAGAGCTTGGACCAGTTTTAAAATACTATTTATGTCACTAGCAAGAACACTACTCATTTGCAACATTCTAATTAAAAACTTCAGAAGTTTTTCAAAATTTACGATTTTCTTAACATGGCAGAATAGGGCAAAATTTCATAAAGGTCTACGTTTTATTAATGAAATCTAATCTTAATTAAATGTTCTCTCTCATGAAACTTCATTTTGAATTATGAGTATTAAAAGTTACAACACAGAAATTATTTCCTCCCGAAATAAAACTATTAAACAACAACTTTTCTAAACTAATTTATTTTAAAAATGATTTAAATTACTATTACTTACTGGAAAAAAAAATTGTATTAGTTTTTAACTCTGAAAAATATTATGGCATTCAAAATTATAACATTATTTGATACATACTTAATAAGAAACTTTTGTGCAATTTTTAGCATTCCATTTCAATATTTTTTTCTTTCTTTAAAATTTCAAGTTTCCTTTATTTTATGCATCATGATTACATTTTTATTTTTAAAATTTTGTTCGCTTTTTTAGATAATTTCGATGTCGTTTATTACGCAGAATGCATTGATAAAGTTTTTTTTTTTTTTTTTTTTTTTTTTTTTTAACTTGTTTATTTTGTAACACTAATATGTTTGCTAAAGTTGTATAGATATATGTATTTTGCAAATTATAATTTAATAAATTTAATAATTAAGAATTGAAAACTGTCATTTTAAATTTTACACATTCTAAAAAATATTAAAGTAGTTATAATTTTTGAAGTACTTATTAAATACTGCTTGTGATTTGACTAATTTAACATTTCTTTAGCAGATTAAAAATTGATACATAATTATTTTTAAAATAGAATTACCAATATAAGATTTTTTTTTATTTATTAATTTAAATGGTTAAATATTTTTATGTTGAAAAGAAATCGTTACTGTATTTCAATTCTAATATTACCTTATAAGACAGAATTTATTGAAAGTTATTATACATATTATATTTGATATTAAAATGCATAACATCTTCAAACTTATATTGACAGAATAAATAAAGATGAAATAAATAAAACAAATTAAAACAAATATTTCTATATTAAAAAAAAGTTTTTGTCGCTGGCGTCAAATTTTTTTGTCTACGACAGCATCTTCTCGTGGAGGGCAGGGTCCTTCGAGTCATGAGAGGTATCAATGTGTTCCGAATACTCCAAGGTAGACATTTGAGCTGATTAGAAATTTCTATCATTTTAATTAAAGAAGTTATTAACTAAAAACGACAGGCTTATGAAAGTACTCTATTTGACACCTTGAAAAAAGTTTCCCCCAGTGACGTTGTTCTGTTGTCATGAAGTCATTTTACATTACACGGAAAAATTAAAATATGATCCCTGGTTGTACGTAGGTAGTGTGGGTTTAACGTCGCACCAGTGGCGCTCTATGGGTAATTGGTGACGGTCTGGGACGCACCACTAGAAATGTTCCGAAGACATGCCATCACAATTTTGGTCCTCCACGGAGGGGATGGCTTCCCCGCTTTTGTGATCTCCAGAAGTATAGTTTTGATGAGAACATGGAAGACTTTGTGGCCACGACGAATTTTATGTGCACCAGCCACCAACTAGTGTACACGACGGTCTTTGACCGGCTCAAGTATTGAATCGGCAATCTTCCAATTATGAGCTCGGTGCTTTATGGACTGGGGTACCGCTTCCCGGAACCATGGTTGTAAAAAAGAAAAAAATAATAAATGTCAATGTTTCTATTAATAACTTTTTTTTCTACTTTTAGAAAATTAATTTTCTTACACGGGAAAATTAAAATATGGTCCATGGTTGTAGGTAGGTTGGATTTGACATCGGCCATTACTGCGCTATGGATAATTGGCGACGATCTGGGATGGACCCTAGGTATGCTTCGGAGACATGTCACCTCATTTTTGATTCTACTCGGAGGAGATGGCTCCCCCCCTTCGGTGACCCTCCCAGGTATAATTTTGATAGGAACATGGAGAATACTGTGACCACGACAGATTTTACGTGCACCAGCCACCAAGAGTGTACACGACGGTCTTTGGCCAGCTAGAGTACCGAACCCGCAATCTTCCAATTACGAACTCGGCGTGCTAACGTCTGGGGTAACGCGGCCCGATCTATAGTTGTAAAAAAGGAATAAAAAGGGTGATATACTAAAGCTGTAATGGAAAATGGTCTGGATATTACGAATTTCTTTCTATAAAAAAAAAAAAAAAAAAACTTATTTTTAACATGATTTTAAAAAAAAAATAATAAAAATAAATAATGTGCTATGAAATATTATATATTTCAATTTGACATTGAATATGGGGATTTTTACAATAATTTTCTGCTTTTATATTGTGTTATGCACTATTAACATTCCTATTCAGTGAAAGGAAAGCAGCGAATAGGTGCGCAGAGCTCTGAATGTGTTAATAAGTAAAGTGAGTCGAAGCCTCCCTCGGGGGTTGGTGAGCGGAGCGAGCAGGTGGCAAAGCCCCCTAGTAACTTTTTAAGAAATAAAAATTAAAACACATATAGCTTAAAATAAATAGATAAAAGAAAATAAAAAATAAAAATAAAATAATCCTTTTTTTCCGAATGAAAAAAAAAATATATATATAACACAGCGTGTTGTAAAATTACACCTTCTTTGAAAATTCAAGCACGTATTTATTTACAACATATTTGAAATTTACCGCACATGGAGCTGGCGATTTTTTTACCAGGACATTGTGATGTAATCTAGCATGTTCATTTTTTACAGTGTACTCGAGGTTCGTTAACTGTAATGAATTAATGACAGGCCTTGCAGAGGCTTAAAAGTTTACTTTCAGAATGTTCCAGAAGATTACAGGTCTGTTAACCAAGCAGCAACTTCAATTTCACCAGAAAACACAGCTTAAGTAATAGCTGACAACATAAAAATCCCAGTTTAAGCTGTACAATAAGCATAACATACAGCTTTTGCTGTAATGAATAGCAAACACCTAGTCAAGTGAAGCTCTTTATACAGCAAGATCTTGACTTAAAATTGCCTACTCCGGACGGGATGCAATTTCTTTATATAGCCTACAGCAGGGCGCGAAATTTCTGCTCGCCAGCTCACCATTGGCGAGTGGAAATTTTACTGCGGCGAGTAAAATTTCGGTCTAAATATAGAGAGAATTCTTACAGTATACGGTGCTACCAAAAAAAAAAAAAATAATAAATAAAAAAAAACGTAAAATCATGCAAATCTTAGGTAGTGTGACCAGACATCCTCTTTTTAAGAGGACAGTCTTCTTTTTCAACACTCTGCCCTCCTAAACGAAAAAAGACATTACAGGACTAAAAAGTCCTCTTTTTTATGTTTTTCATCCTCTGTCTTCTTTTTCAAATGAAAAGGATTTAGTCCTTAATTTCGAAAATTTCGCAAAACTGGAAAGCTTAATCGGCTGTTGGCTGTATCGAACGGTGTGCACTAACTTTTTTCTTCGTTATGTTAGCAAAAGAACAACTTATGTAAAGTAGCTTGAATCGGTTTTTATAATCATTTTCATTCAATTTTGTGTCTTCTAAAATGACATGTTTTTCAACATTGAACGTCTTCTATTTTCTTATAAAATAAAAGACATTGCCTAACTTCTTCTCTTTTTCCAATAAAAAATGCTGGTCACCTTATACGTAAAAAAAAGTGTAAGTCAATCATATATTGTAGCGAGTATTTTTTTTTTTTTTTTTTTTTCAGCGAGTGTAATCAAAGTTGAAATTTTGGGCCCTGGCCTACAGAATTTTACAGAATTTTTCAGTATTTCGCCGAATATTCGATTTAGAGCTATACATAAACAATATATCGACAATAAGGATTTTCGCACAAAATAGTCACGACGGGGCGATAAACCCGCCAAATTTATCTCTAAAGGTATTATCTACCTCGGTGAAGCTTTTTAACGGCTTTTTAATGAAAAATTAGCTATTTCAACGTAAATTTAACACAAAAACGCAGAAGCCTAACTCAACCTCTTTAAATGAAATTACATAAAAAAGATGACTATTATTTACAAATTCGTAACAATATTAAGTACGTTAAAATTTCTCGATAGCTATTTAAATTAAAAAATAAATAAATAAAATCCTTTGTCTCATTTCTTTCTTCCTTTTTTAAAGTATTTAAAATGTTTCCAACTAATTATTTTTTAATTATTTTTCCTATGATTTTGCGTTAGTATGATTTAACAATTTATTCTATTCGTAATTGGGTATTATTTTGGGGATTCTTTAGTAATTTAATATTTTAAAAACAATTTTATGATTGAATGTTAAAAATTTGCAGTAAATTTCAGATTTCAAATATACAAAAAGAAAAAGAAAGAAGAAAAAGAAGAAAAAAAAAGTTTTTTAATAGATTCAGAAAGCAATACCCAAACATGTTTAAAATACCCATAATAATTTAAAATCGAGGAAATAATTTAAATATCAGTTAAATATATATATATTCTTTTTTTTTTTTTTTTGAGAAATTTTAATATATTTAATATTACTACGTTTCAATGCATATATATGCATAATTTTAATATTTTGAGGCAATAATTTACAAAATAATGATAATAATAATAATAAAGTTTTTATAAGTCCCGCTATTCCGTTAAAGCCGTTTTCGATATCAAGGGTTTTTAAAACATACAAATATTGATTGTAAAGATAATTGGAAATATCCTAAAACTATAATTTAAGGCACTCATTGTCATAATTTCTACTATTTTCTATTATAAATTGTGGGACACATTTTGGTTCACACGTTTTCTTTACATAACAATGATTAATGTTAACTATTTACAAAAACCTTTTAGACAGAACGTTATTTCGCAGATATGGTTGTCTTTTCTTTTTCTACCCTTTTCCTTCTTCTCCTTCTTTTTCTCTCTCTTTATTTTTATTTTTTACTGCTACCATCTTTCGTATCTCCCAAAATATTGTTACTTTTCAGTTCTTTCTAGGTAGAGTCCTCCATTAAAGTTTAAATCGTATATGTGAATTAAAGAAGACCGTTTTGATTATAGATTCTAGAAAGAAACTGTTGGAAATGATTTGTCATTTCTTTTATATTTACTTGCTAAATAAACATGATACAGTGCAGCCGCCTATCCTAAAACTAGCAGTGAGGACGTGTGCAAAATGTGGAGGTATGCCAACCTGACCGAAAGTTTGAAATTTGTAAAACCTTCAGTAATTCTGTGCCCTGTGTGTTGTTGCTCATTTTCTCTGTGTCAGATGACTGTCACTTATATTTTAGCATTGGACTCGCTGAGTTAGGACTTGCGCAGATGCTTCCATGGTTTCATGAGTTGTGGTCGAAGAATATCCTTCACACCGACATTTTAGAAAGTTTATTGGTTTATTCTGGTTATTTTTCTGTATTTTTAAACCGAAGTTTTGATGAGGGTGGAAATTTATGCAAAATAACCATACTACAATTGTATTCATTCTAGTTTTAGACACTATCCAATTTTCTGGGCAATTATTTATATGATGTCATTCTCTTTCATAAATCATTCACTGCTAGTCCTGCTAAAGGAAATGTATTTGATATAATGTTGAACTTATAAAAAAGACAATGAAATGACTAGTGGTGTATCTTTAATGGCGTTTTCAGCTATCTCCACACGAGTAATTAGAAACAGTACATTAAAATACATATTTTATCGCCTCATTGGTTCATTCGTTTATTTCAAAAAACAGTGTTGATATTATGACACTTCAAAAGCCAATCAAATGACTGAGATTTTAATAATAAAGAACTGTTTGTAGGCACTAGCATGGAGATAGCCCAAAACGTTCTCCGTGAGACGTCACTGGAGATGATGTTTTTATGTAATCAATATATATACACATACACACAGAGTGCCCCAAAAAGATTCCCAAAAAGATTTAAACGCCGTTTAATTCTTTACCTGTTAGAGATGAGAGGGTAATGTAAATTGCAAAAGTGTACAAAATAAGATAGGAAATAAAACTGCGCTAATAAAAATATCTTCCTGTTAATTTTCAAAAAATTACATTTTTTTAATTTTTATACGATCCCTCTAGGCAAATTTGGTTAATTAGAATTTTTTATTTTCAATGCAACAACATCATTGCAAAAAACCGCATTCTTGTATCTTTAAAATTAAACGAATTATACTTAATTGAAAACTGAACTCGGATTATAGAGACCATATAACAAAAAATAGAAATGTAAGTTTGTGACATATTATAAAAAGTCGTTATTAAACAAGATGCTAAATTCAAAACACATTTTAAAATTCTAAGGATTAATTTAAATGCATTTGAGAATTTTTCGACACATTATGCTTTGATCTAAACATTTCCGTTATCAATTTGTAAATGATCCCTTTTTTCACCGAAAAGCCCCAGTCTTTTAAATTATACGGAAAAATGGCATAAGTCACTTTTTTTTCTGTATCATAATTCGGTTAGTTTTAAAGATATAGTTACGCGGTTTTATCTAATGGTCTTGTTGAATGAAAAATAAAAACTTTGTAATTGACAAAATTTGCGTAGAGGGACTGTATACATTTTTTTTTTAAATGTAACTTTTTAAAAATTAAAGGACGGATTTTTTTCTTAATGTAGTCGTCTTTCCTACCTTAATTTGGAGGTTTTTTCAATTTACATTTCCCATTTATCTGTAACGGGTAAAAAGACAAAGCGCGTTTCAACCTTTTTGGGACGCCCTGTATATATATATATATATATATAAAGAAATGAAAGTTAGCTATATAAGTAAGTAATAACTATATAAGTAATATCAGTTTATAAAGTTATTTCTAAACTTTTTAAGAAAATATTTTTTAACTTTTACTAAAAGTATTCCAAACAACAAATCTCGTTTTACCGAAAACTTTATATAAATAAAAGTTATTGCATGAATGTATGTCTTAGATCTCTTGCTTAACTATAATGAACCGATTTCAATCAAACTTGGCACAGTTACTGTTCATTACGAGCATTGAAGTACTGTGGTATTTTAACGCATGCGCAATGGGAGAAGTTGTGGGAAAACCCTCTCGAAAATCATATTTTTGTATGATTTCTATAGTAATAATGCAGCTAGGAACTTCAAATTTGATATGATAATTTCTTTGATCAGATTTGATAATTTTGATTTTATAATTCATACATTCTCCCAAAGTAGAGCTTTTGAAATATTCAGAATTTCAAAAAACAAGGAAATAATTTAAAAAAAATTTCTAAAATTACTCTTTAGTCAAATTTTTATGTATGTTATTTAAATACTTTGCTGTGGATACTTGAGTCATAATATAATTAAAACCACAATAATTTTTATGACATGAACGTTGTCACTTTCAGAAAAGATTCCAAATGACGTTTCTCAGAAGTCATTCGATGGAAATTGGGACTATTATAGATAAAACTGCTACGCTTTGCAATAATTGTGTGGAGATTTTACTTATTAGAGATAAAATAAGAAGTAAGAAATAGCAATCTTAAATCTAAATTTAATATATTATCATAAGGGGGCTACATGCTACAAATAGATATTTTTTCGCATGCATAATAAAAACAATCTCTTTCTTTAGAACAATTGTTTTTTCTTAAGAGTAATTCCAGTCCAGAGTTATGTTTTACAATTATTTAAAATAATTCGTTTGTATCAGACGATAAAATTCATACAACGATAAAGTTCATATTTTCGAGAGTTATTAATAAATATACGAATTAAAAAACTAAGACTTATTACTGTAAAAATGATCCATTTAAATAAGTGACCAGGGAAGAGGACAAACACAGCATGTTATAAATAAAATCACATTTTTTTTTCTTTTTTCTAACCAATTGCAAGCTTGTTTCTAAAATTATTTATTTGCATGGAAATTAATGTAATAAAAACAATGCACAATTTCCATTGAGCTTTAAGTGAAATATATGCGAAATTAAACTGAATGTAGTGAATCTAGTTATATATTACTGGTATATAATGGTCAATAATTTTATTACGAATCTGTTAAATGTAATAAATATCGAGATCTTTTTATTTATTTATTTATTTATTTATTTTTTAGAAAAAAAAAATTCTGTGACATGAAATATTTCAGAAAATGTTTTAAATACTGATTAATGAAAATGGTTTTAAAGTCTCGAAATATTCTCTTAAACAAAGAAAAAGTAATTAAAATCTGAATAAAAGGCCTTCTTTGCAGATCTTATTTACATTCAGAATTCATTCAAATTAACGATTTATTATTTTAAAATAAAGTAATCTATTAATGAATCTACCCCTCATCCTTACCTATATAAATACACATTTATACGTACATATTTATATACACTTTATATAATTCTTACAGCTTGCAGATTACTGGCAATATTAACTGACAAAGATTAATAATGTAATATTAATATTGTAAAATCAAAATACATACAATTAATGATGCATAATACAATTAAACGTATCTATAATGCATTTCAAATTATCAATAAGCAATTTCATGTTTCTAATATTAAATTTCTTATATATTCACGCTACTTCTTTAATATTATTTTTATACTGATACTTTATGATTGGCCAGCTTTTAATATGTTAATTATAATAACATTATTTTTATATTTTACTATGTACAAACACAAAGGAAAAAATGGAAATCATTATGAATTAAGTGTCTTAAAGCAAGTTAGTAAAAATTGATTTCTAGAGACTTACGAAATTTCAATAAAATATTATTTGCATTACACTTAAAATGACTGTTATCGCAGCAGCTTCAAAGTCCCTAAAGTCATATAAAAATAACATATTTTGAAGATTTTATTAATAAATGTAGAAATTGTGCATTTAAATAGAAATCGACTTCTAGAAATTTGTAAAATGTCAACATATTATTGGAATCGCACTTAAAAAACTGTCAACGCAAGAGACCGGGAGTGTTTGTAAAGTCTTTGAAAAATGACAATTTTTGAAAAGTCTATTGGTAAATGTAACAGCGATCTCAGAAAATTTAAATAATTTATTTAGGTTTCAATCTAATAATGATTATAAAATTCTTTATAAAATACTGTTATTAAAATTTTTCTAACACATTTAGATTGTTTTTAAAATAGTTTATTTATTCTTTTATTCATTTGCTTATATTTATTTATTTATTGAAAAGTCTTGTAAAATAGTTTTTCGTCTAAATTTCATAAACGTAGATTTAGACAAAAATGGAAATGCAGTCTTATATTCTAATGTTAAATTCAGCTGTCAGATGTTGGTTGGTTGGTTGAATATTGGGTTTTTTGCGCAAGATCCAATGTAGGACATCCACTCTTGCTGACTGTTCTATAATATGCACACACGCTTGAGCCGCCTTAGCTTTTTCCCTGGTCTGTTCTCACAACACAGGGAACAATTGTTTGAATGAAGATGCTTGATTAAATGTATAACTATAAATACTTTTAATTATTTAACAATTTCATAGATTATGTTATGAATTTCATCGGTCGTTTTCATCGGTCATCTTTTATTTCCAGTTATGTTTAAGTTATTTATGTATCGTTTTATAATTTTGAGTTCCCCTTTTTTTGTTTTCTATTATTTTTATGCTTATTATACAGTTTTATGTTCGTATTATCTTATGTTTTTCCCAATTGGAAATGAAGGTGGGGCGATGTCTGTTCCTCGTTAATTTGTGCTGCGCCATCAAATGCCCGATGCAGTCGTTATCTGGCCGTTGGACTACCAACGCGGAGCTCTGTACCGCTGTGATGGATCAAAATTGAGATAGTTCTTCTTTTATCCTCATTTTAATAACTCCTGTCCATAACACGTTTTTGATTCAGCTTTTAAACCCCTAACACATCTAATTCAGTATATAAATTAAATTATTCGCATCACTAACTTTTTTTTCTTCCTCCCCCAGTGGCAATAACAGAATGTTTCTTTAATATTTAATTTCCCAAGGACATTAGATTTCCACTTCTTCCTTCGTTCAGAAATTTTTATGCATAGGTGTAATTGGTCTTTTTTGTTTATTTGTACCTCTATCCTTTTGGCTTGTAATTTCCCGTGCACAACTATCTTCTGAGCTCCCCTAGCCATGTCCTTCCTCTCAATTTTTTTCCCTATTCTCTCAGTTCAAAGTTTTAGAATCCAGGCGCGTGCTCCGTGCACTCCTATAATAAATTCTTGCAGATGCGGCTTTCCCAGTCTAAAACCATGTCCAGGTAAAACTCTGAAAATTGAATTTACATTGACGATATTACGCTTAGATGATAGAAACCTGCCGTTTACAGTCTGAACGAAGATCTTGCGGACATAGTTCAATTCAATGGGACGCTCAGGTAGCCCACAGTGTAGGTGTTCGCCTCGCGATGATATAGAGTTATTCTCCCTTTTTAACGATGTCAAATCAATTAAATTTTGTCTAGTCCCGGTAGTTAGGGACCGTCTAAAAGTTTCCAAGGTTCCAAGGCATTTTTTCTGATAGCAATAAAATGCATCGAAATATTGGTGTTGAATTAAGATGAAAAGAAGATGAGTGCTAAATTACTCCTAAAAAGCTTTGGAATCAAACACTATAAATTAAAACGGTTATTATTTATGATGTTTGCATGCACAGTTTTTAATGATCGTATAGTTTTCTGGTGGAATCATGACAGTTTTCAAATAAAAAACTCACGTGGCACTCTGTCATACGGCACTTATCTTACATACATTATTACTACAGACATACTATTTCAATTTAAGGTGTCAATTTAAGGTATTTTTATTTCAACATTCACAAAATGCCATTAATAACAATTCTAAACTCTTTAAGACTCACCAATCCCCCCCTCCCCGTTTGAATATTGCCGTTACGTTTATAAGAATTTTAAAGCTGTTATGAAATTTGAAATATCATCCGAAATTATTAGAGAATTTCCTTGCACATCATTTGTTTAAACTCATCTGGGTAATTTTGAGCAGCTCAGTAGATTATCTGAAAATTATATACTTACCAAAGAGTGTACTGAAATTTAGCACAGTAAACGAAAGAAAAATAAAGAAAATAAATCATAATTACATTTGTAAAAAATGTGTAACAATTTCATTTTTTTCAGGTCAGGCTAAAGATTTTAAACTGTATATCTCTGCAAATTTGCTCATAGATGTAATGGGTTTTAATATTTTTGTATGTCCCTGTGAACAAACCATTTGTCCTACTGTAAAAAAATATTTCAAGTTGCATCCCTATATAACTCATATTTAGAAAATGAGTTTAGATTTCCTGCTAAATTTTTTTCTGCAGACATGTTGATAACAGTTTCACACACACACAGACATACAGAGAAATCGATACACCGATCAAACTCTAAAAACCAGTTTTTCAGATTCCGGAGACCTTGAAACATGTATATATAACGAAAATATAATTTCAAAAATTTGACCAAAAACAAAAAAACCTTTCTGTACCACAAATGGCTATGACAAAATAAAAATATAATATAATACTAGTTTCTTCATTATTTTTCTTTTGACAGCTTTTGCGCCGATTCTAAAACTTTTGTTTTAACTGACATAAATATCCCAGACACCTAAAACAAATAGCTACACCATGCTCTTAATTGGAAAAGCAGACTTTAATAAAAGGTTACAAGGCATTATAATCTTTTTTTATGGCTAAATTATCATATTCTCGAATCGATTATCTATTTCTGAGCAAGACGTGAAATCGCTGCAATTTTGTAGATATTATCTCTGGAATTAATTAGCGGGCTTTTTTGAAGTAAAAACAAATGTTTATTGCAGCCGGTATATAAAATTAAGAGTCAAAGTTATGTATTTAACATATATAACCCATGCAGTTGTAATAAAATGTTTAGTTTTTAAGCGTAAATTATGCACAGGAAAGGGAATCTGTTAGAAATATCTATGAAAGAAATATAAAACTATAACGCAAAAAGTGTATAATTTTGAAATTAATCGCATGGATTTGATAAATTTACTGTATTTTAAAATTCAAAATTGTAGAAATGATGTAATTATCAAAATTGTGTAAAAGGTGCTAATTAGAGTTCATATAATAAACTTAATGTGTGTTTTACATTGTTTCAATAAGAATACACAAAATAGATAGCTTATTAAAAATAAAAAATGTCATCAACGTATTAAAATTTTTATCGCAATAACATTTCTTGAGAATTAAATTACGAACACTCTTTCTTTCTAAATATGTAAAGACAAAACTGTGAAATACGTTGTAAAATAATAGACTGTTTTCTTCTGTAAATATTTTATGGTTACATATAGACAAATTACAAACAAAATGTAATTTAAAGGCTTATTAAAAGTATAAAGTTTACAAAGTATATTTATTTTTAGAGGAAATAAATTCTTCTTTTAACTTGTAAAATACTTTTAAAGTTATTATGATATGTACATATACTTGCATTTCTTCTATACAAAAGTTATTCGAAAGTCACTCTCAGTTAATGAACCCCTAAAATGTTAATTTATGCCAGTTTGACTAGTTAAAAATGCATTTCGCTAGATATGTTATCATATAGAAATATCGATGTCGAATTGAAATATTGTTACGTAGAATAAATTATTAATGAGAACTGAAAAATATAAAGATATAGTTTGAAGTGAATTTAAAAAAGGCAATGGAAGTTTCCCAAGTTCGTAATTATAAAACAGATATTATTTTGGGTTATTAAAGAAGTAAATTTATTGAATATTTGAAGGATATATGAAAATCAATCGTGAATATTTATATTTGCAGAACTTAATGAATTTACAGTTAATGCGGAATGGAGTGGGAGAGACAAAAACAAACAAACAAACAAACAACAAAAAAAAAAAAAAAAAAAACAGATTTGTCATTAGCCCTACATTTCGAAATCAAGAGATGGAAGATGACAGAAAAAATGTTACCCTTGGCGTTCACTTGTTACAATCGCTTTCAAAGTTTAACCCGTTAGTAGTCGCTAGTTGGTCGATTTGCCGGCCATCCTTCAGTTTCTACAGATTTTTTTATTCAATAGCCACCAAAAAATTTTAGAAGTGGCATTTGATACACATAAAACGCGAATAAAATCGATTTAACGTCGATCACATCACTTCTTAAAATTATTGGTGACAGTTAAATAAAAAGTTCGCAATCTGTGATAGGTGGCGCTATCGATAGCGACTATTAACGGGTTAAGGGAGAACATGAGCGTTGTTTTCACTACGAATATATATGTATAATTTTTGAAAAAGCTTTCGCCAATTTTAGTTCGTGTGAATTAGCAAGAAAAAAGACATTTTAGACACACCTCTTAATTCGGAGTTCGCGACTGCATAGTACCAATGTTATATTTCCTTGCAAGATGAAAGAACGCCGATGTATTCATAAGATTAATACAATATGGTACTCACAAAATAAAACGAAAGTGTAGAGTCACAACACATTTTCCAGTACCCATAAAAAATTATATTAGGTTTGATAGGTTATGAAAAGTGATCAAAGATTTCACTTCTGTTGCATTGAAAATAGATCTATTGTGAAAGGAAAAGGGCAGATATAAAAACTTAGGAAAAGTACATTGATTTTGCATGATTTTATGTAATTATACGTAGGTTAAAATAGTCATTTCATTATATTTAAAATGATTTTTTAAATTGTATAATTTAATTTATAAAATTGCTTATTTAAAATATTTGCTTACCTTTTAGTGAGAAAACATGTTTTAAATAATATGACAATTTGCACCACAAATGTTAACTTTGAAAAAATGAAAGATAATATATAACTGACAACACTACAAAACAAACATTTAGATTTATCTAAGAGAAAAAATAAGGTTTCAGTTTTGAAGGAATATATGTTATACACAAATTTTTCAAGTTGTTTTCACAACATCATTACTGTCATATTTAATATAAAAAGAGCTTCCTCATATAAATCAGTGACAGAAATATGGTTCAAGAAATTTGACAGCTTTAAAACGTGTATATAAAAATTTATATTCGCATAAAATTTTAAAATTTTTGAATGTTCCTTATTTAGGTTATTTTCACTGAATGTGTTTAGAATTCTCCACAAAAATTCTTTAAGAGAAACAAAATATCGAAAAGTTTTCTACAAGGTAAAATTAAATGTACATTTTTTCTGCCTTTATTTGGTTAAATATTTAATTAATTATGATCAAACCTTCGATAGGTAAACATACAGTGCATATATTTTTACTTTCTTCTATATGTAATATAGAGAAAGTATTGGATTCGCGAAAATTTTCGAAGTCCACTTTTTGATGGATTTACATGTTTTGGGATATGGAGAACACGAATTAATAGTTTTTAGAAAATGTCTGTCTGTCTGTCTGTCTGTATCATTTTTTTGTGGACGCTGTATCTCACGAACCAATGAATGAAATTTAACCAAACTTGGTATTTAGTTGCACCCTGACATAAACTGGTGCTGATTAGATTTTGGGATCAATCGCTCAATAGGTGGCGTTGTGATCGCATTTTATGCAAATTTTTAACATGGCAGCATAGGACAAATTTCCGTATAAATGGGCATAAAGAGAGTTATTTTTCACTTGCGATTGTGAAATTAATATGAGTTATTGATAATAGTAGTAGTTAGCTAGGAAAAAAATTTTGTGCATGGGGGGGCATCGGTTCCCCCCCCGGGGAAGTAAATTTTCAAGATGGGTATCTTTCGAAAGGTCTCGTTGATAATAGTAATAGTTAACTTGGAAAAAAATTTTGTGCATGTGGGGGCATCGGTTGCCCCCCCACCGGGGGGGGAAGTTCCCACCCGGGGGGGCAAAATTTCAAGATGGGTATCTTTCGAAAGATCTCGTCAATACCTTTAAAACGAATGGTTGAACGATAAATCTGTGATAATTTAAACCAAAGTTATCGATTTTTTTTACTTTTAACAAAAAAAAACAGAAAAATATCGCTTTTTTTTTTTTTTTTTTTTTTAACGAAATTTAACCAAACTTGGTATTTAGTTGGTCCCCGACATAAACTGGTGCTGATTATGTTTGGGGATCAATAGCTCAACAGGTGGCGCTGTGATAGCATTTTATCTAAATTTTTAACATGGCAGCATAGGACAAAAATTCGTATAAATGTGCATAATTAGAGTTGTTTTAAACTTGTGATTGCAAAAAAAAAAAAAACTTAGAAAAAAAAATCGTACTTTTTTTTTTTTTTTTTTTTTTTTTTTAATATTGTTACTGATTGAATATGTATAGGTAAATATAGAAGAAAGTCTTGTGGTGGCCACAACATACTAGTTAAGAATTAACGTACTTTATTAAATACTATTTACATTTTAAAACTAGTATGTTGTGGCCACTATATGACTTTCTTCTATATTTTCCTATACAAATTCCCTCAGTAAAAATAATTTAATAAAATTATTATTTAAAAAAATTATCTTCCATGATAATGCACACGGATTTCCATATTAGAGAAGTATAATAACACTAAATATCCAGAAAATATCAATTTTGTTCTCATTATTACATTAAAAAAAATCGTTAACTTTATTTTAAATTATCGCAGATCGATGGTTCAACCATTCATTTTAAAGGTATTGGCGAGCTCTTTTGAAAGACACCCATCATGAAGATTTACTCGAGAGAGGACTTCCTCTCCAGTAGGGGGGGGGGGGAGGCGAGGCTCATGCACACACAATTTTTTCCCCAGTTGACTATCACTATTACAAATAATTCTTTTAAATTTCATAATGATTATTAAAAAAATAATTCTTTTTATGCACATTTATACAAAATTTTGTTCTATACCACCATGTTAAAAATTTAGAAAAAGCGGGATGGCAACGCAAGCTTTTGGACAATTTTTACCAAAAGTTGATAGGCACTAATTTATGTCCATGTGTAACTACATATCCATTTGTATGAAATTCTGTGCAGTAGTACTTGAGATACAGTTGCTACAAAATTTTCTCTCTCTCACACACACAGAGATACAGACAGACAGACACTTTCTAAAAATGGTCAAATCGTGTTCTACAGCTCTCAAAACGTGTAAATCCATCAAAAATCCGAGATTGAAAATTTTTACGAATCCAATACTTTCTCCTACTGAATATAGAATTAAGTAAAAAAGTTCAAATAGACTTTGTATGGTATTTATAAAGGATTTGCTATGAAAGTCATTTAAACAGTCCAGTTTTGAATGATATATTTATTTTTGTGGAATTTTCAAAAATAAATAAAGAGAAGGAAACAGCCACTGTACAATTTTGACATTACTTTCATTACAATTTGTATGGTTTACGACATTTGAGGGCTAACAATTAACCGAATCATCACACTGTACTATCAAATCTAACATGATTTTCCATAGTACGGAACTATAAAAGTATTATATAATTTATTTCGCTGCCATTAACACAAACAAGGATTTCAGATATTAACTATAGTTTTCATCAAGTGATTTTCAAATTTTCCTTTTCCTTTTCTAATTTTTTTTTTTTTTTTTTTTTGCTTTTCAGTGTGATAAATATTTATGATATTTTAAATAATCTTTCAAGTCGGATAAAGTAAGCATTTATTTTTAGCAATTTATTACGAAGCAAATTGGGTTTTTCTATAAAAATGTATATATACCGCATAGTTACTAACTCTACGGCTTTTCCCGGAAGACTTTACAAAAAGATTTTCTATGTTAATTTTTCGATTCTTTTATTCATAGAAAATAATTATGAAAGATTTATACTTAAAAGTAATGGTGATAAATCTGATTTAAAAAATCGAAATATTGGCAGCTTATATGTAATCACATTGATTAAAAACTTTTATCTATCTATCTATCTATACATACACACACACACACATATATATATATATATATATCTTATACTATTAAGTGAGCAATATGTGTATATTTCACTGATCTCGAAAACGGTAGCTCGGACAGTCACGAGATTTAACACAAAGGTGCCCCTCGAAGAGTCATTGTGCACATCGAAGTCAGATTTTCGAATTTTCGATTAGTTTTTTCTTAATTAATTAAAATGTAGAAATAATAACCTTCTAATTTCTGATGAAAAAGCCATTTAAATTTTAACATTTTATCCATAATTTAATTGTTGCCAATTTTTTTTTTTTCGACAAAATAATAATAATTAAAAAAAAAAAAAAAAAAAAAAGTACATTTATTTAAAATGAGGAAAATAAATCAGAAAGATTAGAAAATAAATTAGAAATATCAGTCGCATCGTTACAAATAAAATACCAAATGAAAGGGAAAATTTATGCGATGCATTAAACAGCTTATCAATCGGATGATTAGTTTTTTCTTAATTAATTAGAATGTGAAAATAATAACCTTCTAATTTCTAATAAATAAGTCATTTAAATTTTAAAATTTTATCTATAATTTAATTGTTGCCAAATTTTTTTTCGACAAAATAATAATAATAATAATAATAATAATAAATGTACATCTTATACAATTAAGTGAGCCATATTTGTATATTTCACTGTTCTCGAAAACGGTAGCTCGGACAGTAACGAGATTTAACACAAACGTGCCCCCCGAAGGGTCATTGTGCACATCGAAGTCAGATTTTCGAATTTTTGATTAGTTTTTTCTTAATGAATTAAAATGTGAAAATAATAACCTTCTAATTTCTGATAAAAAACCCATTTAAATTTTAACATTTTATCCATAATTTAATTGTTGCCAATTTTTTTTTCGACAAAATAATAATAATAATAATAATAATAATAATAATAATAAAAAAAAAAAAAAAAAAAAAAAAAAAAAAACGTACATTTATTTAAAATGAGGGATTAGAAAATAAATTAGAAATATCAGTCGCATCGTTACAAATAAGATAGCAAATGAAAGGGAAAAATTTTGTAAATCCGATGCATTAAACACCTTATCAATCGGACAATTAGTTTTTTTAAAATTAACTAAAGTATGAATTTTAGGTGGCAACAGCAGAAGATTGTATGGAAACCGTTAGGAGAAAGAAATGAAAAATCTACTTCACATTAAGTCACATGATTTTTAAGTGGGATTAAAAATTTGCAGTTTCAAATTCTTTTAAATTTTCTCTCACGAACACAAGTTATATAATGTACAAGACCCCACAAGAACAACTTGCATTTCAAATTTCATCAATTATTTTGGTTAATAAACAAAAGTTACATTTTTTTTCAAATTCAGTTTTATTCTATCTTCGAAAAGATTTATGTGATCATAGATATAATAATATATGTAGATCTATCATCCCCATATTATCGTGCAAAGATTTTTGATGCCGAAAAAAAAGCTTTGGAATCAGCCATTAAGTGGTATTGAAGGAAAAAAGGAAAAAAAGAAGAATAAGTTTGAAACTATATCTGGAGCTTTTCATTCGCTTTTAGTAAATAAATTATTCATGAATTTTACATGTGAACAACAGTTACATGTGAACAACACGTATAGTGTTGTTCACATGTAACTGGGATTCAAATATAAAAGGGAAATTCCAATTTTTTCGATACTATCTATTTCGAAACTGTTATATAATAAGCACCTAAATGGAAGCTCATTGGTAAACTATTGTCGCAGGTATTAGGGACAAGCGCCCGAGTTGCAGTGGATGACCAAATCGCTGCCGAATGCAGCAGGGACCTGGAGCGAGCTTTTCAACAATTTCAGTAATTTATTTTATTTTTATAAAGCTATATAGAAAAGAGTTTCCTTTAAATTTAGTGGCCAGCGAAGCGGGCAAAGCCTGCTAGTATATATTATTAGAAAGCAAAAGCCTTTTAACATCTTGAAACAACGTGCTTAAATTCATTATTGGCTTACAAATAAATTTTAATATTCTAAGCTCTTTAAAATGTTTAAAAGTTTTTTTCATAATTTGGATGATCTATTTTCCTTTTAAGTCTTAAAATTTTTAACACGGACATTTCTAGAAAATATGTTAACTATAAAATAATAATAATAATAATAATAATAATAATATAACCTGACCTTTCTATAACATTTATTGTTTACTGTTAAGAAAGAATTATTAACATGATTTCATAACATTTATTTATGCTAATACTTTTAGATTTTTCTTAATGCTGTAAGACCAAGCCTTTCATTTTCCATCTTTCCAACTGTCGAATTGGTACCACGTGATGCAATTAAACTATCCTGATCGCCTTGGGCAATTTTTCAGACTGACATAATTTTTAAGATTCAAAAGACAACTATACTTCTCTGGGGCATATACACAAACATCTTAATTCATTGTCTTTGTGGCGATGATTAGATTCATAGAATATCAGTGGGCTTGGCACTTTGCTTTTATTTAACACATGCGACATCATTTTATGCATCAAAGAAAGTCCAAATGGGTATATACTTACCATTTCATTTTATTTCTAAATCGTTTTAGTTGTATTAGTAGTTTAAGGATCGCACACCTTGAAATGAATGACAAGACACAAACGCTACAAAAGTCTTTGATTGTAAGGGTGGTATATATAATTAGGAAAGATGAGCTTTTCGCTTATGTATTACACAGTTTTTGACGGATCGTGAGATTTCAAGATTGATAGCTGTAATGGATGATGGTGTTGTAATTACTGCCGCTAAGGGTAATGTTATAGGGGGAATCAAATACCTAGAAAGGCTTAATCGATTAAGTTATGAAAGAAGAAAAGATAGTAATTGATGTTCATAAGTAATTATGGATTCATATTGAAATGTTGGAAGCAAAAGGTAATTTGGTAATTACTCGATAAATAATTGTAATAGTTAAAAAGACAAGCAGTGTTTAAAATACGGGAATGAAATAAAGTATTGTAGATGATTATTATATTAAAGTATTAGATTCATGAACATTTTCTAACTCCGTTTTTTTTATGAATTTACACGTTTTAAGGTGTCTTGAGTATGATATGACCTTTTCCATAAAATTCGTGTCTGTGTTCTACCAAAATTTGGTAGATGTGATTCATCTCATTAACGAATGGTGTGAATCCAAGATAATATTTCGTTAGACCTAAACTTCAATCAGTGCTGATTATATTTTGGGATATATGGCTCAGTAGGGAGAGCTTCTATACAGTAATTCCTGACATTTAAGAGAAGTCTATGTCTCAACTTATTTAGTGCATAAGTGCACAAATGTGACTTATATGAGGGCCATGAATAAAAAGCATGTTAATTCTAACTGGGTGCAAATAATTTGATAAAGGGCGCTGCTATACTTCAATTTAACCCTATTATATGGAAGGAAATATCTGAGTTTGTATGACATATAAACGCACCAAACCTGGAATACAAAACAGATATTTTGTAAAGGTATGTAAATTCTACTTGGATGCATATTAGGCGAAAGGTTTTGCAGCTGTACTGCAATGTTTTCCGTTTACAATAATTTTATATCTCAAGATCTATGATATACGAATGAACAGAACTTGAAATGTGATAGCTAAAGTGAAGCATTTTCCTAATTTACTCTGACGTATATTTGGCTGACAGAAGACTCTACTAATATTTTCTGTGAATATTCAGGATGTATATCTCTGGATATATTAAAGAAACTGTACCAAACTATTAACAAAAAAAGTTTTAAAATGAATTTTCTCCCCAAGAGATTCTAGTAAAAAGTTTCTTAAATTATTCTTTACAAGTTCAGAGAAATATTTTTCGTTTTTTGTGATATGGTATTTTTATAGCCCTTCGAAAGGGGTAATTAACCCTTTGCGTACAAGGCCTTTTTCCCTCCGACGAACCAAGAGCTCTAGACAATTTTCCGTATATTTCTTGAATTACTTACCATTAACATAAAATGATTTCGCATGCAACTTAACGTTTAAAACATTTTATTTCACCATTTTATGTAACCTTATTCTTCAAAGACGGACATCTGTTAAGCATATCAAACATTAATATATCATATTAAGTGGTAACCAAAAGTTACCTCTCGAATGCAAAGGGTTAATATGCTACATCATGACTGTAAAAACTTAGAGAAGCCTTCAATGATAAAACTTTTAATTCTTAAATTTAAAACGCTTCTACCATTCTTATTGATATCTTAGGATATCATTTCATAAAACCACTTTTTTTAGCAGTACCTTTCTTTTTGGAAAAAAAATATGCATAAACGCATTTTGTATAAAAGTCAGAATAAAAAGTGTCTAATATCACAACCCCTGAATCCATATAAACGTTTCTCAATTTCCATAAAATGACACATAAGTTTAGGTACAGGATCAACCGTTTTTATTCAGAATTTTGCTCCAATGACTTCAACTATTCGCTCAGGGTCTTAGACATGCGCTACAAGTGTCCTTTTTGGAACATTATATGTTTTAGATGCCTGTAAATAACCCAACCTCTTCTCTTCTACAACAGTCACTGTCTCCGTCGTCATGACTATTATGTCACAAACTTTCCTTGTCTGGAGTTCTCCTGACATATGGCAGAAAATGCGCAAAAATACTGATTGTAAATATATGTATGTTAATGATATATATATCTTTCAGTGTTAAAGAATTTGGACGATAAGTTATACAAAAAAAAAAAAAAAAAAAAAAAAAAACAGTAAGTCCGAGTATAACATTATACCAATAATTGAGAGCCCTTGTTAGTGCCTAATTGGGAACTCAAAGTGTACTGATAATACAAACGTTTGATACAGAGGAAATGGAATTCAAAATAAGCAAGTAAATAGCAAACATTAATAGAAATAAACAGAATATATTGATATGTTCAATCATTTCAAAATCACTTATATTCTTAAAAAAAAAAAAAAAAAAAAAAAAAAAAATCGACGAGTTTGACTTCTTTTTAACAACATATAATGAAGTGACACAGCTGGATATACAATATTTATGCATTTCACCCAACTAGTTTCCTTTATTTTTGTTTTTGATGTTTTCTAACGTAGCCGTATAACAACAATTCAAGCTACTAATGCATTAAATGCATGATTAACTAAAGTTGGTCATGTATTATTTAAATATATTTAGATTTACTAGCATTAAAACTTAAGTTTCATTATCTGCATATTCTTAAAATACTTTTATTTGAAAGACGCTAATGAAGAAAAAACCAAGTTACACTGTACCAAAAACAGAAAAGATAGTCTTTAGAAAGTGTAAAAAAGCGCATAGGTTTCACATTAATAATTCAGGTTTAAAACTGTGAGATATGTTGTACATGGGAAATTATAATACAACATTAGACAAGATAGCATACAAAGGATTATTAGTTTCTCTTTACTTTTTACTTTTTCTTGCCAATATATAAGGTATAAAAAATATTATTTTGGAGTCAAATTTTCGAAAATGAGTTTATTTTATATTTACATGTCTTGAGGTTCCCTCTGAATCCGAAAAACATATTGTAGTGATTGGTTTGTGTGTGCGTGCGCGTGTACGTTATCAGCTTATTTCCAGAATAGCATAGGAAGTCCAAACTCCGTGTTCTAAATTTGTATCATATAGAAATTCCACACTAAACTTTTCGTTGAGATCAAGCAAATATTTCGTGTACAGGGACATCCAAAAGCATGCTTCATGTAGAATATTGTATAGATATCATTCCCTGATCGTTTACAGGGCTACACAAAAGAACTAGATTATAATGCGACAATACTTGAAAATTAATGGATGAATTGAAAATTGATTAATATAGGATTATATTTATGTGCTGAATGTGTTCTGTACATAATATTTAGAAGGGGGTAAAGGACTGCTAATTATTAAGAGAAAACTTTTTTTTTTTTTTAGTTTAATTAGTGGAAATGCTTTAATATAATATTTTACAATGTTCAGGAAAACTGCTCAGAATTTAGGATTAATTCCTCATACACATGTTGTAGGTGAAGTATTTTTTAAACTAAACATTTAGCGCTAATTTTTGTTATTTACACCTTTTGAGGTTCCCTAAATAGTGAAGCGTCATGTTATTAATGTTAACTCTTTGCCTCTGCCTCTTATCAGAATAACTTAGAAACAAATAATTTCAGATAATTCAAATGTTGCATTTTTAAGTTAATATAAGGTTGGTACTTGATACGAATTATCAAAATTGATAAGTTTCAAGGCATGGTGCGGGTGAAGATTTGGATAATAATTTAGAATGAAATATATAAATAATTTGGAATGAACTTTTAAATTTAATAACAGCTTTTAAATTCGCTTGAAATACAAATGCAGTATGGAAAAAGAGGGTTGAAGGGAGCGGTGGCTCCCCGTATACAGAATAATTCGTCAAATGAAGCTTTCCCAAGCCTATTTTAAATTGTTTTTAACGAAGTTTTATGTAACAGTATTCGTTATCTTACCCTTTGATGTTCAATCTGTCTTTATGGCATTGAATTTCAGGGAAAGAGGAAGTTGTGTGGGTGCCACACCAGATTATTTTTCTGTTTACCTGTCGATTTACGATTAAACAACATTTTACAATAACGAAATTTTATTGTAGAAACCAATAAATAAACATTAAAAGTAAGATCCTCAGTAAAAGGAATTAAACTTTTAAAAAATCCTACCCTTATGCATAGTTACCAATATATACTTATCAATTAAAATAAATTATAGAAAAACCAACAAAAAGAAATTAAAGAAATCTCCATTTAATAAAGCCAATCACAGATTTGAGATTCTGATACATATAATTTATCTTTCTTTGTATTCATGTAAGTACATAAAAATAAAGAGATGAAGAAATTGATTTATTTTTATAAGGAGGATCAAACGATTTCCACGAAAATCAAAAACACTGAATTTAAAAATAAATTTTTGAGAATCTATCCTTCGAAAAAGTTTTTTTAGACTTTTCATAATCAATAGTAAACTTTTTAAGAAAAGTTAAAAAGTTTTTACTGTTTCATTTATTTTATTTTTTTCTTTTATACGCGAAGAATTTCCTTTCAGGTTATTATTTCTAGGAAAAATGCACCTTTAAAATCATTGCCGATAGTAAATAAAATGTTTGCATTGTAATTGATATTTTCAAAAAGGTATATTGTAAATGCAATCAAAAAGTTTAGTATTAATGTGATTTTGTATTAATTATATTTAAGATTTAAGATTATTTAGTATTAATGATATAGTTTAGCTAACTCAATACAATAAACTAAACATTTTATTTATTTGAAGAATTGCTCTAGCAATAAATGAATGTTAAAATTTCTGCAACAATTCTAGAAGACGAGTCTTTTGTTTATTGTATTTAATTTAGCGAAGAAAAAGCTATCGATATATTTACATTTTTATTATTCTTATTTAATTTCTTTTATACTCCAGTTTTTTGTTTTCTAAATAAATCTTTTATCTCTTTAAGGAAAATTGGAAAAACTGAATGGTTTCTCTTTATAACAAAACTTTTGTTATAAAATACACATATATACAGGTGTTTCCTTATCAAGAGTAATATTAGAAATATGTAGAAGATGGATTTACATGCAATTTTGCAATATCCGTATCTCCCTACATATTTTATCACCATGAAAAGGTGTATTTTATCTTGTATGAAAGAGATGGTTATCTTTTTGTATTAGATTTCAGTGTACTTTAAGCCATTACAAAAGAATAGTTTTCGTGTCTGGTAAATTTTATAGGCTACTGGTTATACTAGGATATGATATAAGGAAAAACAGTTTTCTTTTTTTATCAGTAAATTTATCTGAAATAGTAAATGTTTTCGTGGATTAAGTATAAATGAATGTGTCATAAAAAGCAACAGAAAGTAGAAAGTTTGGTACGAGGTACATCTAAAGAAAAAAGATATAATCACAAACCATTTTAAAACATGATACTAGTATACATCTTTATTAATAAAAGAAAGTGTTTGTCTGTTTGATTTTAAGATACAGAAAACACTATGGCACATACTGTTCTAAATACTGGTGGATCTGCAGATCAGGAGCCTCAACGTCCTATTTACATCAGACATTATTCAATAGGTCATTTTTATTTATTCCTTATTATATAATCGTATATATTGATTCGATCGACTTGTTACCATAATCAGATACATTCCTGAGGGGGGCTGCCGCCCCCCTCAACCCCCCGCTGTATCTCTATTTGTATATCTTATAAAGTGCTACGGAATTGTAAGTAATTGCATTTATTTTTGCATAATTTCTTTCAAAGAGGTTTAGTAAAGTTAAAAAATGCTAAATTTGTGCATTTTTAGTCCTTTTAGCTTTAAAATAGCCTAATTTTCCCTTAAAAACCCTTAAAAAAGCTCCAATAAGGGAAGAAATGGATTTGGCACCAAATTTGGAGACTGTTTACCTCCTTGGCGATTTTTTTTGCGACCTTGGCGAGAAAATCCTTATTAGGGATATACCAAATATGGAAGCTCTAATCTCATTATAAGATACGAGAATTTCCCAGAACAGTCTGTGTTCTATAGAAAAGTATAAAAGGAGCATTTCTTCGCCAAGGCGGTCAGTGTCAGATCTGTGTCAGTTTCGTCAAACTTTGCTTTGAGCCTCTTTGGATGAGACTTTCTTTATGTATTATTGCTAAACATTTTGTACTGTTGTTTTGCTGTTAACGGCTGTTGTTTAAGCTGTGTTTACTGGTTGAATTGAATCTGATACTTGGTTTATAGACCTGTTTTTTTCTGGAACTTTCTGTGAATACATCACTGAATTTTTGCAAGTTTCGCCTTTCATTCTCGAAAAACTTACGGACCCCCAAGTACGCAACAATATGTATTCTTAATAAACGACGGTCTTGTATTATTTCCCTGAAATTCATAAATACCAAATTTCATAACTACCAATTTTTATACAAAAAAAATTACATAGCATATCGGTAATATTTTGCGTAACCTTTAAACAAATTTCCAATTCTATGCCCACAATTATCAACAGGAAAACATGCTTTTAAAATTCTAATAAAATTTCATTATATTTGATGGGGTGTAACCATGTTAAAATAAACTTTTAAGAAATATCGACTATAGACCGTAATAGTACGAAATTATTTTATGTATCCCGGAAAAGTAGCCACAGTCATTATAAACGCCAATAATAAGAATAAACCTAATTAATTATAACTTATTAATCTTTCAAACTCATTTGACATCATTTGGATGATTACAGTACATACTCGGAATTATTTTGTGTGGTCCCATAAATTATTTAGTCTATACATAACCTTTTTTAAGAGTAAACATAATTTTAAGCATCTTTATAATATATGTTAATTTTATTAAGTTCAATTCAGCATAAACGCATTAAAGTGGGCGCTTAAATAAAAGTTTGTCCATAGGCTCTAATGTTACTAAATTCTTTCTTGTGTCTCTGTAAACAAACCATAAACATTGTATACACCAGTAAAAACTATTCAGCTTATTTTGAGTTTAAAATTAATAATTGTTCCAAATTTAACATCGTTTGGATGACTACGTGACATTGTCAGAACACTTTTGTAAGGTCCTGTACATTAATTAGAAAGCTTAAGAGCACATATTTTCTTCAAACAACATGAGTTTAAGCATCTTACTCACGTACGCTAGTTTCATTTTCTTCATTGCAAAGTAATGATATTAAAATGCGTTTAAAAGAAATTCACCCTTTACGCCGTAATGTTAAGAATTTTGGCGTGTCCCTATACACAGTTTATAAACAATATAGCAATAAAAATTATACAGCTACTTATATGCAAAGCTGGAACGTGTGCGCCAATTTGCAAGTCAATCGAAGGACTTTTGCGGCCGCTATTGCGGTACATACTAATTTTTCCCGTAGGCCGTAATGATAAAAAAAACTTTGGCGTGTCCCTGTACACGAACCACAAATGGAATGCACACCCCAAACTATACAGATAATTTCGTGGGGATCAAGAACATGTGTACCAAATTTCAAGTCAATAGCATGATATTTGCGGCCGCTATCTCACGACAGACAGACAGACAGACAGACAGACTGAACACAAAATCCTTTTGAGTCTCAACAGAGGGCCTCCACTGACGTTTCCGCAAAAATTGGAAGTCAATAGCTTGATTTTTGCGGTGGCTATCGCGGTACCTACAGATTCTTCCCATAGGCCGTAATGATAGAAAAACTTTGGCGTGTCCCTGTACACGAACTACAAATGGAATACACACCTAAAACTGTACAGCTAATTCCGTTGGGCTCATGAATATGTGTCCAAATTGCAAGTCAATAGCGTAATTTTTGTGGCCGCTATCGCGATACATACAAATTCCTCCCTTTGGCCGTAATGATGAGAAAAACTTTGTCGTGTCCCTGTATACGAACTGAAAGTGGAATACATACCAAAAACTATACAGCTGATTTCGTGGGGCTCATGAACATGTGTACCAAATTTCAAGTCAATAGCGCTATTTTTGCGGCCGCTACCGCGATACATACAAATTCCTCCCATTGGCCGTAATGATAAGAAAAACTTTGGCGTGTCCCTGTATACGAACTACAAACGGAATACTTACCAAAAACTATACAGGTGATTTCGTGGGGCTCATGAACATGTGTACCAAATTTCAAGTCAATAGCGCTATTTTTGCGGCCGCTATCGCGATACATACAAATTCCTCCCATAGGCCGTAATGATAAGAAAAACTTTGGCGTGTCTCTGTATACGAACTACAAATGGAATACATGCCAAAAACTATACAGCTGATTTAGTGGGGCTCATGAACATGTGTACCAAATTTCAAGTCAATAGCGCTATTTTTGCGGCCGCTACCGCGATACATACAAATTCCTCCCATTGGCCGTAATGATAAGAAAAACTTTGGCGTGTCCCTGTATACGAACTACAAATGGAATACTTACCAAAAACTATACAGGTGATTTCGTGGGGCTCATGAACATGTGTACCAAATTTCAAGTCAATAGCGCTATTTTTGCGGCCGCTATCGCGTTACATACAAATTCCTCCCATAGGCCGTAATGATAAGAAAAACTTTGGCGTGTCCCTGTATACGAACTACAAATGGAATACACACCTAAAACTGTACAGCTAATTCCGTTGGGCTCATGAATATGTGTCCAAATTGCAAGTCAATAGCGTAATTTTTGTGGCCGCTATCGCGATACATACAAATTCCTCCCTTTGGCCGTAATGATGAGAAAAACTTTGTCGTGTCCCTGTATACGAACTGAAAATGGAATACATACCAAAAACTATACAGCTGATTTCGTGGGGCTCATGAACATGTGTACCAAATTTCAAGTCAATAGCGCTATTTTTGCGGCTGCTACCACGATACATACAAATTCCTCCCATTGGCCGTAATGATAAGAAAAACTTTGGCGTGTCCCTGTATACGAACTACAAATGGAATACTTACCAAAAACTATACAGGTGATTTCGTGGGGCTCATGAACATTTGTACCAAATTTCAAGTCAATAGCGCTATTTTTGCGGCCGCTATCGCGATACATACAAATTCCTCCCATAGGCCGTAATGATAAGAAAAACTTTGGCGTGTCCCTGTATACGAACTACAAATGGAATACATGCCAAAAACTATACAGTTGATTTCGTGGGGCTCATGAACATGTGTACCAAATTTCAAGTCAATAGCGCTATTTTTGCGGTCGCTATCGCGCGACAGACAGACACACAGACACAGCCCAAAACCGTTTTGAGTCTCAATGGAGGGCCTCCACTGACGTTTCGGCAATTAATATATATATTTAAAAAAAAGATAGATAAAAAAATAAATGTATTTTAGCAATGCATTAAAAATTTCGGTACTCTTATTAGATTTTTAAAAAAAATTATGTTTTATGTGGACTTTTGCATCTTTCCCGTTGCATATATATATATATATATTGAGTAGTGATTTCAAACTAGTAGTGATTTCACAGTAATTTAACGTGCAATAGCGATAAAATGTCTCATTCAAATGAGCTGAAAATTGATATACGTATTATAGATCACCGTTAAACAAACTATGAACTTTGGATAATCTAGCACTAATAGATTTTACAGGGACACATAGAAAAATGTTTTGCGATCGGGGCGTGAACCAAATTATTTAAAGTGCTATAACGACTAAACGTGTCATCTGAATAATCCGAAAATTTATATGCATGTTATAGGTCACGATCAAACGATCTGTATTGATTTTGGTGAATCTAGCAGTTACAAAGTTTTGCAGGCACACAACGAAAATTTCTTTATCGTCATGATCTATGAGCTTAAATTATTTGAAAGTCAATAACGCTAAATTACACAGCATACTATTCAAAGAAATATACTCAAACTATTATAATATTCTCTTTTGTTTATTTAACTACTTCCCTTACTTTAATTCATTTATGCAACCGTATATTAGTTAATGCTTGGAAAGTCGAGTGGAGTCACTCCAGATTTTTTTTTTCTTTTATAAATATCTAAAGTGTCTTTTGCATTCACGAATTCTTAAATTGTAAAAAAATATTAAAATCGAATTTTCCACAGGATATTAAAAAAAAAAAAAAAAAAAAAAAAAAAGCAGTTTTATCTTTATTATTGGACGGAAGGAAAGCACTATTTACTAAGCTGTGACGTAATGTTATACTTGGTAATATATTTCTAAACTGTAAGAGAAAGAAGTAGAATTACGTTCATTTCTTCCAAGGGTGAACTGGAATTGAGTAATTTGAATTGTAAATTACTTAAATTAGACGGGATTTCGAGTAGATTGACTATGATTACACATAGTCTTTTTCTGGAAGTTTATCTTTTATTTTCTATACATTTGTTTTTTAAGGTTCACAGTTCTGTTATTCTGCATTAAATATTACGTCATGAGCGCTTTTTCACGAAAACGAAATTTTGGAAGAAAAAGCAACCAAACAAACTGAAACAGGAATTATCTGGTGCATTGGACATTTATGTACTCGATTATATTACACTTTCTTATTCGTTTTGCATAAGTAATTACAGAATAATATTTACAATTAGCGATTCTTATAAATTATTTTCGGTCTTTGTATGCATAGCTGAATGAATTTATAAATAAATAAATAAAATTTTAATCTCTATTTTATATTAATTTATAAAGAAAATCCAACTCTTCCTTGTCTTCCCCCTCCCAAAATAATAATAATAATAATAATAATAATAATAATAACAAACATCGAAATTGCTCGACTACTTTAAAGACTTTAACGTTTCTCTAACCTATTGCCACTGGTTGTATTTTCCCGCCCAACCGATAAACAGTTGACGCTGTTGTAGGTGGACATTTATTTATTTTTTTTTTAAGCCATGCATCGTTTTGCTGATATTGAACTTGCTTTGTTTTGTGTATTAAGTTGATATCTTTTGATTTAATGGAATAATGTAATTTAAATGGTCGACTCGGAATCTTATTACGTTTTTCTGCGTTTATCTGTTTGTGAAAATATATCCAAATATACATACAATCTAACTTTTGTTTTAATAGTATGATTTTTTGCTTGTGAAAAATATGTTTTATTAGAAATGTCTGCATTTATATAAATGATTATTTAAAACAAAAAATTTCAAGTGTATAACCTTAAAAATTATATATTTTCTAATCTTTAGTTTTTAGGCATATTCTCTAACCTCAGTAGCACGGAAAATAAAACTTTCTGTGGAAATTCAGAATTTATTAAAAAGTGTGTAAAGTATAAAAAAAAAAAAAAAAAAAAAAACTTCTTTATGAGTTTTTAAATATTCTAAGAATTGTTAGAGCGAGCGTACACAGCCATATTGGTTAGTATCTAAAAAACAAATTGTAGCAGCTCTCAGTAATATATCATTAAAAAGGGCTGATTACCTGGTGCTGGATGACGAATTTTTTTTTTCTCTTTTTTAAGGACTTCATAACAAATTCCATTCGACAATCGTTTCAGGTTGAGATTACAGGGCCCAAATATTCATTAAGCAAGGGGGAAAAAATGGTACAGGAGCAACGTGATAACGGTAACCCAATGTGTTTTTCGAATCTGTTAAGCATACGTTTTTTTTCTTATGATAAATAGTCTCACTTAATTATTTAGACTCAAAATGATAATTTCATGACAGATTATAGTGTTTTTTCACATACATACATACATATGCTCTCTCTATATATATACCGGGTGATCCAAAAATCAGGACAAACTTTAAAAATGAATAATTCGAAAACGAACCAAGATACAAAGATACGGTTTGCACCAAACGGATGGAAAAGAAGCCGGGTTTTGTGTTGGCAAAGAAAAAAAAAATAGTTCTGTTGGCGACCAATAGATGGCGCTGTCGTATTTCTGGTGTAGGATTATGCAAAGCAACAAACGATATAAAAAGGAACAACTACAGCAGGTAATGGTAGTCGAAGCTTATATGCATCGAAATATCGCATTCTCAATCGCTACTTTAATCACGCATGGCCTCTAAGATCTCCCGATCTGGCACCCTGTGACTTTTGGCTGTGGGGATTCTTAGAAGTCAAAAGTGTACCGCGACCAACCGGCATCACTAGCAGCACTGAAAGATGCCATCCGCCAAAATGTGTCTGCCATAACGCAAGAAATGCTACTAAATGCTGTGAACGATGTGGTGAATCATCTCACAGCTGTACTTCTGAATGATGGACATTGAACAGTTACTGTAGTAGTACTAATTAACTGTAATTAAGCTGACTTGTAATACTGACTTGTATTTTTTTTCATTTGTAAATCATCTTTTGGTGAAATAAAACACTATAGCGCCATTTGTTGGTCGCCAACAGAACTAATTTTTTTCCTTTGCCACACAAAACCCGGTTTCTTTTTCATTCGTTTGGTGCAAACCGTATCTTTGTATCTTGATTCGTTTTCGAATTATTCATTTTTAAAGTTGGTCCTGACTTTTGGATCACCAGTAGTGTAAAAAGGACAGTTCTGCGACACGGTGGAGGCGTAGAGGCGTATTGAGGCGTAGGGTGGAGGCGCGCCACCACCCTACGCCTCCACCGTGTCGCAGAACATGTCCTTTTTACACTACTTAGTCATCATCTTGGACGAGGGGGTGTTGCCACCGGAAGAATAGAAACTTTTAGAGCGTTGCCACCGGAAGAATAGAAACTTTGGGTATCACCTTTTACGAGGGTTTCCGCGATGAGTGCTGCCATCTATCGGGGAGAAGGGGAATTTTGAAGAGTTAGATTTATTTTCCTAAATTTTGGGACTTAGTATTTTTTTTCATAATTTCGGGGACTTCAAAATTTTTTCGAATTTTTGCAGGGGGATAGATAACGTCACGATCTTTTGGGACTTTAATATTTAGGTGTTGCCACCGGAAGAATAGAAACTTTTGAAGAGTTGTCATTCGGGGATTATAAATTGATTACAGAATTAAATAGAAATTTTCCTATGTATT
Organism: Salticus scenicus; assembly: GCA_963930645.1. Lineage (NCBI taxonomy): Eukaryota > Metazoa > Arthropoda > Arachnida > Araneae > Salticidae > Salticus > Salticus scenicus. The sequence goes on along the minus strand of OZ005655.1, from coordinate 201,878,043 downwards.
TCAGTGAATTTGACAAGATAAAACAAAGAGTTGATGTGTATTATAGAATTAAAAACATTTAATGAAGGGTATAGACATTAAAATTTAGATGTTGCCATTGGAAGAGTATAAATAATTTCCGGTGGGACTTAACATTTTTGACTGAATGAAACAATGAATGACTGAAGTTAATTAACATCAGTAACAATTTATGAGTATTTTAGAAACTTAGCATTTTTAGAGATTAAAAATATATTGCGTTAAGATAATAAATAAGGAATTTAAATAGGAGTTCATACTTTTAGTGACATCATTACAAATTTATATTACGAAATTTTTACAGAATTAAATAGAAATTTTCGTATTTTGTGGATTAACACATAGATTTAAAAGCAAAACAAATAATAAATAATTTAACATTCATTAAAAATGTAAGACACTTAAAAATTCTAACTTTATTTTAACACTAAATAAGTTTCACTTTTTAAATTTATTTAGACTATCTTAGAAATAATATTATTACATTCGTTAAAAATTGAACCCACATGCACTTTAAAAAATGACTATCATATAAATTAAACTAAATATAATAAAAATTATGTAAATTAAACTTTATATTTTCACTAAAAAAGTTTAACATTTCTTTAAACTCTATCTTACATTCGTTAAAAATTTAACAGAAGTTTTTAATCAGTTAATAAATTTTGTATACAGTTATGTTATACAAACTTAATATAATAAAAATTATATAAAACACATACTGTTATTTAAGCTCTAACTTTGAAATACTATTTTTACATTCTTTAAAAATTGAACACTCATACACTTTAAAAAATTACTATCATATAAATTAAACTAAATATAATAAAAATTATGTAAATTAAACTTTATATATTCTCACTAAATAAGTTTAACATTTTTTTAAACTCTATCTTACATTCGTTAAAAATTTAACAGAAGTTTTTAATCAGTTAATAAATTTTGTATACAGTTATGTTATATAAACTAAATATGATAAAAATTATATAAAACACATACTGTTATTTAACCTCTAACTTTGAAATACTATTCTTACATTCTTTAAAAGTTGAACACACATACACTTTAAAAAATTACTATCATATAAATGAAACTAAATATAATAAAATTTATATAAAACACGTACTGTTATTTATGCTATAACTAAACAAATACGATAAACAAAAGTTTCAAAATCAGTAAATGAGGATATATATGTTATAAATTAAACTAAATATAATAAAAAATATATAAATTAAACTTTATATTCTCACTAAATAAGTTTCACATTTATTTAAACTCTAACTTACATTCGTTAAAAATTGAGCACATGCACTTTTAAAAATTACTATCATATAATAATATTAATCTAAAAAATTGCTTACAAAGACATAAATTATAAATAAAGTAAAAAAAAATTACTATCATATAATAATATTAATCTAAAAAAATGCATACAAAGATATATAGTAAAGTTATAAATTATCAAAAATACTATCATATAATAATATTAATTAAAAAAAAAAAAAATTACTATTATATAATAATATAAATTAAAAAAATTACTTTTATATAATAATATAAATTTAAAAAAAAAATGACTTTCATATAATAATATTAATCAAAAAAATGCATACAAAGATATACAGTAAAGTTATAAAATAAATAAATAAATAAAAAATAAAATAAATAAAAATGACTATCCTATAATAATATTAATTTAAAAATACATACAATGTTTAAAATCAACAATTAAATTTTATAGACATTATAATTAACTAAACTTTATGCTGTTACTATTCAATTTATCCTAACACGAAAACTTTACATAAATTTTCTACACAATAAAGTTACATAAACTAAAAAAAATATTTAAATTAAACTTTATATTCTCACTAAATAAGTTTAACATTTATTCAAGTTTAACACAGTAAAATAATTCATACTATCTTGAATGAAACAGGTAAATACTTTTAAACTTGAACTAATAAAAATAAGTTCTTTTTATAAAATAATTGATATAAACTATAATAATAAAAAGGATTAGTTATATTTAAAAACTATCAGTTACTAAAAGTTATTTTATATTAAACATTTCGAAATAAATTGCATAAAAATTCAATGCATCATTTTAAATGAAAATAAACAGTTTCCTTAAAAAACAGATAATACGGAATATTCTATGAGTCAGTTATCACCTGCAACGGAAAACCCCTACAGCTGATGAATCATGTGTAATCCACACTATCTCATATAAAGATTAAGTTAAAATCATTAAAACAATACAGCGGATAATTAGGAAAATGCAATAATTTTTTCACAAAGCATATCATACAATGAGTTTAAACGATTATTACCTATCTATCACTTAAACGGTATTTAAATAAATAAATACATATAAAAGTAAGTTATAGTTAAAAAATAAAAATTCGTTTGCGAAAGGAGTTTATATATTGCAAAAATTAGTTTTACTCAAATAATTTCTAAACATACACAAGTTAAATGGAAACTTTCCTAGATTTCATTTAAGCAATAATTTTCCATGTGTGAAAGTAGTTTTATTTATGCAAAATTTAGTTTTATATAAACAAAAAAGTTTATAGTGTAACAATAAATAAAGTTTATAGTATAACAATAAAAAATTCCTTATAAGTAAATACCAATAAAAAATATTTTTTAAATTAATTTCTCTCTCTTCAATAAAACAATAAAAATTTCTTATATATTTTTCGTAAAGTTTTAATAAAATTTCTATTATAAACAAATATATTTACTAGAGTATACATATTAAGATATTACGTATAGAGTAGAGATACATATTAAGTTAAATAAATTATCAAATAGTAATAATAAATTATAAAACTTACTTAAAATTGAAGAAATTTCCCTTAGCGAAATGCAACCTTCAATCTTCCACACAAATGCGAGAAACTGTTTTATCGCTAGACGATGACTCATACAGATAAGAATGTTGAATCATACCTATCTTAGTATAATGTTGTTAGAGTTCTGTGTTTTTACAATAATATAAAATAGTTTATAGAGATCATTTATTTAATATCAGTTGTAAACTACATTTAAATAATGCAATAAGAGCTGAACTCTGCAATTAACCTATTAAAATATTGAAATATTTTTAATTTTTTTATTTAAATTTACTTTTTTTTAATTATGCTAAGAAAATAATGAGATCAAAACAGAATTATTTTACTATAAGACATCCTTTTTCATTCAATAAAATGTAACTGTAATTTTTAATGAAAGGTTTTTAAATCACTTAATAGGATAAAATTAAAAACAGAAATCTTATTGTTTTAGTAATTATTTTCTCTAGTTATAAAACTAAGCAATAAACTATCTATAAATAATCGGATAGCAAGAGAGATTTTTGTATAATAACTATATATTATTTTAATATGTGCATTACATCGCAAGGTAAAATTTTTAACTTATTTATACGGATTGAAGTAATAAAAATTACTCATTTACATAACTGCTAAATTTTATAAGTTGAACATATGATTTAAAATACTAAACAATAATCCTTATGAGAGAATTTGGGTGACACTATCACAGAAGGAATTTATCCTTTACAATAAGATTTGCTCAGAATGTCTAAGTGAAAATAACTTACCGTGAATCATACTAGAATCATGCAGTTGTATTGAAATTCCCTGTTTTTAGTTAATGGGTGATTAAACTTCTAATGAGACAATTATTTTTTACTAGCATATAAATGTACATTTTTATATTATTCCTGTATATATAAAATTTTAAGAAAATTCATGAAGTGTTAAACTTTGCATTTAATCGATTAAATAAATAAAGTTTTTACTAAAATATAAGTGTAATTTTTTAATGAAAAGGTTTGAAATCACTTTAACTTTATAAGAAAAAAACTAAAAAGAGGTTTTAAAATTACTTAATAGGATAAAATTAAAAATCTTATTGTTTTTAGCAATTATTTTATCTAGTTGTAAACTATATATTATTATTTTAATATACGCCTTATACTTAAGTCAGTTTTAGAGAAAAACCAAGAAAAAAAATCCCAAAGGGTTGGCTGATGAGTTGGATTATTCTATTATACTTAAAGAACCCAGGTACGGAAAAACCGAAATACATTATGCGGAAAAACAGGCGGGATTTTCGGCTAAAACTCCAAAGCAGTGGAGGGTAAACATAACACACCGTAAAACAACCTACTCACACGACCGCCAAACTAAGAATGAAGGGAAACGTTGAGTTGTAACACCTTATCTACTAGAGATAAGGGGGGAATTCCCAGAAAAGCTGAGTCACCCCTGTGGATCTTACGAGAAAGTTCGTGAAGGATGACTCATCGGTGACGAGTTTGAATAATTTGCGTAACCGCTAAATTGTATAAGTGTGAATCTTTTAATGTGAGTATTATAGTAATGATAAATTTATTTCATAATCGATAACTCATTTATACATAATCAGGTTCACACCTTATATAAAACAATACTATATTTAAAAGTTTAACTATACAATAGACATTCCCATATGGATATTCATAAGGCTTAAGACCAATTAATAAAACGAGGGTCCTATAAGCGAAATGCATGAGAGTCTTACTAAGGAATCCTAATCTGTATTGAAGTCAGTTTTAGTGAAAACCAAGAAAAACTACAAACGGGTAGATTGATAAGCCGAATTTGGACCTAGCATTACACATAGATTCGTTTAGTCTTCCAAAATCCTTGTAACAACATGTTTATGAACTTTATAAGAAAATGCTTAATAGGGTTTGCATGCGTTAGCTATATTAAACATCTATTAGATGTAATATTTTTTTTTTTCACTATATATTGTTTAGCTATATTTATACACCATGCAATGTATAATATTTCCCAGAGTAAAAGTTTAAACTGAGTAACTAATCATCAACATAAGTGTTAAATTGAATACATAAGACAGTATATGAATAAACAGTTAGTAATGTGAAAATGCTGATTTGTAAAACTTTTTGAAAGTAGTAACTTATAAATTTATACTTATGCACACACATGGTTAAGAAACTTATATAAAACAATACTATGATTAAAAAAAATTTCAGTATACAACAAAATAAATCGTAATAGATATTTATTTACAATAAGTAATTTATGATTTAATGCTTTCATTAAAAGATTAAAATTACTAGATTTCAGTTTTTGTTTAATATTTTATGTAAATAGTTAATCTTTCACTAATAATATATTTCAATAGGTATAGGTTTAAAAAAAAATGTTTTAAAGTTTCACTTACCTGAAAACACGTCCTACTCCAACGGCTGCCTTGAGAGAAATGAACGATAAGGAGAGTTCTTATCAGCGACGCGAAGTCACGTGATTAGGGTGACGTCACGAGTGATGTGATTGGCTATGCTCAGTCACGTGGTGAGTGACCTCACGAGTTATCTGATTGGCTACCTCTGGTCACGTGACGAGAGTCTTATCTTATCAGAGATTACTTATCAGCGATCACGGTTCATTCCATCATTTGATTTCGTGTGTGTTGGTTGTCTCGTCATGTCTGCAGTGAGTTTTATGGAAAACGGACTGAATGTCTACTATGTTTCAAACTTCATCGAAAAGGAACAAGCAGATCGGTATTTTGCCGAGTTAAAAACTTTACCCAAGCAGCACCGAAACGTTCTCTGAACGTTCAAAAATTGTTCTGCAAA
>OZ005655.1:201624906-201872157 GCA_963930645.1 Salticus scenicus | reverse complement strand
CTATCACCCGGTATATTAAATAACCATCCCTCATGCTGATTAAAATTAAAAGGAATTAAATTTTCTTACATCAGCAAATCGTTTGATATGAAAAAATATCATTGCTGGAAGGAATTATATTTAACCAATTTAAGATTTTACGGTTTACAGAAAACAACTTGTATTGCATTTTATTTTATTTTTAAATTAATTAGTTTTTTTTTTTTCAAATAGACACGTTTTTGAGACAAATTAACACTTTAGTTTACGGAAATATATGTCGTAATATGTTACAAACTATTAGTCAAAACGTACTTTCAATTACTGCTGTTGTATCTATTAGCATAATTTAGTGAGTGCTTTCTTTATTATAAGGCAACGCTGTAAGTTTATATTCTTATTTAACACTATGTTTTTTACTTACTCTTATTCATAAATAATTGTAAAGAAACATTTATTTTAGGGTCTTGAGTTTTTGGTTTATTTACACGTTTTGGGGTCCTTTGAATAAAAGAATCATTTTTTCAAGTGTGCACTCTCATAAATAATATACTCAGAAATATTACACTCAATTTTGACGATTCAGACATCCTCGGGCTTAATTTCGTTATTTTTGACAACCATTTCGTCAAGCGATCACGTGATTTTTGAGGAAACGTGAACTCTCAAATATTTGACGAGACTGTTTACTCACAATATCATGTGCTAGCTTTCATTACCGCCATATTTTTTTTTCCCTGTGTTGTTCGGACTTTACGTTACAATGACTTTTGTTTGCCGGCCTGGTGGTTCGGTCGGTAGGACGCTGCCCTCTGGGTTCTCACGTCCCGGGTTCGATTCGCGGTGCGCGCATGGATGCTTGTGATGTCCTATGTCTACAAAATATTGTGTGCGTTTGTTTCTGTGAATTTCTGTAAAAATATGGATCAACTGAGACAAATTCATTGTAACTATAGGTCTTAAAGCTGTCAAATAAATATCCAAATGATTTTTGTTTGTTTGCTCGGTTTTATTTATATTTTCATTAAATATTATTAGGATTTAATGCCTAAAGCAACGAACTTTCAAGTAATTTTATAATTCTATAATTTGTATTTTATTCTGTATCACGAAACTAGGATGAAAACATGTATCTTTACCTTTGGACGAAATTCGTATGTTCAAACTAGTGACGAAAGTAATTTTCTCAATTTGACGAAATATTCGCTCGGAGTATTTCCCTGGAAACGGTTTCGTCAAAATTAAAGAAAATTTCGTGAAATTTGATCCATTTCTGAGAGTGTGTGTTTGTGTGTGTGTACCTGCCTGTATGCTTGTTCGTCTCTATATTTGTTATCAGCATAACTTAAGAACCAATACTACCAGGAAGTTGAAACTCAGCATTCCGAATATATATCATATGGGGATGATACTTGTAATTTTTATTGAAATCAGACAAACGGTTCATTAACATACGACATTCAAAAGTATTCAAATATATTAAATCTATGAAATAAATTTCTCATAGGCGTAGTTTAACACGTTTATGCTGTACTAAACAAAATGAAACGCACATACACATTTTTAATCATTAATCAGCTACGTTAATTATGATTATTTAGCTAATGAACTATAAGCATGATATTTAATAAAAAAGCACCACAAAACTGGCGTTGTAAAAAATATTACTTACAAACTTTGAATAAACACCATAAAATGCAATAAACTCGCAACAATTGTTTCGGGTCGAAAAAACACACGACCCTTCATCAGGCGAATAAATTAAGCACGAGTGCTGCAGTCAGAGCGGTGCGAGTTTATTGCATTTTATGGTGTTTATTCAAAGTTTGTAAGTAATATAAGCATGATAATCATTAAATTTAAAACGGGAGTAAATACGATACGCTTGTATTAAACGTCCTCATACTTTTTGAACAGGTATAATTTTATTGGTGATAATTCGCTAGAACTGTTTTTGTCAGATTGTTTTAAATTTATCAAACTGCATTTCGAATTTTTTGTGCTGTTCAAAAAATAAATTTCTATAAATAAATCTTACTAAATCATTATTATTCACGTATATTCAGCAATTCGTAATAAATAGATAAAACAATAGATTAATAAGTACGTTTCCAGTTACTAACATTAAAATAATAATCAATAAATATCTGTAATTACTAGTAGAACTCTCTAATCTCTACATCAAAATGGGAATTCGATTTAACTGAATTTAGGCACTAAATAAACTCCTTTAAAATGCGTATTAGGGTTATTTAGTTTGGTAATTACTTTACGACCTATTAAACGGTTAGTTAAATATGCCTCTAAGTACCTGAATATTTTTACGCTTACTTTCTCCCGAGACTAATTTTGCTAGTACTTTTGGAAATAATTTAATTGAAAAACAGTTTCAGTGGCGCGAATTATTTTTATTAAAATTTAACATCTTGGATACATCAACTTCTTCTAGGATGCATGCATTTAATTAATGTTATTGTTTGATTAAAATATAATGATAGGTATGAAAATAAAATTGTATTATAATGTATAATAATGAATATATTTATTAATTATAGAAAAATAAGTTGTTTTAAATTTCTTTCTTACTTTAGTATTTCGTCATCGTTTTAACCTCTGCATCACTTTTCATAGCGGTGTTGCTGGTGTAGGAAGTAAGGTCAATTTATTACACATAGTATCTAGGCCTGAGTTAAGTTTCCCTCGATAAAAGTATTTTTAAGGGTATCTGAATTCACTATACGACATTTTTTTAAAAAGAAGTATCGTTCTAATTAACTACAGTGTTCATGCCAGTTTCGAAGAAAAACACGTGAAACACAGTATGGTTAGAACGACAGGCACGACCAGGGTTCGAAATCGTTTCTTCTCACTCATTTTTCATAATCTTACCAATATGAGTCCGGAGAGAATACACTGCTCTGAATGAAAATCAGCCCCAACACCATTTTTGCAAATTCTTTTGTAAAATGACCTCCAAAATCCAAATACGACGCCCATTTTGCCCTGTCCCCCACCTCTTTTAAAGATGTCCCCCTTTTTTTTTTTTTTTTCATTTTTCTGTAATTTTATGGCTATAAATTTGATTTGTAGAGGGGAGGAAAGGATTATTTTATCTATTAAATATATTATGAGAAGCAACAGAAATGAAAAATTCTAAAATATGAATATTTGCAGCAAGAGGAAAATTAGGAAGGGTGGGGGGATTTGCCACCGAAATTATAAATTGCATTTATTGTATTTAATTAATTAATATTATTATTTATTATACATTAAATTTTTTTTTTTCAGTTTTTAAGTGTTAAAATAATACTTTTTCATTCTCCAAATAAATTCATGACCATAAAATTACTGAACAGTGATAAAAATTGGGGGAGGGTGTAGTGTCCCGAGAAAATGGTGAGTGGTTGGGTAAAATGGAGGTCATATTCGGATTTAGGAGTTCATTTTATATAAGTATCAGAGGGAATGGTATCAGGGCTCGAAAAAAAAAAAAAAAAGGGTTTTTGTAGCACTGTGTTATTAAAGAAAGGAACCCAATGAGGATACTCGAAATTAATACTTCGATGAAGTTCCTAAACGGTAAGAAACAGAGAAGGGACTGTCCAAGGGACTTATTCAGAAAATCGCGTAAAATTCGATTTTTTTTTTTTTTTTCAGATGCGACCTCGAGAATTCATGGTTTGTCATTAACTTAATATTTTGTAATACAGGGAATATAAAACTGCAGAAAAAACTACCCTACCTTACTTTTTATCTCTCCAAACAAGTTAGTGCAGTATAAAGTCACATGATATAATGTTTTTAAAAAAACTTGATCTCGGATTCAATATCTTAAATATTGTTCTGAGACATATATTTCAAACTGCAAAGTTTCGTCATGAAAATCTATAGAATTTCAAAAAATCTGCTAAAATTTTCAAGGGACTCCCCCACTAAAAATAATCTCAAGATATTCTGCAGATATTTTTAGAGAAAATCTATAGAATATCTTAAGTTATTTGGCCCATTCTTAAGAAATATTACAAATTTTCTTTATAATGTCTTCAAAATTTCTGAAGATATCTTATAGAAAAAGATAAATTTTCAAAATATTTAAAAATATTTAAAGAAAGTCTTAAGAAAATACTATTTTCTTAAGAATATCTTCGGATTATTTTTAGTAGCGTCAATTACAAAAATTACAAAATTTAATTTGTTTACAGTCCTATGAGGGATATAATCTCCATACATGAATAAAGAGATGTACAGAGTTTTTTGCATTATATCATAAACATTCTCATAAATAAAATACAAAAAATGCTGACTTAAATCAGTGTTTCTTAAATCAGTGTTCAAGTTCTCTGGTGGAACAGAGATACTGTTTCAGAAGTTTTATGCAAATTACAAATGAAAACAATAATGACGTAAATATATAAACATATATGTTCATCTAAATATGCGACTTATTTGTTAATGATTTTTTTTAATCATATCTCAATTTATTTTTTGTTTTATAATCTCTATAGTGCTGAAAATTTATACATCACCTCGTTAGGGTGTGGTGTTACTTTTATTCCTTGTAAATATTGCTGCATTGGATCATGTAAAAATCAAAATATTTCGATTCTTAAAATTGAATCACTTGAAATATTTGATTTAAAAAAAAAAAAAAAAAAAAAAAAAAAAAAACTATTTTTTTAATGTAATAAAAAAAATAATATTTTATTCAAAACTTTGAGCATATAAAAGAGCAAAATTTAAACAATATTTTATAAAATTTTTATTAAACAATTTGGAAAATTCAATCGGTGACTTTTTGGAGACTTCTAAAAATATATATATATATATATAATATAATAATAATAATAATAATAAAGTTTTCCAATTGTCGAAGTATTCTCTGTTATTAGATATGCATAACATAGGATTAAGGAAAGGTTTAAAAAAAAACGAATTTTGAGATTTTGGCGAAGTTCTATGGAAAATAATACAATTTTCGGTACGGAATGTGCTTCGCATAGCCTTCTAAAATTACTTGTAATTAAAGAAAAAAAGATATTCTCAATTATTAGTCAATTTTAGTGTGAAGAAGTTTGCAAAATTAGTACGTTGATTTTAGAGAAATCATGTCTACCGACTTCGAAAATAGTTTTTTAAGTAAAAAGTTGTTAAAATTTTACGTAAAGGAACAAAACGAAGAGTTTCTTTTCCAGTTTTAAAAATTTACTTAGAATCGTCGATTGCAGCTCCATGAAGCCAAAGATCCTGCTGCAGCTGCAATGTATAGGGCATGGTATTGCTGTTGCCTGAGATGAATTCTTGCTTCTCGAGTTTCAGCCTCAGCTTTTTTCTCATCTATAAGTATACGATGTTCATCTCCTTTTTCCGTGTACTCGTAGTTATTTCAGAAAATTTTTATATGCACGCCATTAAAAAATAAAATTGTAATAATGAATAAGAAAATAAATAAATAAATAACAGAGCCAATTCCCCATTCTGTTGCAAACTAATCCATTCTTAGATGATTCTGTAAAAAAAAGATTTTGCCACTCTGAACCCCCCTAAACTACCACTTAGATACAAGCACACTATTAAAGTCATACTCTAGTTGGAAACAAAGGAGAATTCAGTAGTTGACACCATTTTTACTAGCGCTGATAATATTTTAGATATTTAATGATTAACTCTTAATTCCAATAAAAATAGTTTATTAATAACAATATACCCTGATGGACAAAACCTAACGGCGGATGACATTAGCTAAGCTATCTAGACTTTTTTTTTTCGACTATCTAAACAAAAGAAAACCTGTTATACCACATATAGTCCAGCGAAAGTTTTGCCCCGAAGGCTTAAAGGAGATCAGTCATAAAATAACTAAAAATATATAATATAAAAAAAATCCCTCTAAAAAAATAATGCTTGAAATACCGAAATTTTCAGGCCCAGGCCCGGCCCGGCCCAGTCCGTAAAAAAGATTCGCTTACCCGGCCAGGTATGAAACCGAAAAATTCGGCCCGGTCCGAGCAAAAAACGATAAAATCAGGCCCGATTTAAAAATATGTAAAAAAAAAAAAAAAAAAAAAAAAAAATGCCTTTCTACGAAAAAGATTTTTAGTATGTGTTTAGCAGAAGTTTTACATAGCTATGCAGTAGAATGTTCTTTGACAAAACTGCTGAACTTTTACAAGATATTTATATATAAACACTATTTCATTATTACAGACGTACTGAAGGCACAAAGACAGACAGAAAATCAATTCGAAAATATTAGCATTCATCAAACGATATAGGAAGATTATTTAAAATAGTTAATAGTACTAAAAATACACTTTCAACCATTTCCTGTTATATACCGTACTGTATCCGAGTCTTTCATGCGATTCGGTAAACAAAACTTTATTGCTAATCCAAGCATATTCAGTAGAAAAGATGCTTTTGCACATGCTAAAAATTATGCTACTTTCATCCAGTGTCACGGACCCGGAGAAAAGAAAAAGAAGCCTTAGAGAAAAAGTTACAGCGGAAGAATTTTTATAGCCTTCATACCACCATAGGACTGACTCTACAGACCATAGGACACAAAGCTTTATACACAATACATATCTAATTTCTTTTGTTTGTATATGTGCGTAAACTAGTAGTGACAAGGAAACTATTTTGAATAGAAAACCATCCAATATTACTTTAAATAAAATATATTAATTTTGAGACATGTTTAAAATATTTGCGGAAAATTAGATCGCGAATAGACAAACTGATAGGCAATTAAATTGAAGTTACGGACATTTTTTAACAAAATAAAATTTTATGTGACATACCAGACTGTAAAATTATGTAAAATAAATGACTGAAAAAATATTTTATAATTTTCCCTTTCCCTTGATTAACGAGGAATCTAGAAAAGATTCTGGCCGAAACGGCCCGGAAAAAAATTTCTCCAGGCCCAACCCGAGTATACAAAAAAAAAAAAAAAAAAAAAAAAAAAAAAATTAAGCCCGAGCCTACAAAAACATTATAAGGCCCGACCCGAGCAAACCTCTAATTTGGATATCCTTGAATTATTCGTTTTTAAGTTACTCTGACACAGATAAAGATCAAGCGTTAAGAAACTTGACTTCGGTAATCAGGAAGCCTCAAAACGTGTAAATATACAAAAAACAAGCGTTGAATATTTAGTTTGATAACATACATTATTTAGCATATCTCTATGAGGAATTCATTTCAATTCCTGAACAGCTTTCCTGGACATGGTAAAACATTATAGTAAACCACATCCACTAACAACAAAAAAGAATGTTATCGCTTAAATATTGTAGCTCTGTACATCTTTTGAAGATTATGTACAGACCACATGGTGCACCTAAATATAATCGTATAATAATAACACACGGCACAACCTGAAATACGCTTCCATTAATATTCAGCTATTCTCGCACTATAATCTAGTTCTTTTGTGTATCCCTGTAAATGAAGAGTGAATGATTTCCCAACCATATTTTACATGAAACATATTTCTACGCATATAGAACATATATATTCATTTCATTTGTTTTAGTGCAGTTTATAGCTGTTAATCTCTACTTACCAGCAATTTTTCCCATGTACGTAATGTATTTGAATTCTCTTGGGTGTCCCTTTACACGAACTATTTACTTCATCCCAACAAAAAGCTTAGTGTAGCATCCCTATATCATACACATTTAGCATACCAAGATTAGACTTTCTGCTACCATTTGTTTTTGAGATATGGTGATAACAGTCAGACCCACATACAGACACACACAGACACACACACATAGACACACACATACACAGACCGACGAACCGCGAAAAATATGATTTTCGGATTCAAAACGTGTAAATATAACAAAAACTCGCTTTCGAAAATTTGACCCAAAAACTATACTTTCTCTACCTTACCGGTAAGAGAAAGTAATAAATAAAATATATAATAATAATAATAATAATAATAATAATAATAATAATAATACTGCTATATTGTTGTGCATTAAATTTCCCATGATCACAAAAAGTAAAGGATATGAATGCAGATGCATTAATAAAATCAATTCATAAATTATGGATTACGCGATATGTGATATTGCTAATTCTAGACATTAAAAGAAATTGCGGTAATCAAGGTCAAATAATCTTTCTCATAAGTACTTGAATTTTATTTGCAAATCTTCGATGCAATGGCTTTAAGCAGAACTAATTGGTAATAGTAGTTTAGTAAATTCCAGATAACTTCTTACACAAAATTTGAAGGTCAAATTTGGAATATATTTGAAAAATATTATCTAAAATCAAAACACTTCTATCAGCTAGTGGTATGTCTAAGAATTATTATACTAATTGCTGAAAATTTAATCCAATGATTTTTGTATGAAATTATACATGATTTGTATACTATACTAATTAAATAAAGCTATATTAATTAAATATTTTTAACTATATTAATCTATATATAAAAAAATGTGTGTCCTGAGTGAGTGAGTGATTCATCATCGCCCAGCCCAAACCAATGAACCTAGATGCATGGAATTTTGTGACAATGTTCCTTCTATTACGAAGACATCCACTAAGAAGCGATTTTACAAAATTTGCGCCGCCCAAGGAAGGGCAGGGTGGGGGGGGGGGGACGAGATTTCACAAAATCCTTCATATCTCAAACAAGCAAACAAACAACAACAACAAAAAAAAAAAAAACAGATATCCATAAAATTTTTGCTTTAAAATATAGCTAACACAAATATCTAAAAACCAATTTCTGGAATTTTAGAAATTCGATCCCCAAGGAGGGAGGGGGAAGCGTTCAAAACGTGATATGACATAATCCTATATATTTCAAAAAAAAAAAAAAAAAAGAGATGCGAAATTTTTGCTCTAAAATATAACTAATCCAAATACCTAAAAACCAATTTTTGGAATTTTAGAAATTCAGCCCCTAAAGGGAGGAAGGGGCAAAACAAGATTCCAAATAATCTTTTATATCGCAAACAACAACAACAAAAGATGTATGTGAGATTTTTGCTGTAAAATATAACTCACACAAATATCTAAAAACCAATTTCTGTAATTTTAAAAATTGTCCCAGGTGGGACGGGAAGGGGGAGCTATATGTGGTATAAAAAATAGAAACAGAGTTAGACCATTCAAAATTGGTACAGATTGGTTTTAGAGGCCTGCAAATAGAATGGGAATATTTTCCAAAGTGTAAGGTTATTAGGAGGGGCGAGAAGGTGGGGCGGAGGGGCAATAAAAAAAATAGAGTTAGATCGTTCAAAATTGGTACACAGAGATTTTTGATACTTACAAATCGATTGTGGATATTTTAGATTTTGTAAATTTTTTAGGAGAGCCGGGTAGGGGAGGGCGAAAAGACAAAACAATAGAAATAGAGTTAGACCGTTCAAAATTGGTACGTATAGGTTTTTGGGACCTACAAATCGAATGCAGATATTTTCAAAAGGGAAAAATGTTTAGGAAAGACGGAAAGGAGGGGAGACGAAGGAACAAAAATATAAAAATAAGAGTTAGAGCGATGAAAATTAGTATTATTAGGTTTTAAGGCCCGATAAATCGATTGCGGATATTTTCAAAAGTGTAGAATTATTAGGAGTTGTGGAAACGGTAGGGGAAGGAACACGTGAGACATGTGCGCGCGTACATATGCTGCCGCAGGCAGTAGGGGTCTCGACCGATTATTCCACCGATGAGAGAAGAATTTTTTCAATTCTCTATTTATGTTTTCCCCGTACAATAATATAGTGATTCATTGAGAGTGTCGAACATAAACGTGTGCGCGCAGTGTACAATGTCCTGCGCTGCCGAAGACAGTTGGGACCCGGTGCGACATTTTACCCGATCAGATTTATTTTTCTCTTTTTTTTCTTCTCATTATAAAAGGTAACGCAATTTTGAGAATTCATTAATTATAGTGATTCATTTAAAAACAATGACTAGCTAAGCGCGGCGTAGCCTCCTAGTAAAGCTATATATATTATTGATATCTCTGACATTTGAAAACATTTGGTTATTATTTACATAAAATTATTATTATTATTTTTTTAATATAAAAATGCGAAGTAAGTAAATTATTTCTAGAATATATATATAATATTATTGCATTTGACATAATTAAAGATTTTTTAATATGGAAGTAATTTTATACATACTTCCAAATTCATGGAAACGTAAACGGTTAGGTAACTCAAATTTAAAAATAAAAATTCTAAAAGGAGTATGTAATGAAGTCAAACAGGTTATAAAGGAATCTGTTATAGAGGAAAATTTGGTTATATATATATATATATAGAGATAGATAGATAGATATAGATATAGATATAGATGTATATAAACGGCTATATTCTTTTCAAAAAGCCAATTATATATTATTTTAACTATAAGTAAACTACATATAATTATAAAATCAATTTCGACGGTCAAAATTAATCTACTGAACTCAGTTTTTGAAAATGGTTTAGTTTAAATATTACTTTAAAAAAAAGGAAGTATCAACTTAGAATAAAAATTTTGCATTTATAAGAGTTAAAATATTTTTGCTAATTTCTTCTTTTCTATTGCTTAAATAACTAATTCGAATATATACGTATTTGTATATCAAATATATAATTACATTAGAGCATAAGTGGGTAGCGATTCATTTATTCTAAATTCTCTCTTTCCCTTTTTTTTTTTTTCTCTCTTTTATTGCAATTTCTTATGTTACTGATTATTTGTCTCAACTTCTAGCAGGAGAGAAGATTCAATAATAGTAGGGTCAATAATTTACAGCACTACATTCGAGCTGTATTTTCCGATCGATACATATATATTGTGTCTTTTCTTTTCTCACACAATCAGTGTTTTTTCTCGAGTAAAGATTTTTATAACTTTAACACTTTTCAACAAGGTTGAAAAGTGTTCGACTTCGGTATGTCTTTCTGTCCGTCTGTCTGCCTGCCTTTCCGCGCTCTAACTCTCGTAAATATTTATGGAATTTCCTGAAACTGATATATGTTATTCAAGTTCACTATCGTATGTTTCCTATTGAAAATGGAGTGAATACCATTACTTGTTTGTGTACAGGGATACTCGAAAGTATTTCAAAGCACTGCGTTCTATGAGAGGCATTTCTGTAAACCATATTTTAATACCGTTACTTTAGACAAATCTTAATGAAATTAAAATATGTTATTTCTGTCCCGTATCGGATGTTTCCCGTTGAAAATGGAGTAAATACCATCACAGGTTTGTGTACAGGGACACTGAAATTATTCCAAATTATTGCGATGTATGAGAGGTGTTTCTATAAACAAAATTTTAAGAACTTTACTTTACACAATTCTTAAAAACATTAAAATGTATTATTCCTATACACAAAAGAATGTTCTCCATAGAATACAGTATGATTAGCATTAGGTTTACAGGCCGCACAAAATTATTCAGTTATAAAATGGGTAGTATTGGGAAATTGCTGGAATTACATTTTGATTTATATTAATCGTTTTTATCTCCTTTCTAAATATTTAAACACTTTCCAATAAAGTTGAAAAGTGTTAATGACTTCTGTTTGTTTGTCTGTCTGTCTGCTATCCGCGGTCTAATTGCCGTAAATATTAATAGAATTTCTTGAAACTATAATGTATGATCAATATCATCAGTATTGGATGTTTCCTATGGCAAATTGAGTGAATACCTTTACTGGCTTGTGTACAGGGACACCCAAAAGTATTCCAAAGCATTATGTTCTATGAGAGGTATTTTTATTAACTATATTTTTATTCTTTTATTTTACACAAATTTCAATGATATTGAAATATGTTATTCAAATTCTCTATCGGATGTTTGCTATAGAAAATGGAGTAAGTACCACCACTGGTTTGTGTACAGGGACAACACCCGAATGTATTCCAAAGCATTCGTTCTATGAGAAGTATTTGTACACTGTAAAAAAATAACTATTATCAGCTGCAAGAAACTCTCTGTGATTGGAGAAAATAATTATTTTCTCCAATCAAAGAGAGTTTCTTGCAGCTGGTAATAGTTATTCTTTTACAGTGTATAAATCAAATTTTAATAACTTTACTGTGAAGAAATCTTAGTAAAATTGAAATATGTTATTCATACGCACAAAAGAATACTTTCTAAAGAATGCAGTGCGATTAGCATTAGATTTACAGGGCCACACAAAAATATTCAGTTACATTGAGGACTTTTATTGGAAATTTTCTGGAATTGCATTTTCTTTTACATTAAGGGATTTAACACTTTTTAACATTTTTTAAGTTTGAATATGATTTCAATATAAGTATATATCTGTCCAATTGTCCATCTGTCTATCTGTCCGTCTGCCCGCCCCCAGCGTCCGTAATTATTTTCAGATTTTTTTAAAAATATATATATGTTATTCGAATTCACTGGAATGTTCCCTGATTTAAATGGCATTAACAGGTCTTGTGCAACAGATTTATGTACACGAACACCCCAAAAAAGTACGAATACATTGCATTTTAGGACAGACCTTTTCATAAATTACATTTAAAGTAAAATTACATTTGTAAAATTACATTTGTAAAATTACATTTGTAAAAATCTTAAAGAAATTAACATTTCTTGTTGATATGCTAAATAAAATTTTGTATACAATATGATTTTTTAACCTTCAGATTTATAGGGCTACACAAAATTATTCAGATACATTAACGGCTGCAATTAGAATACAAGGTTACGTTTTCTTTTGTGTTAGCATTTTTAATACTTTCTAACAATTTTTAAGAATGAATAGTCATTCAATTAGTCTGCCTGTATGACTTTCGGAATTACTGTCTGTCCGTTGTGTGATTATGTAAGAAAGAAAGAGCATTGAAATTTATACGATACAAAAACTACATATATTCTGAAAGCGTTAATAATCAATACATACCACATTATTTTTCGTTCTTTTTATCATTTTATTATGAAAAGATTTTTTTTTCATTACTTGTTGTTTCTTATGGTCAATTATTATATATATGCCTTTTTTTTTTTTTTTTCGTAGCAGAGGCGAAGTTCCAATGAGCGAATAATACACAAGCCATTTTTTCTATCTTTTTTTTAAATGAATAACTGTAATCCCAAATTTATACTGATGATTTTTTTTTTTAAGAATTTAATTTTTAATTTTTAAAATGAGTCTTAAAAAAATAAAAAAATGTATGTATATAGGTTTCTCAACATAATAAATTCAGCTTAGTTTTTTTATTTTTCTTAACTGGCAAATTTTCCAAAGTTACAAAAAAAAAAAAAAAAAAAAAAAAAAACTGATCAATATTAATTCCATATAAAATAGCGCAAAAACTATACTTGACGATTTGTTTTTCTTTTACTTTAATTTTGGATTTGCCATGATTAATATGCTTACCTGTTACATATGCGATTGCAGATACGATGACCTTGCCAATAGATCTTATATCAAAAATGCAGAATAGGCTGTCAGCCAGGCTGGCACAGTGGTAGCTATTTGCACGATAAGCAGACTGCCTGGGTTCGATTTCCAATTCTAGCAATTTCATCATAATTGGAATAAAAATTCATCCTTACACTTCAACATCTCTAAAGAAATATTCATGATTGATAAGTGACATTTCTAAAAATTCACCCTTACACTCCTACATCTCTAAATATTACATTTTCCAACTTAAATGCATGTAAAATCTTCATTATCCCTTCTTTTCTTTTGTTTTTACTCACTATAGACTTGGATCTCTTCATGTACAAAATTCTATTGATTAATGGAATTTTTTTAATTTGTGGAAATTTAAGTTACTTGATAAATTTAAACTTGATTTAGTTTATAATATGCACCATCTTTCTAATATCAAGTACTATAATTTCAAAGAAATTAAGTCAGCAATTCTAGACTTACAGTCTAAATTCCTTATTACTTATGTTGACAGGCGGCTAATAACTATGCAATTATTTGCAAAAAGTATTATAAACAACTGATTTTTGATACTATGGATACTAGTAATATTTTTGTTAAGATTAATGACAATCTAGAAATTAAAAATAGGCATATATTTAATTATTACAAGTTAATAAATACTAAAAATAATAGCTATAACTATCCTAATCTAGTAGTAATTCCAAAATTTCATAAAGATCCTATTAAATTTCGTACTGTTACTGTTACCTGTAATGCCTATACTTCTAATGCAAATATTATGTTGTTAAATATCCTTAAAAAATTACATAGTTATATTGTTTCTAACAAGTGTAATTTTTTTATAAAAAATAGTTTTCAACTCAAAAATAAAATTAAATATCTTACTGATATTACTTGTATAAAAACATTTGATTTCAATGATCTTTTTAATAAAATTGTTATTAAAGATATGTTTGATATTATAAATAAACTTTTTGTAGAAAATATGCAGTTTCTAAATCTAAATAATAACATAACTCCTTGAGCTTTTAAAACTCTGACTAGGTTTATCCTATACCATAACTATATTTTATTCAATAATTCTTTATATAAACAACGTTTAGGGTTGCCACAAGGTGGCATTGATTCTAGTATGTTAGCTGATCTATACTTATATTATTATGAGCGTGACACTGAGTGTACTAATTTTAAATTACTAAGACACATAGACGATATAATTATATTATATTTGGATAAACATAACACCAATCTAGACTTACCTGTTAATTATCCTGAAAATCTGTCTCTTAGTAGTACTGATTTGGAATCTAGTGTTATTAGTTTCTTAGATTTAAAAATTAATCTTAATAGTAATAGCCAATTGGATTATGACTTATATGATAAAAGGAAAGATTTCCCCTTCAAAGTATTTTTTTTTTACTAATTTTAAAACGTGTTTACATAAATCTGTTTTTGTCAATATTCTTCTTTATTTTAATCTACGGATAAAATATTTAGTGTCTGATAAACATCAAAAAGTACAATTTCGATTCTTTAAAAATTTAGCACTAATTAATGGATATCCCAAACACTTAATTATATATTTTTTTAATTATTATTTTTTTCCCTCTCTAATTATTATTATTATTTTATTCCAATTTAAATTTAGGTCTAAAAAAATTTATTCCAATAAACTGTATTTTAAGTCTGGAGATTATGATACTGGATTTTAAATCAGGTATTATTTTATGGTTAGTTTTTATTCCCATCATCTTTCAATCGTCGTGGCAAATTACAATCGTAGATGGCAGCACTATTCAAATATCTATATTGATTATCTGAATCCAAAACAAAAATTTTTTTGCTTGAATATTTTTTTGTCTTCTTTAACTTTGTTCCATGCTTCCTGGCGATTTTGTACAGACATTATATGTATTTTATTTCTTTTTATTTTATTATTTCATCATTTTATTTTATTTTAATTAGTTTATTTTATTTCTATTTTTTTTCCATTATTTCCATAACATTACTGTAGATGGCAGCACTATCCATGTTACTATAATAAATATGAATCCTAATTTACAATAATAAATTTGAATCCTAATTTACGTTAGGATCCAACCTGAATAGGTTTCTGAATTCTTTATTTTACTCCATGTTCAAAGATAATTTGGAAATGACTAACTGTGCTTTTAACTAATATCTGCTTGTTAAATTATACATGTGTCTCGTTTTTCATAACTATGAGTTGCCTCTTTTTCAATTATAATTTTTAAAGTAATTTTTGGATTATTATTTGTAGTGGTGCGTTTATTTTGATCTACGTTTTTAAATGGTTATTGGATTATCATTTTTCGTGAGGAGTTTTATTTTGATCTTCGTTTTTTTTTTTTTTGTTTTATATTCAATGGGTGTTTCGGGCCTGTGAACAAAGAAATTCTTAGCATTTGCTTTGTTTGTGACAGACAAACATCCATTTTTTAGCATATTTGCATTCTACCAGGCCCTTGAAAACTTTATAATGCAAATAATGCTTTTTTCTCATTCCAATTTGCTATAATTCAATTAGATATTACTTTATTTTATTTTTTTTTTTTGGGTGGTCTTCGTTTTTGATTAGAATAATTGTTTGAATACTGAAATTAAATCATCTTAAAATTTCAAATGTTTGCACTGATAATATTATATTACTATTATATATATATTAAAATAATTATATATAATTTAAATTCTGGATATTAAATTTATATGTATATATATATATATATATATATATATATTGCTTTACTTCATATTTTATTTCTAGCAGGAGAGAAAATCCAGTAAGTGAATAAAACATAGCACACCTATATTAGAATATATTCAACTTTTAGAGTCCAAGGAAACGACTTTGGCATTGCCGCTATCATACAAGGTTACATACAGGGACTCAATTGGGAAAAGGCATGGCGACATACTTCATATATATCTTAGACATGCGTAGTATAATTTCTAAACATCCTCAAAGAAAAGAAAAAAACATACATATTTTTGTCAAAAGTTTAAGAATTTTATTTCAGAAATTACAAAATTTAAATTTTTACACGGTTATCTGGTTGAAAATTCTTCATTGAGTCATAAATACTAATAAAATCTAATGACTACTAATGAGTAC
This sequence comes from Salticus scenicus, assembly GCA_963930645.1. NCBI lineage: Eukaryota > Metazoa > Arthropoda > Arachnida > Araneae > Salticidae > Salticus > Salticus scenicus. Next base: position 201,855,634 of record OZ005655.1, on the reverse strand, counting down.
TAATCTGATCATATTATATGTATTTTTTCAAAATTTTGTTTACAAAACCTAGAATAAGAGATTTATTTTTGTTTCCTTGCAATTAATGATTTTAGCTTCACTATTTCAATCTATTATTTCTATTATTATTATTTCAATAATAAATTTTTTCTTTCAGAATTTTCAAAAAGGATCACGAATTAAAGTTTGATAGAAAACGATACAAGAACAAAGAAAAATGCTTGCGACATATTTTGTATTTTCATTTCAATAAATACATGAAATTGTAACAATTAATTATTTCATTGTGTTTGTGTAATTTAATCGTATAAAAAATGCTTTTTTCTTTTCCTGATAAGAAACATTTTTTTTTTTTTTTTTCATTATTTTACTTGCAAAACATTTTTACTTTTTCTCTTTACCTGCTACTTCTTATGTCACTGATTATTTATGTCTTTATTTCTAGCAGGAGAAAAGATCCAATGAGCCAATAAGCCACAGCATCCCCATAGTTAAATGTTTTCAACTATCAGGATCCGAGGGAGCGGCTTTTCCATTTCCGCTATCATACAAGGTTACAGTTCATGAGTACCCGTCTTAAGAATTTTTGCGACTCAACTTGAAAAAGGCGTGGAGACGATAAAAAAGCCAGGGCGTATTTACAACCCTCAGTTTAACAAAAACCGAAGGTAGATACGCGAGTAGAATCAAACACATATTGAAAGGAAGTGTGGTTTGTGTAAAATTAATCACTTACCAAAATGTTCGAGTGTTGATATGCTTTATCTTTATTCATTTTCAGAGTGAGATACTGGCTTGTTGAAGTAAATGGAAGCATGAGGATTGCAATAAAAGAAACTTTTTATGAGCTTTTATTATGTGATTCTAAAGAAAATTAATTTAATATTTAATATTCATTTTAACACATGACTTAAAATTTGGATCAACTTAATTGCTACCTTTTCGAACAGTGAGATTTTGATTGAGTCATACAGCGTTCTTTGAGTCACATAGCGTCTGACTAATTTTTTCTAGGTGCCTGGTTCGAATCCCAGTTCAACCATGGATGTTTTTAATAAATCAGATTTCACTTCAAGCTATAGGTCCAGGTGTAATGTGCAAAAAAATTACCGTAAAGCGATCCCCCACCCACATCCAATCAAATGATGGCATGAGGTTAAAAGTGATTTTTATGTGTATAACTTCATAGCTGGAAACATTTCGAATTTTTAAATCACATTTATCACCATTATTAAAAAAATCTGGTGTGAAACAACCACACGACTTCCATTACCCGCTATTACATGTATTATATGCATTTTTGAGAGAGAATGTGATCAGAAAACATAAAAGTGACCAAAAAAGAAAATCGTTAGAGCCGTTTTTGAGATACCAACTTTCACAAAAAATCAATTATTGAGCGGAAAACAATAATTACATACAAAAGCATATTTAAAAGTGAGTTAAAATGGCGAGTTTGAAAAAAATCCGTACAACCGTTTTTAAAGGAACGCCTTTGCGATGCCTGAAATTGAGCTATTTATACAGGACGCCTATCAATTTTCATGAACTAACCAACTATATCATTCGAAAGGATATCTGATAGAGTGTTTATATAGCAAGTTTGAAGAAAATCGTTAGTGCCGTTTTTGAGATACGGACTTACGGTCCCACTTCCGGTTTCCGATGTCCCATTTCCGGTTAAACTCAATTATTGACAGGAAAACAATAATTACATACAAAAGCATATTTAAAATTGAGTTAAAATGGCGAGTTTGAAAAAAATCCGTACAACCGTTTTTAAAGGAACGCCCTTGGGAGGCCTGAAATTGAGCTATTTATACAGGACGCCTATCAATTTTCTTGAACTAACCAACTTTATCATTCGAAAGGACATCTAATAGAGTGTTTATATAGCAAGTTTGAAGAAAATCGTTAGAGCCGTTTTTGAGATACGGACTTACGGTCCCACTTCCGGTTTCCGATGTCCCATTTCCGGTTAAACTCAATTATTGACAGGAAAACAATAATTACATACAAAAGCATATTTAAAATTGAGTTAAAATGGCGAGTTTGAAAAAAATCCGTACAACCGTTTTTAAAGGAACGCCCTTGGGAGGCCTGAAATTGAGCTATTTATACAGGACGCCTATCAATTTTCTTGAACTAACCAACTATATCATTCGAAAGGACATCTAATAGAGTGTTTATATAGCAAGTTTGAAGAAAATCGTTAGAGCCGTTTTTGAGATACGGACTTACGGTCAAACTTCCGGTTTCCGATGTCCCACTTCCGGTTTTTCAATTTTCACCAAAATTTGGAAATTTCATCTGTAGGCCAGACGTATTTCAATTCTAAAGTTTCGTAGCTCTATCTTTATTAGTTTATGAGCTATAATAGCCAGAAGATTCTCCACATACATACATACACACACACACACACACACACATACATACACACTGACCAATTGCCAAAAACCACTTTTTTGGACTCAGGGGACCTTAAAACGTGTAAATCAGGTGAAATCTCGATATCGAATTTTTGGACCGAATACAATACTTCCATTACCTACGGTAGTAGGGTAATGGAAGTAAAAAAAAAGAAAGAAATAACTGCCATTTTTATTTTCTACGGTTAAATAAACTGAAAACTATTATAGGCATATATATGGCATTTTCAAATGTTGACTCTATTTGAGAAATTCTAAATCTGTTATTAATGTACAAAAGCTAGTTAACAAAGCATATTTAAAAAGATTTTAAATACTAAAAATTTAATTCTTACTGTAAAGAAAAGAAGCTGAATAAAAATTATTAAGTTACAGAATAAATCCAATAATTCGTATTTTAAAATAGTCTCAATTTGTAAACTCTCCGCGTGAAATTACTCTTTTTTAAAGAACATAAGAAAGACAAAATATAAATATAGTAAAATATAAATAAATAAATAAATAAAAACGAAAACAAAATAAACAAAAGAAATAAGAATTTGTCTATACGGATTGGAATATTTATTTTTAGCAAATTGTGATTTAGTAATTCATCATACTGTTGATTTATACAGTAAATTAGAAAATATTCCAATCTACATCTAAATAAAGTTTAAAATTAATATGTAAATTGTTGACTATAACAAAAGAAATATTAACCAGATTTTCTCTTCATATTCATGTCAGATGCTTTAAGTAGAATCTGTATTAGAAACATCAAATTACTGAACGATTTCTCAAGGTAAAAGTAGATTAAAATATGATTCTAATGCTTAGACATAATAGACAATTGTCATAATGTTGATATCTTTATTGTTCATTTGCATGTAATTCCATATGTGTAAAACGTCTCTCAAGGCAAAAGATTATCCTTCATGCTGCCACACCTTCAATAGCAATTTTACCTTAAAATGAAAAGTAGGTGTGCTTGGTACGTAGTGTAAAAATGTGATGTCTATTTATATTTTTAAAAATGATATAGTCAGTAAATATTTTATTATAATGCCCTAGTATTTTATTTTAAACAATGAATATTACATCAATAATCAGTGTCGTAACAGAAATTTTTAATTAATAAAAATTTACAGTATAGATTTAAATCATATAGTATAGTTTTTCTACAAAGCTTCTACTAACTGTAAGGTATCCATTCTCATACACTGAAAATAAATAAAGGTAGAAAACAAATGGAAGAAATTGACTTCAGAAGTTTTTAGTGAATAAAATTTTGTAATATGTATTTTAATTAGAGAAAATCCAAATTAAATTATATATTTATCATTATTTTTTAACGAAATGTTTTAAATTTTAAATTTACTACAAATTTCCTGCTAACTGTATGATATCCAATCTCTACACTGAAAATAAATAAATGTAGAAAATAAATAAATAAAAACCATAATTCAGATGTTTTTAATAAGTAAAATTTTTTAGTATACATTTTAATCAAAGGAAATCTAAATAATTAGAATATAGTTTTATATATATTTCTTAAATATATGTAGAGTTTTAAGATTTACGACAAAATTCCAACTAAATGTAAGATATTCAATCTCATTCTCATACACACACACACACGCACATAAAAAACAAAAAAAAAGGAAAAGGCTTTAATTCAGAAGTTTTTAGTTAATAAAGTATCGTAGTATATATTTTAATCAAGACAAATCCAAATTCAATTACACATTTATCATTATTTTTTTTAAGTAAGATTTTAAATTTTAGATTTAGTATAAAGTACCCTACCAACTGTAACCCACACAGCCGCTTACATCCATAAGACATCTATAAATGTTAAACTAGTGGATCTGCAGATCAGGAGCCTCAACACACTATTTGCATCATACATTATTTAATAGGAAATTTTTATTTTTTCCTTATTATATAATATATAGATAGATAGATTTCGATTAACTTGCAACATAAACAGATACATTCCTGAAGGAGGCTGCCGCCCCTCAACCCCCCTGTTGTTGTATCTCTCTTTCTATACCTATCTGTATTTCATATATATATATATTCTTAATAACTGTCAGTTTTGTATTATTTCCCTGAAATTCATAAATATTTGTACCAAATATTTCATGCAAAAAGATTACATAGCATATCGGAATTATTTTGTGCAACTTTGTAAACTAATTACCAAATCTATGCCCAGACTTTTGAATAAAAAAAACATGCTTTTAAAATTCTAATAAAATTTCATTATATTTAATGGGGTGTAACTATGTTAAAAGATATTTTTAAGAAATACCGACAGTAGACAGTAATTTAAGTCTTTTATGTATTCTGCAAAAGGAGCCTCGAGTAAAACGTGCTTTTAAACATCTTTACAATGAATGTTAGTTCCATTATCTTCAATGTGGCATAAATGCATTCAAGTGCGCTTAAATAAAAATTTGTCCATTGACTCTAATGTCACGAAATTCTTTTCTGTGCCTCTGTAAACGAATCAGGAACATTGTATACACCACTAAAAACTATTAGTTTATTCTACGTTTTTCATAAATAATTGTTCGAAATTTTACGTAATTTGGATGATTACGTGACATTGTCAGAACACTTTTGTAAGGTTCTGTACCTTAATTAGGAATCCTAAGAGCACATATTTTCTGCAGAAAACATAAGTTAAGAATCTCACTAATGTTGATTCCAAAGTAATGATGCGAAAGAAATTCACCCCATGTGACGCAATAATAAGAATTTTGGCGTGTCCTTGTACACAATTCATAAAGAATACAGACATGAAAAAAATTATGCAGCTATTTGTATAAAAAGCGTGAGAGTGTGTGCCAATTTGCATGTCATTCGGAGGATTTTTGAGGCTGTTATTACGGTAAATTACAAATTCTGTCCTTAGGCCGTAATAATAAGAAAATTTTTGGTGTCTCTCTGTACACGAACTATATGTGGAATACACACCCAAAACTATACAGCTAATTCTGTGTTGCTCATAAACATGTGTACCAAATTGCAAGTCTATAGCGTGATTTTTGCGGCCGCTATCGCAGTACATACAAATTCTTTCCATAAGCCGTTATGATAAGAAAAACTTTAGTGCGTCCCTGTACACGAACTTCAAATTGAATACACACGCAAAATTATACAACTAATTCAATTGAACTCATGGAAATATGTACTAAATTGCCAGTCAATAGCATAATTTTTTCGGCCGCTATGGAGATACATACAAATTCTTCCCGTAGGCCATAATGATAAGAAAAACTTTGTCGTGTCCCTGTACACGAACTACAAGTGGAAGATACACCCAAAACTATACAGCTGGTTCCGTGGGGCTCATGAACAAGTGTACCAAATTTCAAGTCAATGGCATGACTTTTGCTGCCGCTATCTCGCGACAAACAGACAGACGTACACACAGACGGAGCACAAAATCTTTTTGAGTCTCAACAGGGAGGCCTCCACTGATCCATTAAACTTCTATAAACATCCTACAAATATCTATTTGCGCGACAAATGCCACTCATTTTTAAATCTAACTGATATCTGTTAAATATCCGATAAATATCCAAATATCCAATAATTGGCCTTGTTAAGTCTAATAGATATTGAAATTATGTAAATCTTGTTTTGATCTACCATGTCACATGTATTTGACATTATAAAATGCAAGTCTAAGTTTTGTCTACAATCAAACATATAATGAATATCTATAATCAGTTCAGGATATCCAGGACTTTTAATGGACATTCTTAAGATATTTTGTACCTTTATGGATCATTGGATATAATTTAGATGTTTAATGGATATAAGTGGCTCTGTGGGAAGATATCGAATCCCATGCACTGAAAATAAATAATGAGTTCAGCAAATAAAAGTAAAAAAAAAAAAAAAAAGGCTTTAATTCTTCAGATATATTTATAGAGTTTTTTTTTTCTTTTTTTATATCCCTGACTCTTGAAAAAATTATATTCACTGTTAAAGGCATGGTAGACATTGAAAATCGGTCTTTGAAGTGACTATGTTAGACTTATGAAAATTTGCATACGTGTTCGTTGAAATGTATCAATATTAAACATATTGAAATTTCTTGAAAACTATTAAATTTAAAGAAATTAAAATTAAAATATGGATTTTTTTTTTAATATGCTCTATGCGACAGAGTATATAAAATTTTTGCTCGATTTTAAAATATTATAGTCTATCAATATATTCGAAAGATTTTAGTTCATTAATAAGCGGATTGGTTGATAAGTTAAATTTTTAAAAACTATTTTTGAATGCAAAATTTTGACATTCAAACATAAAAATATTTTTAAAAAATTAGCTTATCATACAATGTACTAATAAATAAAATATTTAGAGTATTAATAATAAAATCGAGCAAAAATTTTTCAAAATTCTTTAAAATTTAAAAATTTTTGAAAAATAAAAATAAAAATTTTGAATTTAACTTTTTTAATATCAAATGTTTTCAAAAAATTTCAACATATTTAATATTGATACATTCATGTACGCACATGTACGTAAATTTTCATAACTCTCAGACATGAGTTTTTAAATTTTTGTTATGGTACAACTATTTTCTAAGAATAATTACTATGATACCTAATAATAAAAAATAATAATAATAATAAAATAAACTGTTGTAAATATACGATATGGATTTTTCTACCGAAGTAGTTGTAGAAAAAAAGAGCGGAAATTTTCATCTTTCTGTTTAACTAATATCATTTTTATCATATAATTAAGTGACAAACGTAATATATATCATATAATACCCATCAATATGTGACTGCACAAAACTAGATTTATCTAGAAAATGAAAAGTGGTTTTATCTTGTTTTGTAAAATGGCTTCAAGACAGTCCAGTATAAAAAGTAAATATGTTTCATAATTATTTAAAGTAATTATTTTAAAGTAGAAGATATTTAACATTTTAGATTATCACCACATTTAAAGTCGTAAAACTGTATGATACTTAACAGCAATAAAGTTGTCTGATACCTAGGAAGAGTTTGACGAATTAGTAATTTAGAGTTATGTAAGTCAGAGTCGACACATGTTGACCTTATATTATTGCTAGCCTCCTAAAAATAACAATTAAAAAAAATATTTTTTTCTGTGATCTATGTTGTTACTGTATATATATAAAAGACATGGAAAGATAAATATATTGTTACTGTAAGTTTGTGGATGTTGTTGATGTTGTGTAGAATACAGGTTCTAAAAGTAGGTATGTCGTGGCTAGTGGCTGTCACAATGTTTCTTCTGTTTCATTCTAATATACGAATTGATCAGATAACTACCTAGAACCTGAAATGGGCTGCATAACAACGGCACCTATAGGCCGATAATCATCTTAAATGATTCAGCTTAGTTTTTGATTTAAAGTTATCTCACATATGAAATTTTGTATACTTACAGACGTTCCAGAAACATAGCATTTTGGTATACGCATAAAATTTTAGCATACTAGCATCACATTTCGGCCGATGCATACTTAAACTAAGTCAGCATACTTTTTATAAAAGTCATTTTGCGTATCAAATTTGTCGGATTTATATACTTGACAACCTTAGACGTAGCCTTTCGGTAAGAAAATTAGTATAGCAGCAACTATCTGCCGGAGAGAAACAACAGATGGTTTGCTCTATCCGAATGAATTTGGAAACTGTGGAGAATTATGGAACTAAGAGACTGAATTTAGAAACTTTGCACCCAACTTCATTTAGCACTGTTTCTTGTAATTTTTGTCTCACATCAAAAGTTATGTGCACTTAAGGAACTGAGATATAGTTCTCTTCTTATGGAATTGTAGCATAGTAGTGCATTGGGTTTGGCAATATATGCCTAAATCTAGTCAACCTTGTGTATATCGAGGTACCAACAAATATAAAATATTGAAAAATTTAGTTTTTTTTTTTTTTTTTTTTTACAAGAAAAAAGTGTTTACAAAAGTTTGAGAACACAGATATAAAAATACCTAGATACACTTATTCTAAGGTTGATCAAAACGTATTCAGATCGTCATCATCTAAAAACACGTAAATTTGTCAAAAACGTAAAATTGAAAATTTACATGAATTCCATACTTTCTTGTTATGTGTATAGACAAAAAAAAAAAAAAAAAAAAGAAAAAGAGAAAGAACAAAAAAGTATTTTCTTAGTTTTATTTGGCTTAAAGGAAATTTAAATAAAATATCTGCTCCAATTGATGCATCTTATAGCTAAAGATTTATTTATATTAGATTTTAAGAGGTTTAAAATCTACGTTTTAAAGAGGTTTTAACATTCTAAGAGGTTTAAAAAAATTTTGCGCTATGGCAATTTCATTTAATCAGAAAACTGAGTATTAACTTTTCAAAGCATTCATATAGATGTAGAACAGTATCATTTTCCTGAAGGGAATAAAAAATTCCTAGAAATAAAAACAGATACTTAATGAAAAGTGAAATTTCTTTCTCAATATTTTGCAAAAATAAGTAAAAAATGTCCTTTAAAGTCTCCCTATTACTTTTTTAAACTAAAAACGAATGTCTTTAAAATAAGCTTTAAAAAAATAGGAATTTCGAAGCGAAAAATAAATTTGTGGAAATAAGGACTAGATATTATCTTTATGACTAATCTCAAGTATTATTGCAAAAAGAAAAAAAAAGTAAAAAAGAGATTTAGAAAGAAATCAAATATGAAACAATTTTTTTACTTTATCTTACCCATATAATACAGAAAATATTATTTTGGGGTCAAATTTTCGAAATTGAGTTTTTGTTATTATTATACGTTTTGAGATCCCCTCAATCATAAAATCATGTTTTTAGAGGTTCGTCTGTGTGTCTGTCTGTCTGTCCTTTATAAGCATATCTCAAGAACAAATAATAGCAGAGAGTCAAAACTTGGTATTTTAAATATGTATCATATAAGGATACTACACTTTTAAGAATCTAAACTTTTCGTTGAGATCATGCAAATGCTTCGTGTACAGGGACATCCAAGAAAATTCAGATACGTTATGTCTATGGGAAATTTTCTGGTAAGTACAGTGTAACATCAGTAGGCTGACTTAAACAAAATTGAATGAACAAAATTTTTTATATGTATAAATGCGTGTTTTGAGTAGATTGTCGTATGGAAATCTTTCATCATTCATTTACATGGCTACCCAAAGTATTTGAATATATTGGTGCTATACTTCGAAGTTGCTAGAATTGTAACTCATTTTGTGTTAGATGTTTTTCAAATGAGACTAAATTTAAGCACACACTATTTTTATAGTGCATATTGTTTATAGATATAAGGATACCCAAAATTAAGCTAAACGTTCTTTTATATTGAATATAATGGATGTAAGTTCTTTGCTACATTTTACTATGTCCAGGAACACTGCTCAGAAAGCAAATTAATTTTCCATGCCCACACTGTAATCAAAGCATTTTTTTAAGTTCTATTTTTAACTCTAATTTTTTTCTATAATCACATATTGAGGTGCCCTGATTACGAAAGCCCAATATTTAGTGGTTGATCTGTATATATATCTATAATCAGCATAACTGAAAAACAGATAACTACAGGAAACGTAAACGTGTTGTTTTGAAGTTTATATTAGGTTGCCACTTAAAACTATGATCAAGACTGGCATATTTAATGGCAAATTAATAACAGCTTTTATTATTATTATTATTATTATTATTATTATTATTACTTTACACTTGTATTCATTATAAATGAACGGGGGGTTGAGGGGGCGGTAACTCCCTTCACATAAAATTACCTGTCGAATAAAACTGTTTTAGATTATTTTAAAAGTACATTAACTTTGATTGTCTTACACTGATGATCTTAGAACTCAATATGCAATCTATCTTTATAGTATTAAAATGCAGGATAATAGGAAGTCACGTGAGTGACACAAAGGATAATTTTGTGATTCTTTATCCAGAAAATAATAATAGGGTTATTAAATTAATTGTCTTTTAATTTTGATGTTGAAGCATAGCAAACAGACAAACACCACAACGATAACAAAAAAGGCTAAACTTTTAAAATCAACGATATTCACTGTTAATGTAGTAAATTTATTTGTTTTACAATGTCTGTATGCGGTATGATTTATAATGGTGATTTTTTCATAATTTCATCATAAATTACAACAAAATAATGTAATTCAAAATAAAGTCAATATTGAGGAATTACTATGTTGTATAAACATTTGTTTAAAAAGGTTATTGGTGGGAAATATAAGTTTAATAGCACATGCCACGCACTTACTCTGTATAAAAAGGTTAAAAGAAGAAATAAGATTAAAATTTTAACAACTAAACTTATTAACACTTTCCAACATGGTTGAGAAGTGTTAATGACTTCTATTTGTTTGTCTGAAAGTTTGCTATAGGATGTTCTCTATTGAAAACGGAGTTCATATATCTAGTGGTTTGTGTACAGGGACACCAGAAAGTATTCCAAACCATTGTGTTCTATGAGAAATATTTTTAAAAACAATATTTTAATACATTTAATATACGCAAACCTTTATGAAATTGAAATATATTAATCAAGTTCACTATCAGATGTTTCCTATGTAAAATGGAATAAATGCTACCACTGGTTTGTGTACAGGGACACTCAAAATTATTCCAGAGCATTGCGTTACATGCGAGGTACTTTTATAAATCCAATTTTAATAATTTTACTTCGCAAAAAGCTTAATGAAACTGAAATATGTTATTCATATGCACAAAATAATTCTTTTCATAGAATGTAATCTGATCAGTATTAGATTTACAGCTCCACACATGAATATTCAGTTACATTAAGAGCTATAAATAAAAATTTGCTGGAATTACACACGTTTACATTAAGCGTTTTCACCATTTTCTAACAATTTTTAAGTGCGCATACGATTTGAAGTTGTCTATCTGTTTGTCTCCCGCCCCAGCGTCCGTAAATAATTTCAGAATTTTTAAAAAATATTATATGCTAATCATATTCACTATGAAATGTTCCCTATTTAAAATGACATTAATAGGTCCTGTACAACTAGTTTGTGTGCAGGGACAACCAAAACAAATGCCAGTGCATTGCGTTTTAGGACTGACAATCTAAAAAATTACATTTAAATAACTTTTTACTGTAAAAAATTTATAGAAAATTACATATATTGTTAATATTCTAAAATAATGTTTTGTATAGAATAAGATATGATTAATCTTCAGATTTGAAGAGCTGCACTAAAATATTCAGATACATTAAGGGCTGCAATTTTAATCTAACGGCTGGATTTTCTTTTGTTTTAGGCCTTTTTTAACATGTGTTAATAATTAATGCGTACTGTATGATTTTTCATTCTTGTTTTAATTTCCACAAAAATTTAATCGCATAATTCTTGTACGCATCTTGTACATCTTCTATCACAATACACGAATACATTAATACGTAATTCGACAGAATCGTTTTTAACACGCTTTTATTAGCTTCACCTATATGTATGTTTGTTTGTATGTTTGTATGTATAAAGTATGTTTGTAACTGCTATGAGAGCAAACAAAAAAATTATATTGTAAAAAAAGAACGCTGTGGCTGTGAGGTAAAGCTCCGCGATACCAACCTAAAGGTCTAGCGTTCGAGCCCATTCAGGGGAGATTTTTTTTAAAATGTTTTTTGTTTAATTCTAAAGTATTTTAATTAAAGATTTAAATGTATGTAAATGTTATGGTGTGTCACTCACACGATTTTCTCTTACCCTGCATTATAATACTAAGATAGATATTTTGTGCTTTTTAGTTCACATTTCTATAAAAGCGTGTTTTTTAAAACTATAGTATTATTAAAGTATAGAAGTACTGCTGTATCACTTTCGAGAATATTAATTTTACATATTTTAATTTATGTTAAGGAAACTCTAAATTAGAAATACAAAGCTTATACGTGTACGTTAAATTTAAATTGTGATTCGATTATTGAAATCACTGTTGCTAAATTTTGTAGTTTATTTTTTATTTTATTTTTAAGAGTTAAAACTTTTACATTACATTTCAGTCGAAGGCATTCACAAATTACACAGGTCTACATCTAAAATTTAATTTGATAATTTCGGCTGATCTTTATGCTCTTTTGCTGTTCTGAAAGCGAAACTGAAGCAAGTTTTTGTCTATCATGAATATATTTTTGTCAATACAAACTGTCTATCGACACAATTTCTTCTGTGACACTTCCACCAATATAATTGAGAGTTGCCAAATTTTAAAAATCATTCCGAAACATTTTTAGACCGGCCTTCTTTCCGCTTCAGAATTCACAGGAGGTCATATTTTGATATCACTTAAATAATTTAGTAAGCACAAGTACAGATTGCTTTTTTGATGGTGTACTCCTGCCTAATTTCACTGCTCTGAAAAAAAAAAATGTTTTGAGCTTTGATACCATTCTTGCTGATTCTTATATTAAATGACCGTCTGAATCCAAATATGACTCCAATTTTGCCCAGTCACTCACCGTCTTCTAGAACCGTCTTCTAGAACTTTTTTTTTTTTCTGTGTTCGATAATTTTATGACCATGAATTTGATTTGAAGAATGAAAAAGAATTAATTTAACACCTAAAAACAAAAATATATATATAGTTTAAAAAATAATATTAATATCAGATTATATATATATATATATAAGAAATGTAATACATAATTTCAGCAACAAATCACCCCCCCCCCACCCAAAAAAAGAGAAAAAAATCCCCTTGTCACAAATGTTCATGTTTTCGAATTTTCCAACTCTGTAGCCCCTCAGAAGATACTTAACGGTTAAAATAATCCTCTCCCCTCCTAAAAATCAAATTTATAGCCATAATATTACCGGAAAATGATAAAAGTAGGGAGCTGTTCCAAGAAAAACGGTGATAGGGCAAAATGTGCATCATATTCGGATTCAAGAGGTCATTTTACATAAGAATATTCTGAAATGGTGTCAGAAGCAATTTTTATGCCGAGCAGTGTTATCTAACCTGATGCAAGGCCGATACACTATTTTGACCTTAATCGACTGGTGTAATTTATGTTGCTGTTGTAATTTATAGTAGTTAATTACAAAGATTTTTATCTATTAAATTAACTATTATTTGAATTTAATTAAGTTCACATAAGACTTCCACACTAAAAAATTCTCGAAAATTAAAAATGCTATTTCTTTCTTTCTTTTTTTTTTTTTTTTTTTTTTTTTTTTTTTTCATTTCTGAGCAGCTATCCTTCTAATAACTATTTTTAAAGTATTTTAGTAATTTTGAAAAGAAAATATATTGTAAATGTTGATGAATTGGCGTACTGATTAAGATTAATTAGATATTGTACGAAGTTTTATTTTATTTTATTTTATTTTTGTATTTGTGTCAAAAGATTAAAAAAAAAAAAAAAAAAAAAAAAAAGTCTATTTAATCTATTAATATTCATGCAAGGGTTTTTTCAGTTACTCTCTATAAACAGAAATTTCTCAGCACAAAAAGCATATTTGTTTTAGGATTTTGAATCCCAGTGATATTAGTAAATACATATTTTTATAAATTAATTTTTTATATTGGTTTTCTTACGGAATTTTTTGTTACTGCAGGTCTAAAGAAGAGGCGTGCGTTAACGAGAAATATTAAGATATATAAAAAAATTTCCTGTGCGTTATTAAAATTAATTAAATATCTTGCATTATTAAAAATGTTTATTTACTTTTAAACTTCAGCTAAAAGTAAAATGATGCATTTTTTTTGTTGTTGTTGTTTGTTTAATGAAGCAAACATAATTTTCGGAAATCGTTTTCAATAAGCACACAGAATTAAGTTTTTAATATTCCTTAAAAAGAAAAAGAGAAGAAGAAGAAGCATTTTGTCAAATTCATAAACAAGTATTTTTTTTTTCTCTTTATTTCTGTAAGAACATTATTTTGAAAAGCTCATTCTTAGGAAAAAATTCTCTTTTTGTAGTACTTTAATTACATTTTTTTTTTTTTTTTTTTTTCGTTTGCTTTTAAGTCGAATAATTACTTTGTAGATTTATTATAAGCTCTAGATTTTTCTAAGAAACCAATTAGGATCTTTACTTTATTTACTGGAAATACTATACCAGGAAATGAGAATTTTATGATTTACGGCCTATAATATATATATACATAGAAAACCTTTTCAAACATTGCAAAAGATGATATATATATATATATGTATATACTAGATGATATATATATAGCTGGCTTTGCTCACTTCACTGGTCAGTATATGTAAATAAGTACATTTTATAATAAGTCGTCTCTCTCTTTCTTTTTTTTTTCTTTCTTTCTTTCTATTTTTCTTATATATACATATATTATTCCTATATCTGCTTAATAAGTCTAAAAAATTTGAGCAAAATTTTGAATTACTTCAAATGTAATTCATTTGAAAACATAATTCCCGAAAGATATTTAGAGTGCTTCATTTGATTTTCAATTCTAATATTCAAAGAAAATCTGTACATATACAGTTACAGAATTTTTTGTAACATAAAAGTAATGATGCTGGCTTATGAAGACGAAGGAACTTATTTGATATCGTTGGCTTAGTAATTATATTCATGAGGTATTTAAAATGTAATGAAATTAAAAATGGCAGAATAACTAAAAGAATAACAAAAACTGAATTTAGAAGCAGATATGAGATAACCTTTTAATTACAATTACTGAAATAAATAAACACCTATAATAAATCTTGTTTAATTGTCTAATAACTAGTACCTGCAAAACGTTTCTTTTGATATTTATACTGGAAAGGTTAAACATGTATATGGCAGAGCTTGGGTAATATGTGCTTTATGCGAGGGTGCAAAGTTATTTTGGAATGCGAAAGTCATTATTCCAAAATGGGAATGAGCTCACGTCGTTAAACAACCTTATAATATTAATTCTTGGTACTTTCTGTGCTTTAGTTTTTATATCTTCTGGAACAAAAGCAGAAGGAATACGACCAGTGGCAGTGACTCTGACTCAAACCGTAACAGAAGCAGTTTTTTGTTTACCTCTGTCTCTTAGCATGTCTAGATTGACAGAAGATCTTGTTACTGACTAAATTATATCGTTTTGTTTGTTGAGATGTTGGTCAATAGTGAATAACTTATTATATGAGAACACATTGTCTTTTAGTTTGGCATGCGCAAGCCTCTGCTTTAACAGACTTGCTCTTTTGGCTCTATTTCTTTTTCTGGCTTTTTTTTTTTTTTTTGTTGTTGTTTTTTGTATATTTAGAAAATTAGCTGTATATTTTTTATATGGTCGTAAATTCATATTTTTTTTTTTTTTTTAACGAATCTGTCTAACTTTTCAAAATTTTCATCTCAGCAACCACGTTCTTTGTACTCCAGCAATGATTTCTCGTCAATTTTTCTTGCTCGTTCTTCACATTCATTGCAGTCATAGCTACAGCTCTGAGACCACCATAGTATCTTTTTCTTACAGATCCAGATACTGTGTATCTCTTTCTTGTTCTATATATCAAAGTTCTGTTGACGCTTATGTTTTAAGTTTATTAATAATTCACATGGTCTTTTTCTCCAAAGAATAAAGCATTATTATTTTCTACCTTTTTTCATTCATCTTACAAATGTTTTATTATAGTGAAAAAGAATTTATTTCAAATAATTTTTCATGCTCCAACAAAAGTGCAGCTTCAATATAAATTAAGATGATCTTATTAAAAGGAAAATATAAATTTTATTTTATTAAAAACAACAGTTTACACCTCAATTGCTTCACACTATATATATACACGTCTTAGAAGCATTTGAAATTTATAATCTTCTTATAATAATTGAACAAATATTCATACAACAGTTCATTAAAACTGTCAAATCTATCAATATTCTGGAAACAGTTATTTGTTCCATACAATTGGATCAAACTGCATTAAATAACATTATAAATGAGTTTAACATTTTTATTACTCGTTTTTTACAAACACCAAAGAAATGTAACACTTTTCGTTGAATATTTCTTTTTCATAACATTTTTGTTGTAATCATATATTACTTAAAACTGTCTGACTAACATCATGGGAAAAACATCCATGTTAATAATCAATAATTATGATCTATTACAAATATTTATTTATTTTGACTCTGCTAAAGTGAAATAATTAATATATTGTAACGAAAATGTCGACTTTTTCACTTAAAAAATGCAGTTCAGGAAGAAACATTAAGTCTCTAGTACACGAATATACGTTTTTTAAGGTATGTTCTCGAGGGAGTTCAACAAAATTGTCAATTCAAGAAATATTCTTGGAATAATCCAAAAATAAATAAATAAATAAATAAAAAATAAAATAAAATAAACAGTTTAATCAATATGTCAATATTCTGGAAACAGTCCAATGAAACAGTGATTTTTTCCCTTAACATTGAAACCAACAGCGAATACTCCACGGTGCAGGAACTGATTCACGGTCAAAGATTAATCGTTTGTACCACAGTCTTAAAAAGACAATTGTTCTAAACACAATTGACTCACTTGTAAGTAATACACTCCTGTTTATACCGTTGTTGTCTGAAATTTGGCAGTGTTCCTCGTTATTTTTTTATTTTATTTATTTATTTATTTATTTATTTTTATTTATGTATGTATGTATGTATGTTCGGTTTATGGCATCGGGTGTTGCCTTCCGACAGAATCCACAAGTCTGTGCCAGGTCTTCCGGTCATGGGTCCACTCTTCTTCCAGACCCCTATCCCTCATCGCTTTTTTTACATTGTCCATCCAAGTCTTTCTTGGTCTTCCTTGTTTTCTTTTCTGATTTGGTATATAGTTAAAAGCGATTTTAGGTAATCTTTCATCGTTCATTCTTTTAATATGACCAAACCAGATTAATTGCTTTTTTTGAACCTCATCTAATATGGTTTTCTTTATTTTCATCATTTCCCTGATTCTCTCATTTCTCACTCTCTCCATTCTTGATATCCTGCATGATCTTCTCAGAGCATCCATTTCAACAGCAGCCAATTTCTTTTTTTCCGTCTCCATAATTGTCCATCCCTCTGCTCCATACAACAATATGCTTTTTACAATGGAGTTGTATATATTATACTTTCTCGTCCTAGATATCTTATTTTTATTTATTTATTTATTTATTTATTTAAAATAAATAAATAAATAAATATTTTTATTTATTTATTTATTTATTGGTTAGAATCCATTGAAAAGCTACAAAATTAATCCTCTATTGAAGATCGATCTTCGAAACTTTGGGAAATTTAACCACTCTTTCTCGCCAAATTTGGTCGCCAAATATGATATTAATCAAAGTAATTGTCTTTTATTTACAATTTGACTGTAAAGCTGTTTGTGTACATTTGATGCAGGAAATAGGTTTCATTTTTTGTAGCATTATATATTAGTTGTACAAAAAAGTAGAGAAACGTAGACCTGTATTTACATTCTCTTTTCGTTAATCGTTCTTAACTGTCGATTTTCATAAGTAATTTTTCTGCAATTTAAAGACAATGATAAATTTATGTTAAAAAAGTTATCGAAAAATGCTTTATTTTTGAAGTGAAAACTTCTTTAGGCGCGTTGAGCACTTTTGGAAGAACAAAAATCATGAAACTCGCGTCATCGTAAGCGAAGGTTTTCCATTTGAAGTGAAAACTTCTTTAGGCGCGATGAGCAATTTTGGGTGAACAAAAATCATGAAACTCGCGTCATCGTCAGCGAAGGCTTTCCATGAGAATCGAAAGTGGAATTCGGGATTTCAGCTGATTTACACGTTTTGAGTTGTCCTGGATTTTTTTTTTTTTTTTTTTTTTTTTTTTTTTTGTATCTCAACTACTAATTAAAATATATTCATTAGTAATACATCATTTGAAAGCTTTGTTGAGTTGGAATCGAACAGTAATTTACAGAATTTTCTACAGATGGCGCTATAATATTTTAAAATTTCAATATTTCAAATTCTAATTATGATTAAATTACTTTTAATACATCATTCGAAAGATATTTTAAAGTTCTTTTATATTATCGAAAGTAGAATTCAAGATTTCATCTGATTTACACGTTTTGGGGTCTCCTGAATCGATCGGTTTTCTTTTGTATCTTAGCTACTAATTAAAATAATTTCATAAGTAATCAATATTTTTACCTAATATAAGGCTTAGTTCATTTAATTTGGGTAGCTACAGATATTGTGCCGAATCATATAATACAGATCATAAACACTTCTTTACAAACCAAAAATAATTCGAAAATAATAATCTAATAGCTCGACGATACAATTCACAAATTACTTAGTTTTCACTTCTATTGGCAGTCCCCAAACACTGCTTTTATTTATTTTTTATTTATTTTTTATTATTATTAAGATATACATAATATTATCAGGACTTAAATTTTTAATTTGAATATTTTATAATACACAATTACGTACATTATTTAATATCTGTTTTCCTTTCTTTTAAAATATTAAAGTTTTTCCGTTGAAAGCTTATGTCATCTTCAAACAAAAGTGTTTTTATTTACAATTGGCCGCAAAACTATTGAAGCACTTGCAATAATTCATATCTAAAACAATGTGCAACTAATTCTGTTTTGTTAATAAATACCTGTCGAGTTATATTATGTGTCGTCTTATGCTGTTTATAAAAAAGTAAGTTGATGTAAAAATTAGCAGTCAAGCGAAAAAATAAATAAATAGATAAATAAATAAAAAAAAAAAAAAACATGAAAATCTGACATTGACAGATTTTAATTTAGTCCCAGAGGCCTACTGCTAAACTTATTAATATCGACAAATTCTTCTTTAGTTAATTCGTGACGATCTAAATTCCATGATAAAGTTTTCATTAAATCAAACCAATGTGTTTCAGCTGCAGATATTGTAACAAATAACGTTGGAAGACCAAACTGTCTTATAGCCGCAAAACAACGTTTTTTTCTCTTTTTCCCAATGAGGGGGAGGTGTGCCTTGGGGGGGACTCATGTCAAAGGTGTGCCTTGGGGGGGCTCATGTCAAAGTTGTACCTTGGGGGGGGACTCATGTCAAAGTTGGGCCTTGGGGGGACTCATGTCAAAGTTGGGCCTGGGGGGGGACTCATGTCAAAGTTGGGCCTTGGGGGGACTCATGTCAAAGTTGTACCTTGGAGGGGACTCATGTCAAAGTTGGGCCTCGGGGGGGGCTCATGTCAAAGTTGGGCCTTGGGGGGACTTCATTCAATAAACCGACTGAAATAGGCCCTTATCACTATTAAGAGTGTATTATAAAAATTAGACAACGCTGTACCGACTGAAATAGGGGCACCTTGGGGGGGACTCATGTCAAAGTCGGGCCTGGGGGGGGACTCATGTCAAAGTTGTGCCTTGGGGGGACTTCATTCAATAAATCCCCATTCAATAAACCGACTGAAATAGGCCCTTAGCACTATTAAGAGAGTATTATAAAAATTCGACAACGCTGTACCGACTGAAATAGGGGCACCTTGGGGGAGACTCATGTCAAAGTTGGGCCTGGGGGGGACTCATGTCAAAGTTGTGCCTTGGGGGGACTTCATTCAATAAACCCCATTCAATAAACCGACTGAAATAGGCCTCTAGCACTAATTAAGAGTGTATTATAAAAATTCGACAACTGTACCGACTGAAATAGGCCTCTAGCACTAATAAAATAAATGTGAGTGTATGCTTCAATGATTTTGCTGCCGACTGTATCTTAAACATACTGTATTTACTTAAGCAGAAAAATCGTTAAATGTATGAACAAATATATTATCCCTTTTGAATAGCTCGAATTCATGAAAAGCAAATTTTTATTGACAATGATCTATTGCGTTTCAATAGAGGGTATCATGCTGTTGTAATGGAGATAAATATTTTAAAATCTTATAGAAATATTATAGAAATAATGTTTAATGTTTAAACGTTAGCATAAATAATTAACAAATCGATTTTAGAACCAAAATAAAATATTATTAAGTAAATTTTAGTTGTCAAAAATGTAAATCCTTTTCATTAATCTTTGTCTAAACACAGTTTCTCGGTACTTAAAATAGCTTCATTTATTAACAGTGAATGGTAATTTTGCAAATGTAACTTTATTGCATTTCCAGTACGCTAATTTTAACATACGATACACTGTTTCGGTACATTCTAGGAAAACTTTTCATTATAAGAAGTTACCCAAGTAGCACGAGAACGTTCTGTGAACGTCTAATAACGGTTACAGTCGTTCAAACACCGTGTTTCGTGTCAAGAGAACGTTTGATTAGACGTTCAAAAATAGTATTACTTAGAACGTTCTGAAAAGGCTTGCTTTGTACCATCTATAAAACGTACAATTCTAGTTCTATGAAAAACGTTCAAGTGTATCACCGTCGTCACACGTTCTGTAACAGTGTAATTATAACAAATGTGTCAAAATGCTTTTTTTTTTTCAGTTTTGTTTCCTTATTTTCAGTTTCAGATTTTGGTGGCATGCCAGTATAGAATAATTATTGAAATGTAATAGAGAGGATTTTTAGGGAAAAAATTACAAAATTTTAAACTTTAATTACATGTTATAATCATCATAATTATTCATAATTTTATTTAAGTTTTATATTGTTGAATTCTGTCAAACACATTAATCCAGATTACTTTTGCAGATATTCATTATTATTTGCTTCTTAAAATGTTAATAAATTAAGTTATGAAAAAGTAATTTATTTTATTTATTTATTTTGTATATACCAAGAAAAATGTGTTGGATAATTGGGAATTTTTTATCTCCGGTTTTTTATAGGTTTATACACTCTTGAGATGTCCAGAACACAATTCGACCATTCTTTGAAAATGCCAGTCTGTCTATCTTTTTGTGTGTGTGTGTTATCAAAGTTTTGTGGACTCTGATTCTCACAAACCAATGGACGGAATTTAACCAAACTTTATGTTTGACGTTAAACTAATTTGCTAAATATCAGGAATATTTAATTAGGTATTGACCTAAATATCAGCTTTGGTGCTCATTAGCCTTTGGAGTGTATCACCAGATAGGGGTCGCTTCTATGCTGTAAATTCCCCCTTTTATGGGGAGATTATATCTCAGCTTCTACAGTGCACAAATGCACCAAACTTAATATGTGAAACAGATATTATATAAAACTACGCTGATTTAATACATGTGCGTATATTGATCAACTGGGGGCGCTGCTCTCTTGCAATTTAATCCCGTTAACGTAATGGTAATAATTCAGTTTTTGTAATATAAATAATTATAAATACACTAAACTTGGTATGTGAAATTAATATCATATAAAACTTTGCTGAATCAGTTTGCGTGCTTATCTGACAAGTGGAGGCATTGGTATGCTGCAATTTAATTCCATTCAAGGGAACGCAATAGCTCATGTTCTATGATTTATAAATGCTCTAAAATTGGTACGTGAAATAGATATTACGTAAATTTTACTGATTGACTTGAGTGCATATCAAATGACAGGTGACACTGCTACGTTTCGTTTCAGCTTAAGGGAAGGCTATACCTCATCTTCTATAATACGAATATTTATCGAAACTTGTATATGAGATATATATATAATGTCAAAATGTGCTGCTTCAATTTCGGTATATATCCACCGACGGATGGTGCTGCTATTACTTTTTGCGATTTTCCAGATATCTGCATTTCAGCATCTTTTGGTGAAGAATGTAAATTTCATATATAAAAATATTAATTATAAGAACCTGCGTTGATTAATTTTATATGATTAAATTAATAAATTTTAAAATTTTATGGATGCTGTATCTCACGAACTAATAAACGTAATTTATTCAAACTTGGCTTACTTGGACTGTGACCTAAACTGGTGGCGATTATATTTGTTAATAAATCGTTCAATAGGTGGCGCTGTCATATCATTATTTTCAGAATTTTTAATATGGCAGAATAGGGCAAAATTTCGTATAAATGTACATAAGTGAGCATTGTTTTAAACTTTTCCATGGAAAATTAAATATGTATATATATATATATATAAATTTATATTAGTAATATTTAATTTTGAAAAAGTATGGGCGATTTGTACAGCACATTGCTTTCGCTATTGTTTTAAAATTTTCAATATTCTTGTGAGAAAGGTCGTCTATGCTTTTAAAACGAAAGGGTGAACCCTAAATCTGTGATAATTGAAAACAAAGTTATGGATTTTTTACATTTTCCATTATGTAAAATACATTTCTTAAGATAATATTTTGAATACTATAAAATTTATTTTTTGGATATTTAGCGTTATACTTATTTGAGATGAAAATCTTATACCTTTGCCATGGAAAATAATTTTGATAGATTATTTTAGCAAATAATATTTACGGCATCCACCTGTGCAGGAAAATATAGAAGAAAGTTTTATGAATGCTTCAATATACCAATTTTTAAAAAGTTTAAGTTTTGAATAGTATGAAAATTCTGTATTAAAAACGGGTGTTATTGAATAAATCGTGTTTTGCTTAATGAACAGAAATTTTTCCCACCAGTAAACGGCCATCTGCAGTTCCGTTACACCGGAAGTTCGTATTCGTATGCAATCCAAAGTCCACAGCTTCTGCCTTCTGCCTGCTTACTCAGTGTATTTTGATTTTGTATTCATTTCTTAAGTTATTCGCATTTGGATACGAGCTCCTACAGATAAGTTTTTCTCTTTTGTAAAATTTTGCATATGCATTGAAGTCTTAAAAATTTAGTTTATTAAAATGAAACTCATATATGTTATATCGTATTCCCCATCTGATTAAAATTTTAATTTACAAGAAACCAAATTATTATTAGTACCAAATTAATATGTGCAATAGTGAGACTAAGATCATTCAAAGAAAGGTTTCAAAATAAAATTCATTGTTGAAGAGCCAGTTTCATATTTTCGCAGGCAGTACAGTTATAGTATAGGATTTTCATGATTCCTTTTAAATTTTTGTCGTGATGTTGGTAATGACTTTTTATTTATTTTGGTATAATATTTTGTTAAAAATAATAATAATACTAATAATTCTTATTTTGATTATATTTTTATGTTTATGATTTTTAGTCAATTTATGACAATTATTCATATTCTGTATAATCTTTAAAGTATTTCTATGCTTAAAATGATGCTTATAAAGATTGAAGAAGCAATTTTTAAAAATACAGTTTTCCATAAAATAATGTAAGCAGTCAAATTTCGTAATTTTTTCTTACTAGTTCATTGAGTTGAGTCCGCATGCTTAAATATTGTTCATTTTTAAATATTATTTTTTATGCTTGCGTATTTCAATAATTGCACTACTATATCGTTTCTGCAAAAATTAATTGCAACTGATCCACGTTAAAGAAATATATAAAGGATTTGATCATGCATGATTTGACATTACATTTTACATTACACTGTAGAAATGTAAAAGCAGGGAGAAGTATTAAAAAAGAAATAGTTACTAAGGTGAATCTTAATATTGCTGAATATTTTAAATTTTGAAGTTTATTTATTTTATTTTTATTTATTTAATTGTTTACAGAATAAACTTTTAGTTAATTATTTATTTTTCAAAATGTTTCACCACATTTTATACTGTTATATTTCACTTCATGTGTATGTAAAATATAAACTCAAAATCAATAATTTAAATAAATTTCGCATACGCATGATTTGAAATATGACAATATTAAGTAAATTTCACGTAATCTATTTAAATAAAAAAACAAAATAATAATAATAATTTTTATTTTTTATATTTTTAAACGTATTTAAAATACACCGCTGTTCAAAATTAAAGAAACAAACCTGCTTTCCCATTTTCTTCTTTTATGCATAACTTTTAAACAAATAAACACATGGACATAAAATTTGGATGTCATGTTCGTTATCATATCATTAATCGAATTTTACATAACTTTAGAATAAGTAATAATTTTAAACTAATAATTATTCATTTTTCTCTAAAGTAAGCTTTGGAAAAAATTAAAAATTTCAACAATTTTAGCAAAGAAAACTTAATGAAAAATTGTGTTAATGATGCATTATAGACAAGTGAAGACGCACATTCCTCAAATGCTAAACAAAATCCTCGTTTTACTTTCTATGTTCACTTTTCTTTTCCTTTAATAACGGAATTTTTGAAAATAATAATAATAATAATAATAATTGCTAATTTGTATAAACTGTGATCATCACCAGAATAATAAAAACGTCGATAAATAATTTAATAATGAACGCCTTATACGATTTTCATATTTCTATGTAAAATTAAAAAAAAAAAAATATTCACACGCGATAAAATGAAGAAAAAAGAAGAAAAGAAAAATTGACGACATGAAGAAATATACGGTTTTAATCTAACGCATTTCTAAAATTGCTGAAATTTTTCATTTTTTCAATGTTTACTTTTGAGAAAAATTTACTGATATTTAGTTTAACAATTATTACTTATGCTAAAGTTATATAAAATTCGATTTATGGTATTTTAAAAAACCTACTATCCAAATTTTATACTTATATGTTTATTTGTTTAAGAATTATGTGGAAAAAAAATAGAAAACGAGAAAACAGTTTATTGTTTAAATTTTGTACACTTGTGTACTTCTTTTAACTAATTTTTATTTTTTGTTTTTCATTGATTGTGCATTATTATAGTTTAAAAATAGAATACGTAACATATCTGGGCATTAATTTGAGATTTCATTGATAATTTAAAAATTAATAAAATACTTTTGTGTTTGAATGCTAAAAGTTTGCAGTAAGTTCCAAAATTTAGACATAAATATTTTTAAATTTTTTGCTTAAGGGCCGTCTTCACTCACCGCCGCTGAAAGCCGAACTAATGTTATTCAATGGGAATTTTTTCTTTGCAAATAACTTATTAAGTAATGCATATTTTAAAATTCTGTTTTCACATTATGAAAATTCCCAGCTGTTCAATGGACGGACCATTTTAAAAAAATTATTTTTTTAATTTTTTATATTTTACTTCGAAGCTGCAAAATACGAATTTTCAATATGTGAATTTTTTTCATTTTGCAATTTCAAAATAAAATATTAAAAATTAAAAAAAAAATATTTTTTCAAAAAAGGTCCGTCAATTTAACAGTTGGAAATTTTCTGAATGTGAAAACAGAATTTAAAATTATGTATTAGTTAATAAGTTATTTGTAAAGAAAATTTTCCCATAGAATAACATTGGCTCGGGCTACCAGCGACGGTAAGTGAAGAGGGCCGTTAACTTATTAAAATTAATTTCCAAATATGGTTATATTCCATTGTTAAATTATAATGATGCAAAATCTAGGAGGGAATAATAATTAATTTGCAGGGGGCATATTATCTTAAAATTTTTCAAAATATTCCAGAACTTGAATTTATTTTTTTATTTGTTTTTGAATTCAAATATTTATCTAGAATATTCAAAATACTTTATCTTTTGTTATACCATATTTCAATGCATCTATGTAAAATTTTATTATATTAAGACAATTATATATGAAAAAAAAAATATAATAAAAAGATAAAAGAAAAACTACACAAAAAGAAAAAAAGAAAAGAAAAGATAAAAAAGAAAGGAAAAAAAAAAAAGAAAAGAAAAAAATAAGTAAATAACAGACACTATAAAATTCAAGAACTCGAAGCAATTGTTCCGGGTCGAGAAAAGACACAACCCTTCATCAACCGAACAAAGTAGGCACGAGTGCTGCAAAAAATCTGCAACGTAGCTCTTGTATTTGCAGCACTCGTGCCTAGTATGTTCGTCTGACGAAGGTTCGTGTCTTCTTTCGACCCGAAACAATTGTTGCGAGTTCTTCCATTTTATTATACATAAAATACACTTTTAGCACGTTCAAAGAACGTTCAAAAATTGTTTACATAACGTTGTGAGAACGTGTGTATAGAACGTTTTCAGAACGTTTCTACACTATTTTAGAACGTTTACAGTACGTTTTCTAGAACGTTCTGAAAATGTGTATAACGTTTTGAAAACGTTCTAAAAACGTTTAGAACGTTCTGAGACCGTATACATAGAACGTTTTCTGGACGCTTCTATAACACCGATGGTGATAGCTACACGTTCATTGAACGTTCCCTGAACCGTACTATTGTACGTCTTCAAGATGGACAAATAGACGTCTATAACACGTTCAAAGGGAACGTTCTTAGAACGTGTCTGCAGAACTATTTTTGAACGTTCAGAGAACGTTTCGGTGCTGCTTGGGTAATATATCGGTTTCTATAAAGTGTTATATTTGTTTATTTTCTTTTAAAATATTAAAGTTTTTTCGTTGAAAGCTTACGTCATCATCAAGTCAAACATACTTTAACATGCACAAATCACTAAAAATTTCCTTAAGGAGAAAAATTGTCAAATGTAGCAAACATATTACACCTTTTGAGTAGTTACAATTCATGGAAAACAAATTTTGATTGACAATGATGGATTGTGTTTCAACGGGGAGAGTCATGTTGTCATAATGAAGATAAATGTTTTAAAATCCTATACAAATTGTTTAGAAATATTTTTTATGCTTAAATTTTAGCATAAATAATTAATAAATTGCTTTTAAAAATAAAAGAAGAAAGTAAGAAAGTAAATCTTGGTTGTCAGAAATCATATTCGTTTTCATTAATCCTTCTCCAAGCGCAGTTACCTGTTAGTTAAGATCGCTATAACTATTAATAATAAATGGTAATTTTGCAAATATAGATTTATTCAATTTCCAGTATGCTAATTTTAGAATGGTATACATTGTTTCAATATATTCAAGGATAGGCTTTGATTATAAAAACTCTATATATTTTTTTCTGTTTGTATCTGTAAAGGATTAATTTCGGATAAGAGAAAGTGCAACTCGTCCTTTTTATAAATAAACAACTTTATGAAATGACGAACACACATAGTAAATAAGTCAATTGTTTTTAGCAGCAATAATTATAGCGTAACCACGTTTCTGAAAACTAGCTTTGAAGACGAGTCCAGTGGCTTGGTGCGGTGCCAACAGGTGGAGATTTGTTAAACATCAAGAGATTCGGCCTTCCCTAATCGCCATTTTCTTCACTCACTCACCCCAATTTTAACACCGGACTCGTGGAGTTAAAATATTTGCGCAGAAGCTACCATGGACACAAGAAAAGTGGTTAAAGAATATATATCTTTTGTTTTTTTATTTTTAAAACATTTATAACTTACGGAAATATGTGATAATATAGAAATTAAACTTGTGATAATTATGTATGAAAAAATTAGAAATAGGAATTTTCCCGCATAAATCCATATCGTAATTGTAAATTTCAAAATAAAAAGTTTTATTTATTTACTTATTTATTATTATTATTATTATTTTCGATGCGATTTTAAAATGTTCAGAATAAAGATAGAACCAACAAAATTATTAGCAACTATCTTAAAGATTATTTTGTTTGTTCCTGAAACACATAGACATAATAATATTTTGGAGGGTATATAGAGATAAAATGAGCAGTATTTCTTTAAAACAAGTGACATGAAACTTGTGATATTTTCAATCTGAAAATTTAACTAAAAAGATTATTTTAATGAAGGTCTTGCACAGCACGAGTGTCTGAAATTCAGACAAAAATATGTCTGAAAAAAAGTACTGCTCAATTTTAAGATGCAAAAAGTGTTTCATTTATTTCAGACACTTCAGTTATCTTAAACAGCATCTCATTTAAGGTGTCTAAGCTGTCTATTATTCCGTCATCTTTGATCATTCAGTTTTGGGATTAAGTAGCCATTACTAATCACCATAAATATTTTTCATAAATTAAAAATAATAAAACAAGGTGTGTGTCAATCTGTTTTTGTTTCTATAACAGGTTTCAGATTCTCTTAGAGCATATAAAAACTCTTTACGTTAAATCTTTACGGCAAAGATTTTATTCTGTGGTTTTCCCCGTGAGGTTACTTAGAACTAAATACCTACGGATTCACAAGTCATTTTTTTTCGACACGAGAGAGGGCGATCACTTGTCTTTAATAAGTAAAAAACATATCACGTAAATGTAGGGGGAAATTCAGGGAAAAATACAATCCAGTCTCTATTTTGAATACTAATGTTTTAAAACTATACAATGAAATTTCTCTAAAAACTACTTCTCTAGGGCTAGATTTTTCGCAGTCCCAAATTTCCGCTATAAAAACTAATTTACCCTCATTAAATGTCAATGTGGAATGCGCATTATGCCAATGTGCACATAATACGATTTCAGATAATTTTATTTATTTATTTATATATTTTTTTTATTTAAAATGACTACATCTAGCTGAATCAAATCTTCATCTTTGTATAGAGAAAAAATAAATAAATGTGAAGACTCCGTATTTCTGAATATACGTATATTTAGTATACAGTCGGTAACAAAAGTGTCCGAACACTAGCAAAAACTCCTATGTAAAAAAAAATACACTTCATACTGTTTTGTTAAATAAATCCTTGTCGAATCCTCTTCTTAGTCAGTCTAAGAACATGATTCGATAAGGATTTATTTAACAGAACCGTATGAAGTGTATTTTTTTACATAGGAATTTTTGCTAGTGTTCGGACACTTTTCTAAAGACTGTACATACCTAGTACATACTTAGTATACATGCCTAGTTTCTGTATACGTATATTTACAGATAAACTTAAAGCTTGGAAAAGGAGATTTTCTGTCACAGCACTATTTATCTAATAAATTTAAAAAAGAATTGCTTCGTAATTGGTAATGTTGATTTTTAACGGCAAAATAAAATTATTAATCCCAGCTGAAACTAAAAATTTAAAGTTTGCACTAGTATTTTTTGCTAGGAAACTTTGGTGGAGATTAATAGATTAAGAGCGACATATTTTCTCGCAGAAATGAGTTTAGGCTGAACAATTTAGTCCGGTATAAAAAGAACAAAATTATCGGAAAACTAAGCGATCGCTAAAAAGCTTTCAAAGTTTAAACAAACTAATATATTGAATATTAGAAAACCATAAAAACAAATAAAATAAATCTGAATAATTAAAAGCACTTGGTTTATAGAATTTGTTGACTGAATTAATAATTTCTGAACACCCTGTAATAAAAAGCTACCTCTCTAAAAGGCTATTTTTTTTCTATGGTACGGAAGTTGGTCTACTTAGGCGGGTTTCACAGTTTGAGGTTAGTATTGCTTTGCAGTATTTTTCATCGATTGAATATTCCAAAGATTGCTTTATGTACAGTCGGTAACAAAAGTGTCCGAACACTAGCGAAAATTCCTATGTAAAAAAAGTACACTTAATAATGTTTTGTTAAATAAATCCTTGTCGAATCTTGTTCTTAGTCAGTCTAAGAACAGGATTCGACAAGGATTTATTTAGCAAAACCGTATTAAGCATACTTTTTTTGCATAGGAATTTCTGCTAGTGTTCGGACAATTTTGTTGCCGACTGTAATATCGATATTTAAAATAAAGACAATTTAGAATCCTGCAAGTGTAATAATACTCATTTCGTACAATTATTTTTAATTGAGCATGGTAGGAAGAAAAAATGTCAAATTATAAACAAACCTTGAAGTATACACAATAATTATTAAACAACCCCGTTTATTAAAAATCCCATTCAGGAGTTCTAGACTATTTTTTTTTTTTTTTTTTTTTTTTTTAAGAAAATGAATTTTTATTTTCTTTAAAGTCTAAAAATATGTTAAAAAACTCTAATAAATATCACAAGGAGAAAGTTCATCCGGATATGACATTTCTCATTGTTGTACCCAATATATCATCCCTGTTTACTTTTTAAAATTACTTCTCTCTTGCAAACAACGTTGGAAGACTTGCCAAAAGAGCTTTTCCACTTTCTATTTGATCAAACAATGAAGGAGACAGTGCATGCGAACATATTAAGGCTTCAGTATAAAAAAAAAATCTATTTTAGCAGATTTCACACTAACTGCCGTAAATATGCTTTTAGATAAGTAATATTTAATTTATTTGTAAATGTAAACATTTTATAGGGTCTTTTTATAGTGAAATTTTAGATATACAAAAAATGTTAGCGTAAATATTTTTTTTATTAAAAAATAAAGATCTCTTTATTTTATAAAGTAATCTCTTTGTTTTATAATGAGTTTTTAACGGAAAAATAAATATTGTGAAAAGGTTTAGATATTAATGAAAAGTAAAGCACATAGATAATAGTGAATTTTACGTAAATAGCTTTATAGAATATTAAATTCAAGATTGATTTAGAATATTAAAGTTAAAATCAAACAAATAATAAAACAAAAAACTATTTATTTGTTATATTCTGTATAATTTTAGGTTTTTTTTTTTTTTTTTTTTTTTAAGTATAATAGTAAAATTATTTTAACACACACTGAGAAAAAATTATGTGACTGGCATATAGAATCTAAATTTCGGTTCTAGAAAAAATAGTTCCATGTCGTCCTTATAAATTATACCCCCCCCCCCCATCGCTAGTAAGTTTTAAAGAACCCCGTTAGAATTCTAGAGAGTTTTGCTATATTCTTGTGGTCAATCGCATCTAAAAATTCGCTGTAAGTAAATCCGAAAATAAGAGGGGAATTTTAGTAACTATAATTTTGATTTAAAACCCAACTGTAGAAAGTTAAGCGAGGAATTCTTACAATACAAAGGATTTATAATATTCATAATATTGTATCGCCATCTAGATAATTATAGACTAGAAATACTTGATCATTTCGTCTATACAGATTATTTGTTTACTATACGCGTAAATCGGAAATCTATATTTCTTGTTTAGGGATTCAGAAAACGGCTCCTTGTTCGTTCTAGGTGAAAGAGTAAATTTTTTTCTGAGTGCATTAAATCAAAATTTATCAAATCTCATGTAAATTTCAAATATTAAATTTTATTTGTTTAAATGTATTGTCAAATAATATTTAAAATAAAATAAAAATATTTGAAAAATAAAATATTTAAATTCTCTTTGAGAAATATTGTTTAATGAACTAATTAATATTATTGCGAGTGGATTTTAATTATTTGAGAAACAATCAATACACGTAAGAATAAATATTTGTGGTAATAAAAGAAAATTACTAGGCAAAAAGTTTACAGAAATAACTGGTTAATAAAATTCTTTAAAGTTACTAAATTTACTAAAATTCTTTTATTTTTAATTCTATTTAATTTCCTACATTTTACTGAATTATGGTAATTAATTAAATATTTTTTAAAAGGAGTTATCTATGTATAGCTTGTCAAAGATATTTTTATTACTGTAATTTAAAAAAAAGGAAAGTTTTTTTGAAGTATAGATAAAGATTTCCCTATTTTCTCTTGATATATATGTGTATATAATTATCATAGCATTTATGTCATAAATACGTAAAAGAAAAAAAAAAAATAATAATCTGGTACATTACTCACACGACTTTCTCTTACCCTGAAATTTAATACTATAAATACAGGTTGGAGATTAAAAGATGAGATAACGAGTACTGTTATGTAAATCTATGTTAAATATTTCAAATTAGGCTTCGGAAGAGTTTTACATGATAATTAGTTCAGTGTGAGGGGGGATACCACCCCCTCACGCGGCGCCGCCCTCCCTTACGTTTACCGCGATACCGCCCCCCCCCCCTCACGTTTCATTAATGCACCTACATTTATATAGAATTTAATTCTATTATTAAAATTAAAAGTTTACATAAAATTATACGCCAATTTTCACAAGCAACATTCATTGAAACTTATCAATCTTGATCAAACTTTTCCAGCAACAAACTTATATTAACTTCAAAATACAACATTGGATTTCCTAAAAGTACTCGTTTTTAAGCTATTCTAACACTAAATAACCAAAAAAAATTGAACTTGTTCTCAATATTACATTTTTTTTTTTTTTTTTTTTTTTTTTTTTTTTAATGAAAAAAATCTCTATTACAAAAAATATATATTCGTTTCATTTGGTTTAGTGCAGTCTATAGATGTTAAACTCTACTTACCTGCAATTTCCCCTATAGACGTAATGCATTTGAATACTTTTGAGTGTCCCTGTACACGAACCATTTGCTTCATCTCAACGAAAAGCTTAGTGTAGCATCCTTATATGATATACATTTAGAATACAGAGTTTGGAGTTTCTGCTACTATTTGTTCTTGAGATATGCTGATATCTGACACACAAACAGACATACACACACACACATGCCATTCGCTAAAAACATTATTTTCGTATTCAGGGGACCTCAGAACATGTAAATATAAGAAAAACACACTTTCGAAAATTTTACACTAAAACAATACTTTCTCTACCGTAAGGGTAAGAGAAAGTAAGAAAGCTGCACCTGGATATATATATATATTTTTTTTTTTTTTTTTTTTTCATAAAGCGCCAATTTCAACATTTAACAAGTGTGAAAACTCATACGGTATGCATTAACACTTTCCAACTGTACGTACTCCTTCTATTGTATAACTTTCAATGTTCTTCGTCTACGTTATCACGCAACGAACTGACAGAAGAAAAAAGAGAGACGTATAGACTAATTGAATTCATAATTACACTTTAATATTGTTGGAAAGCGTTAAAAATGCTGAACACAAATGGAAATGTAGCCCTCAATTTCCAATTGCAGTGTATGTACGTATGCTCTTAATGTATTTGATTAATTTAGTGGTAGTTCTGCAAATGTGAAAGTTAAAAATATCATTTTCTATAAAAATTATTATTTTAGCTTATTAACAGGAAATTTTAATTTCTTTACGATTTTTACAGTAGAAAGTTATTTTTTAAATGTGATTTAGAAAAATACCTGCCCTAAAACTCAACGCATTAGAATTTTTGGGACGTTTCTGTACAGAAACCAGTTGTACAGGGCTTATTCATGCCATTTTAAATAGAGAACATTCCATAATGAACTGGAACATATATATATTTTTCTTTTTATTCTGAAAATATTTACAGACTCTGGGAGCGGGCAGACGAACATATAAACTGATGGACAGTCGGACAGACAGATACACAAACTGAAATCATATTCACACCTCAAAATTTTTAGAATTGTTAAAAACTCTTAATGTAAATGAAAATGCAATTGGAGCAAATTTTCAATTCCTCAATGTAACTGAATATTTTCCTGTAGCCCTGTAAATGCTAATCATACTATTTTCTGATGCTAATCATCCTATTTTCTATAAAAGACATTCTTTTGTGCATATGTATAACCTATTTCAATTTCACTGAGATTTGTGCAAAGTAAAGTTATTAAAATTTGGTTTATAGAAATACCTCTCATAGAACGCAACAAACCACTAGAGGTATTCACTCCATTTTCTTTAGGGAGCATCCTATAACAAACTTTTATAACATTTCAAGAAGTTCCATGAATATTTACGGTTGTCAGAGCGCGGACAGACAGACAGATAGACGGACAGTCAGACAGATGTACAGACAGACGGACAGACAAACAAACCGAAGTCATGAACACCTTTCAACGTTGCTGTAAAGTGTTGAAAAAAGGGATGGAGTTTTATCATTTAACGATAGTGACTTTTCCTGATATTCGTACAGGGCAGGTGAAAACGCTCCAGATATCCGATACTGGATATCCAGCAAAATCACTATCTGTTTCATTCTTATATTTAAATGATATAATTGGCAATTTTTGAGATGAAATGTAAAAATAGTCAAGTGTGGATTTCTCTTTCTTTCTTTGTTTTGTAGTCTTTCAGTGTATTTCTGCTACCAATAATTCGGAAACGGGTTTTTCCCATGTAAATTGGAAGTTATTTTTAATTTTCTCTATAACATTTACAATTTTAAACATAAAATCAAGAAAAATGTCGGTTATTCTTATTTTATTTATAATACTTATTTATTTAGATTCATTTGATCTACATTTGTTTATTCATTTATTATAGAAACTGTTTCATCTCTAAATGTGTTATGTTAGACTGATCGGTAAGACCATCAATGTTGTCTCTCAGATTTACATATATTAAAATTTTTATAAGTAATTGACGTATGAGGTAAAAAAAAAAAAAAAAAAAATCCAGAAATAAATAAAACAGCTATTTTTCATGTGAAAAGAAAGATTAAGGGATTTATGGACTCCTGCGGGGGGAAGGGGATCTATTTCCTTTATACAATTTTAAATTTTCTGGTGTAAATTGAAGCGCTATGAGTAAACGATTTCTTTAAAGAAGCTTTTTCTTTAATATGATGTTAATTTTAGTTTTGAGGTATGCAAATTTATTAAGTAATTTTTGTCAATTATATTGTTCAACTACAAAATTGTAAATTAAATAAAAGTTGCAAATTGACATTGATTCGAAAGTATTAAAAAAAAAAGATAATAAAAAGTGAAAATTAGCTTTAGTTTTCTTTTTACAAGCATTGATTGTAAAGAACCAAAATGCAATAAAAGTTGTGGAATTAAAAGTTATTCCACACTAGTAAAAGCTAGACAAAATATTCAATGCATACAAGAGGTTACGATTGTTTCTTGATTCAATTGTATAAATTAATATTTACATTTAATATCTAGTTATCATTTTTCATAGCTTGTGTGTGATGTAAATTAACACGTATTCTAAAACAAATTATACAATCTCAGAAAAACATTTTAATGTAAAGAAATAGTTTTTATAGCCTCTAAAGTATAAATTAAAATCAAATGCAATCCTGTATGTGTCCCCTTAATTTTTATATCCTCCCTTTTTTAACATTAGTGTTTCTTTCTACAGTTGACAGCAAAATTATTGAAGCACTAGCAATAATTCCTAGTTAAAAGGTGAGCATCTAATACAGTTTTGTTAGGTAAATATTTTCTGAGCCATGATCTTAGCCTTATACGTTTTATAAAAAAGTAAGTTCATGATAAAAATTAGCGATCAAACTAATATATATATATATATATATATATACAGTCGTAACAAAAGTGTCCGAACACTAGCAAAAATTACTATGTAAAAAAAAGTACACTTCATACGGTTTTGTTAAATAAATCCTTGTCAAATTCTGTTCTTAGTCAGTGTAAGAACATGATTCGATAAGGATTTATTTAACAAAACCGTATGAAGTGTACTTTTTTTAACATAGTAATTTTTGCTAGTGTTCGTACACTTTTGTTACCGACAGTATATGAAAAGTGTGGATGTGTGCTTCAATAATTTTGTTGCCGACTGTAATTCCAACACGCGAAATCTTTTATCCTGTATTATTCTTTCTTAAACCTAATGCAGATTTGAAATAGCATGTTATGTCTTTTTACTAATTCGGCTTTCTTTAAGCTTGCAAATAAGTGTAATGTTTGACATCCTCTCTCTTGTGTCATATACTTAATTTAAAAATGTCCCAGGTAAAAAAATAAATAAATAACATAAATAAAATAACATAAATAACATAAAATAAATTAGCAATAAATCTAAAAATAAATAAATAAATAAAAATTTGCTGGTATTTTAAAGGTTTCCATGAATATTTTGAAGGATTTTTTTTTTTTTTTTTTTTTTCTGTATATATTCAGTTTCTTTTTAAAGACTTCATACAAGATTGTTTCAGGAAGTCAAAAATATCTACAGTATACCTGCAGTTTACTGCAGTTTTCCTGAAGGTTTTATTTATTTATTTTCTGTTTATTTTACATGAAATGGTACAAAAAATTGCTGAACCTCCCGTTTCCCACTCATTTGGTGAAAGTTTGAGATTTACTAAGAACTGTTTGAATTTTATCCTTGTAGTATTCTATTCAAAACATTGTATTTGCATATTTTTACGTAACGGAATTGCAACTTTGTTTTCCCTAGCGTGGTGATTTTAGTTCGAATATGAAATGTAACTCCATCACAGTTTGATCCCAGCCTTAACATATAAAGCATAACGTATCATCATCGTCCTTAAGTGTGATGTTCGCTCCTTAACATTCGTCGTTCCTTCATCGCCCTTAATATCGTCCTTAACGTAGCATCATCGTCCCTAACATGTAAGGCATATACGCAACTTCGTTCTTGTGCCCTCACACTTCTTCATTAAAATTTTATTTTCAGTAGTAATTTTTGATTTTAAATAGCCACCTATAATAATTGATTATACCTATAAGAAATGTTAAAAAAAATGTATCGCATTTAATCTGCAAATTATGTCTAATTCTTTGGATAGTTCCTGAGTTTGTTCGGCACACATTCGTATGTACCCTTTTTATGCTTTTAAAATAATCTTCAGCTAATCTTGAATGAATTCTGCCAAAATATTATATAATATGATGGTAAATATTTTTTATTTCAGAATGCCTTGATTTTGTATGAACTCGACTAAAAACTTTGGCTACGATTGTGTGGAAGTAACCCTAAACAGGCAGAGACAAGCTAGCATGTCGCTGATTGACACAACATAAAACCATTGACATAAAACCATAAAACCATAAAACCATATTGACACAACATAAATATTTTGTTTGACAAATTGGAGTTCAAGATTGTCACTTCATGTTATGTGCAACACTTATGCCATAACTCGCATAGTTGAATGATAGTTGTGATTGTTCAGAGATTTTTGCAGTGCCCATGATTTGGGGTGAAGTTACAAATCATTCAACAGGCTGTTGCATTATTTAACACCTACTCCGCAAAAGCTTTTTGAAAGAAACATAACCCACCTAAACATCCCGTCAGTTAATCTCAATAAATGCAGTTACTTAATTACTTCTTATACAAATTGGCTCGTGTAACGTTAGTTTGTTTTAAAAATTCACAATAAAAGTTTTGAAGGGTCTTCTAAATTTTACTTTGTAGCCATGAATTGTGTATTTCATTAATTTCATCACCTACATATCCTATTTCACATACTACAACTAATTATTTATTGATGCAGTAATATTTTGTCATTTATGATAATAGATATGTAAAAACCTCATTTTATAAAAGCGTCATTAAAATTTCTTGAATCGTGTTATAGTTCTCGTAAAATAATAATAATAATAAAATAGTCGTTTAAGGTAGTTCGTGTTTTAACCGAGTTCTTTATAATTTCATAAAAAAAAAAAAAAAAAAAAAAAAACTGCTTGTCTTGCAGTGTTACGTAGTTCATGTAGAATAATTTAAGGCAAGAAATCTATTTAATTGTCAATTCTTTTAATATTGTTCTAGTCTACAGTCAAACTTTAAAACGCCAGTTACATCTTTGACTATGGACTAAGATTTATATAAATACATTTGGCATTTAATTTGATTCTTTTTAACACGCTTTTATTAGCTTCACCTGTATGTATGTACGTTTGTATGTTTGTTTGTATGTTTGTAACCGCTCTGGGAGCAAACAAAAGAACTATATTGTAAAAAAAGACCTTTCTCTACGTGAACGGCGTGGTGTTGAGGAAAAGCTCCGCGCTACGAATCTAAAGGTCTAGCGTTCGATTCCAGTGAGGGGAGATTTTTTGAAAATGGTTTTTGTTTAATTCTAAATTATTTTAATTAAAGATTTAAATGTATGTAAATATTATGGTGTGTCACTCACACGATTTTCTTTTACCCTGCATTTTAATACTAAGATAGATATTTTGTGCTTTTTAGTTCATATTTCTATAAAAGCCTGTTCTTTTATTTTTTAAAACTATAGTATAATTGTATGTATGTGTCAATTAAGTATGCTTATCCAGTATTAAATCAGTACAAACTTTTCAGTAGTAAGTTGTTAGTCATTCACAAAGAAATACTGCTCTATCTGGTGTAAAGGGCCAAATATCTTCTAGAGCAGGTTACATTTTAACTGTCCATAAATATTAATAAAGATTCGTGGATAGTTAGAGAGGGAATACTGTCTTTAATTTGAAACTATGTAAGCTTTGCTCTAAAAATAATAAAGGAAATGTTTTGATGACCACATAAAATAGAAAATTTGAATAATGTGACCCCCCCACCCCCATAAGGATGTAATTTGTAAATTTTGCGGGTTTTCCGTATTGTCTGTAAATCACTGTCGGATTCCTTTTCAAGGAACTTGATAATAACAACGGAGTAAATGAGCAAAGAAAACGAAACGAAAACGTTCTTCACTTTTAACTTCCCATTTTACTTTCTCTGTCTCTTCTTCGATTGACAGTGTACCGCGCGCGAGGCAGGTAGGGGTCACCACAAGTGTTGCCCACCCACCAACCGCACTCTTATAAGACACCAAAGAACAACCTGGGCTGGCCTCAGGCTTGATACGGGGTTGGCCGGTTTCTAGGGTGTAACCGTCTTAACTGAGCTGAGAGTTGATCTCTCTCACAAACGACACAGAAAGCAGGTATGTTCAGGCCGATTTAGAAGGACTCACCCTTCATGACTGACTAGCGGTCCAAACTGCCGGAGGATTCCGTCCGCAAGAGTAGCTAAGAACTAAGTGCTTGATGGATTATGAGCGAAGCAGTGTTCTACAAGTTATCGCGGACTGATGCTCAGAGAAAGGTGAGGATGCATTTTTTCTTTCTCTTCTTTTGGATATCTTCCCGTTCGTTTGTTACTGTTGATAGGTGCTATTTGATTTTAACCTTTTTTTTTTTTTTTTGGTACCATTATAGTAATATTTCATAATTTAATTTTTAATAAATATGTAAAGATTCATTATTTTACAAAATAAATTATAAATATTATTATATATAAGTTACTATGTATAAGTTATTTTTCATTTACATTACAATAAGTATTTTACTCATCAAAATTATAAAATAAATTTGTGTAACATAATTTCGTTTTAAACAAACTTAAACAATATTTTACATAAATTGCTATTGTTGATGTTGTTGTCATTTTATTAATATATCGATTTATTTATTTATTTTAATATATATATATATATAAGACACAAGACACCCACATACACACACAAAAAAAAAAAAAAAAAAAAAAAAAAATCTTTTTATTTACGTTTTTTATATATTATAATTTTTTATTATCTTTGAATGTTTATATAAATAATATGTTTTTATTTTATTTTTTTTAATACTATTATAAGAGACACGTTACTCATAAACGATCATTAAACTTATATTCATTCATATGATTTATAACATGAAACTTGTAAAGTTAAACTCAAAGTATGAAACCTCTCTGCAAAATTAATCTTTCAACATTCCATCACTTCATTGAGTTTTGACTCAAATTTTTATTTAAATTTATGATATGAGAGTTCTGTGTCTATCAATGTCTAAATTTATCCTTTAAGAGTATAATAGTATATTGTATATGCTTTTTTATAATGGAAATCGATAAATTTTATTATTATTAATATTTATTTATTTATTTATTGTCTTAATTTTTAAAATTGGTTAAATCTTAATTTTAAAATTGATTAAAAATCTCAATAAAGTTAAGCAATTTTCACAAGTTTATAAAAAAATTATCTAGTGTTAAATTTCTTTAAAATATTTAACGACATTTTCTATAATTTACTTAAGTAAAATAATAATAATAATAATTTAGTAGCAATGTTATTTTTTATATTATACGAAACAAATCATTTTATTAAATCAATTTTTGTAAATACGTTCAGGAAATTTAATGGTTTGTATCTTGCATCTAGGTTTTTTGATTAAATTATCTTTGAATTTATTATAAATAGAAATATATGTACAGAAAATAGGCTTTTCATTTAACACGTTAACGCGCGAATTAATTTTGCAAAATATTATTAGCTGATTATTTCACTTCTAAATTAATTTAGATGACTCACAGTAAAATATATTAACTTAAACAATTCTTCTGATAGTTTTATATTTAAATCCTATCCTCATTTATTGACGTTTAGTGTTCTAGCGAGAAAACATGAAGATAGAAAAACTTTGAGATACCAGATTAATTTTTTATTCTATGTTGACAAAGATCTCGAAAATAAAGTATTATAACATATATTATTATTCAACTTGATTTAAGTTAGTGTACCTGCGCAAAAAGCAAATATATGTGCGACGAATGAAAAATCATAAAATGACTATCCAAATTATGAAATAATAATTAATAGTAGGCACATAAAACTTTCAGGGATCATTTAGAGTGATGCTATAAACTGTCACTAAAAGCAGGAATCATTCCAAGAAACCACAAAAAAAATATATATGTGCCATTCTATTAGCTGTCCTCAAATGAGAACACTGGATGCTAGCGGGTTAAATATATAACC
The DNA here is from genome assembly GCA_963930645.1 of Salticus scenicus. Classification (NCBI taxonomy): domain Eukaryota; kingdom Metazoa; phylum Arthropoda; class Arachnida; order Araneae; family Salticidae; genus Salticus; species Salticus scenicus. The sequence continues at coordinate 201,815,121 of OZ005655.1, read as the reverse complement.
TAGCAATATATCGAACAGTTTTCATAATTTAAATTTAAAGCATGAAGATTTTTTTTTTTTTTATTAATTTGCATTTCGTAAATCTAATAGCTATTGTCATCTATTTTAAAATATATCTTTATAAAAAGTGAAATTTGCTATTGCTAACAAAAGTATAATTAATAAAATTTCTCATACTAAATTTAAAATGTTTATGAATGCGATGAGTTTACTCCACTATTGATTTGTACAAAAATATTATATTTTAAAACCCACAAAAGTGAGGATTTAATAGTGTACATATGTGACAAAAAAGAATTTTAACCCTCAATATGCGCATATATTTTTATAAAAAGTGAAATTTTCTGTTACTATCAAAAATACTAATAATATTTGATATAGTATATTTATAGCATTTATCATTGTCTCAAGTTTATTCCCTTATGGATTACAAAAGTAATATATATTAAAATCTACAAATGAAATGTTTTAATAGTATACTATACATATGTGACAAAATAAATTTTCAACTCTCAATATGCATATAGTTCTTTTATTTATCATCAAACTTAATTAGAATAAATAGAATATGGTCAATTTTTTTTAACCACTCTACGTAAAGTACGTAACTTATAAGAAATTATTTCTAGTGTTTACTGTTTGTCAAGATATGTGATGTATTCCATTGATTACAAAAGTATTAAAATGTTAAAATTTAATAATTTTGCTTATAGTTAAAACACCTTTAAGCTTTATTTTTTGAGCTTTTTTTTTTTATTATTATTTTTTTTTTCTCGATTTATGTATGACTGATTTTCTTGTCGGTAAATTTAGAAACATTAGAATTGTGTTATGGTGTATTTTAACTTAAACTAAATTGTATTTTATTATGTAACATATTTTTTATTTATTGAATTGTGGTCATATTCTTTTATTATAATATAATATTATATATATATGTTTGAATCAAATTATATTTGTAATAATATATAGCTTATTAAAAATCACTTTAATACTATCTGTTACAATATTTCTTTAATAAATCTATACGGCCAGTAAATTTTAAAAAAGAAAGACATTTTTTATTAATTATGTTAAAAAAAAAAAAAAAAAAAAGAAAAAAAAAAAAAAGAAAAGAAAGAAAGAAAGAAAATGAACTTTTATTCTAAATAAATATAATTTCATTTTTTCACAGTTAATAATATATTTATAGATGTATTGATTTGTATTTTGTACTTTTTACTCTTTACTTTATCCATGTAAAAAATGTTAAATTCTATTTTAAAGAAATATGATTCATTTTTTCACAGTTACGAATATATTTATAGATATATCGATTCGTAATTTTTACTTTACTGTTTACTTTACTTATGTAAAGAAAAAAAAAACATTTATTCTAAAGAATTATATATTTTTTTTCATAGTTAATAATATATTTATACATATATCGATTGTGTGTGTTTATAAATAACAATGGACATCAATCGTTTAATTTTTTAAAATATCGGGATTTTTTAAAAGTCATTTATTTCTGGAAAAATTATTCGAACTGTTTTACATTGAAAAGTTATATATTTTCTCACTTTCTTTTTTCTTTTTCTTTTTCTTTTCCATTTTTTTTTTTTTTTATATATATATAATAATAATAATAACCATTATGGTGGATCGGTTGTGTATGCGTTAAGCCCGATCGCTTACTAAACGGATTTGCCCCAGTTACGGAAGTATTTGCTATTAAATATCGGACAAACATTTTGAGCATCGAAAATAGTTAATTGGTTGTACTTTTTACGAATAAAAATTACTTATTTCAGAAACAATTTCGCTAGTAAAAAAAAGTTTCCCATAAGAAATAAAAAAGTACTTCACGGCAATTGCTGTAAGGTTTTTCCGGCAGTGAATAAAACTGGTGCCGACTAAATCGTCTCAAGTAATGGCGAACACTTGTTTCATTTCTGCGCCGAAATTTGTATCATTAAATGAATTTATAGCATTACTGAAATATGATACTGAAATATGGTTGAAACCGCAGGTCAACAACAAATATAATAATGAATAAATACTTTGTATGCAACTATCACAAATTTCAAAACTCGTAACAATTGTTTCGGATCGTAAAAACACGACCTTTCACCTGATAATACAAATACTATACCGGAGTGCAAAATTCCCAGCGCAACATGCTTCATTCTTGCCCAGTTTTAATGCCTGATGAAGAGTCGTGTTCATTTTGGCTCGATTGTTGTGAAGTTTTGTCATTTATGGTGTTCAGTCGGAAAGAATTTTTATTCATTGTATTTAAAACAAATATTGCATTTCTCAAACAAATGTATTATTATTCATTGAAAAAAAATATATATGTATATATATATGATAAACTTATAAAATTCAAAATATTTGTTAATGTAATATAATATTTACTATTTGTTATTGTTATATTCTGGTAGTTTCAATTTGAATACATATTCTTCTAAAAATAAAAAATACATATTTTGCATCTAAAATATGAATAATTGATCAAACTATCACTTTTAGTTTTTAATTTAGCAATATAAACTAAAATTCGCTTTTGATCGTATTCATAATTATTATGGATCTTTTAAAAAATTAATAAAAAAAAGGAATAATTTTGAAATTTCTAAATTATAATTATTATAATTTTATTACTTTGTTCCATTAATGTTTATTGAAACTGAACATGAAACGCGACCGTTAATGGATTTTAAATAGAGATTATCAATTAGTAAACAAAAGTAGTATTCATAGTAAGTATTCATAGTAAACAAAAAAAGTTAATTTACCAACAATTCTTATTTATTATTCTTCAGACGATATTCAAAATATATATTTAAGTGTTTTTTTAACACGTAACTTTTATAAGTTGTAAAATCAAACAGTAGAGACATTTATTATTTTTTGTAAAAAGAAAAATGCGTGTGACTTAACATAAAAATGTTGAGTATTAAATTACTTAAATCGCAGATAATGTCCTTTATTTTAAAGTTTTAAAACAAAGCAACATCTTTCATTTCAGAACTTCATTTATACTAACAAATGACAATGAAAAGTTAATTCTCCTTTTCAAACAAAATCAAATAGGGAGACAAAGATACGTTACATACCATTTTACTTAAAGTAAAATCAATTAGAGCAAAACTTCTCTCAATTCTTTTCAGTAATTTAATTTTCTTTTAACAATATCTGCTGCTTATCATTCAAAATAGGAATCAATAGATTTTAGGTTGTTATATTTATTCGTAATAGGTTCTGCATGTAATGCATACCAAATACATTCTGTTAAAAATTTAGGGTTCATTTTTGATTTTGCTCAATTATGAACGTCGTTATTGCTTGTCTATGTGCATTATTAAAACCCTGCTTTTAAAATGTAGTTTTGTAGTGATTACTTAAATGTTTAGAAAAATAAAACACGAACATAATTTTTAAAAGGTTAAAATTAAATTAGCCTTTAAGAGTTATCTCTATTTTTCTTTCTAAGTTAAAACAGTCGTTGTAATCAAATTTTTTGGGTTTTGTGTTAAGGATAATTTATAAGCGATGAGTTCGGAATCTTAATGTGATAAGATTAGAAAGACCTTAGCGTTTAGATGTAGATAATGTCATTATAGCTCGTTTTTAAAATGGTGGTTTTTTTTTTAAGAATGCATCCTTTTGGCATTTTTTTTCCCTCTGTAATATGGTTCTTTTTTCCACATAACTTTATTTATTTATTTATTTTATTTATTTTATTTTTTTTTTTTGAATGAATGAACCAAAAAAGTTCCTTTTATTTCGAAATTATAAATTTATAATATAATTTGTTGTTCGCATAAGCGTACGTAAAATGTAAGTTATTTCATTTTTACAGAAACATGCGAAGAAAAATCATATAAAGAGTCTATTTTATTTATTTTATTATTATTATTATTTTTTTTTAATTTAAACTTTTTTTTTCCTGTTTCTATTTCATTTCCTAACGTGAACATTTTCCATTTATCTAATTTTATTTCATTTAACAAGAACATTGGTGTTTCTTCATCAAGGTTTATCGACATTATTCTTTAAAAAAAGCTTATTTTCAATGAAAAAACTCATATAAAACTACGGTTCAACAACAACAACAACAAAAAAAAAAAAAAAAAAAAAAGAAGTAAAATGAAAGAAAGAAAGTTAAGTACCAGAACAATCTTGAGAAATTTTTCGATACAAAATTTAAGCTACTACTCATATGCGAAGAAATGCTTTTTAATTATTTTTAATTATACATTTTTCTTTGTAAAAACTCAGTAGCTTCTAGGTATTCATAAAAAAATCCCCCTATACTAAATTTTTTAGTTTTAAAATTTATAGAAGGAAATAAAATAATAATAATAATAATAAAAAGTAATTATGTGGATCACTGTTTTTCAGTCAGTACGGTCACTGAAATAATGAAAGAAATAATAAAAGAGGTAGCAAGAACTTTTTTTTCAAAAAAAGTTATTTAAATTCTTAATCGCTTTCTTAACCTAACAACTGTGATTTTTTCTAAAAAAAAAGAAAAAAATCTGTTTTGTTTCAAATTAACTAGAATACTTATAACTTTCTCATGTAAGTAAATATACCGTTTTTAAAGATTCAAAATATTAAAAACGTCATTACTAACACAAAAAGGTGCAAAAACACTTTGAAAAAACAAATAATATGATCTTTACAATTAAACGCAACTGTCGTTTCTGAAAGAAATAAATAAAAAATAAGAAGTGAAAACCATTTAGCATACAAAACTGAAACGATGAGCAATCAAGGACAACAAAAAATATAAGCTAAAATGTTTCTCCGTTTTTTCTTTTGTTACACTTAATGTTTATTTAAGTTTTTATTTATTTATTTATTTTTCTATCAAATTTTTAAGAAAGAAGAATGAATAAACAATTAGATAAGCATAAAAATTAATAAATACATAATATCTTAAAATATTTATTCTATTCTTTAATTTAGCATATATATATATATATATTTCAATAAATTCTTTCTTCTGCTGCTGTTATTGTAATAGTTATTAATTTCTCTGAAAAATCGTTTTATGCAGGATTAATATTTTGTTTTTTTAGAGAAAAAATAAGTGATTTTTTTTAATGCAGGGAATTTCGATATATTATAACAAATATAATGCATCATGATCAATGTGTAAAATAAACAATCCTTCAAATTCTTTCTTCTTTATTAGAGCAGTTTTTTTGTATATTGTTCGTTTAGAAACGATACTTTCTTATACAAGCATATCTTACAAACAAATAAAACTGATGACAGAACGTTTTTTGTTCGTTATTGTTCGTTATAAAATGTTTCTTACAAGCATATCTTGCAAACAAATAAAACTAAATACATGTATATATATTATATATATTTGCATTTCCTTCAATAATTTTCTCTAGTCGTTGTGTATAGATTTTCACATATGTAGGCTAAGGGCTATTGTCTATGTGAGGGATGTTTTTCCCTGATACTAGCAGGATTTTTCTCCTTTAGAATTTTCTTAAAGGGCGAAAGGAGAAAAAATGTAGTGTGTATTCACTAGATTTTTTGGAAAACATCATGCACCAGAGACTTAATTTCAAATAACCTGCCTCTTTCTATGAATATTTAAAGTATAATGTCTCGGTCTGTAAAAAATAAATAAATAAATAAATAATCTTAGATTTTATTTTTGAAATATGTCTGTCATTGGTTTTCATTTCAGTAACAAAAATCTTTTTTGATTTTTTACGATAAATTAATAAATCTGAAATATAAATAATAATAATAATAATAATAAAATGCATAATAAATAAACTCTTTCTCTTTATATTTCTCTCTAATATTTCGTTTCATAATTTGTGGAAAAGTTGAGCTATGTTAAAATTTTCGAACAATAAAAATATTGAATTTTTTTAATTTTATTTAAAATCTATATGTAAGTATTAATAGTGGAAATCTACTTATTATTGCATTTTACAACGTGTTCCAAATTATTAAAAATGAAATGCTAGATTGCGTAAATTCAAAGGCGTCTGTAAGATCAGTGTTAAACTATACAATAAAGTACGGAGGACAAATTAATATAGAGTGAAACTGCGCACATTATTAACATTATTAGCAGTACATTCATTTCTTTCTGCTACTGCCGTTTGTGTAAAAAATAAATTACAGATATATCACAGATAGAAAATTATTTCATAAAAATAAATATAGAGTGCAAATATTTTATTAAAATTTCTTCTGCTAAATATTAAATATAATTAAAATATGTATGTTCTTATTATTAGCACACACTAGTGGGGTGTATATATATACATATATTATGAGATATAATTGCGAAATTTCTAAGGGGAAAAAAACGATAAACTAAATTTTGTTAAAAAGAAAGTATTTTCAATGCATGTAAATGTATATACCTCAGTAAAAAAACAAAAAAAAACAAGGAAACGCAATAAACTTAAATTTTAAAACAAAATTAAGCAAAATTAAATTCTGTTTCTTTTTTTCTTTCTTTCTTTCTTTCTTTCTTTTTTTTTTTTTCCAAATTTCATTTTAATAAAAAAACATCGTACATAATTAGTTCTGAAATATAGTATGCTACATTACAAGACACAGCTTGGGCTGATAATCATAATTTATTGCTAGTAAATAGCTAAGTATTCTTTTTTTTTTCTTTCGTTTTATTGAAAGGTGCTACATGTATTCATTGATTAGTGCCGACTGGATAATGTACTGGCCTTTTGCTGGCAAGTGCTTTGTTCGAAACCCTGTTCTAGTTCAAGCATGGATATTCTTGGTGATTCGGTGTTAGCGTTGGTGTGGGGGTATTTCCGGCAAATTCTTTTGCACATAGACTCTAGGTATGCGTAGAATGTCCACCATGGAAATTTTTTCTAAAGTGTCTTAGCCCGTATTCACTGGAGTTTCAGAGTAAATCTTAGAAAACTCGGAACAGGTAAATCAACAATTGAGACCTGGATACGAAACCGACACATCTTACATCTACAAGATTCGAGAGCAAATCTTCTCGGTCACTGGTGGGACTGCAGTTGATTAGAATCCACTATATGCAGTAGGTTCCCTCTAATGATCCTTAATGTAAAATAAATGCATGAATGAATATGATCGTACAGCAACACCAAAAACCCAAACCAACAAATACTACAGTTTCTATTAATACCGTTTTCAGTTAATGAGCATAATTTTTATAGACAATCCACGATTAATCTCAGGGAATTTTAGATTAATAATTTATTTATGTATAGTAATTTTTCAAATAAATTTGCTGTGGATCTATCACAAGTTTTCATATTGATGAGCGGAGATTTCGATTTGTGTGAAAACTCCCAGTGTCCAAGAAGTTCTGATCTCAACACTGGAAGAAGGAAGAAGCCACGTTCAAACTTAGGGGTTGCTTGTCGGCCTAGCCGACGGAAACTCGCTTAATTATTGGCTACTATTCCTTAAAAATAAACACATCGATGGAAGGCATTACACCCAGAACTTGCTCCCTAGCGTATTCATTCTCCCTTATACGACACAACTTTAGCTATCGATTTGTATGGTTCTGATTTTTGTGGTACTATCGCGTAACCAATAAGTCGCGCTAATCAAGGAATATATGCATGTATTTAACTACAGATTTTAACTTTACAAGAATTGTCTCGCGAATATCATAAAAATTTCAAATTTATTTGCCATTTTTTTGCATAAAATATAAGAAACTTCATAGAAATACAATATATATTTTTTTTTTTTTTTTATTAACTAGATTTAACAATAATGGATTAGATATTTTTCGTAGACTGTCATTTTAAAATTACATTTAAAGGTATTTTTTTTTTTTTACTGGGAATAAATCACCGCATTTCAAAAAACGTATATATATATATATAATAAGAACGCTTACAATTTTTCAAAAAACAATTTTACACAGTTATGAAGAGTTTTTGTGTCGAAGATATCAGGTGAAATTTTCATAGTGGTAAAATTAATACTTATCACATTTTGATGTTTTCCTTATACAATAAAAGATATTTTCAAAAAAAAAAAAAAATTTTTCGTAATGTTACTGTTTGATCATAGCCTCCTAAACTAGATGCCTGTCACGTGGCTCGGAAACTTGGCAATAGTTGAAGCGGTAGACAACGCCACCTAGTACAGATTGCGCGATTTTTTTATTCACTGCCACCAATAATTTTAAGAAGTGATACATGATATATATGATCGACGTTTCTTCGATTCTTTTTGTCTTTTATTTATATCACATCCCACCTTTAAAAATTTTTGGTGGATGTTGAATAAAAAAGTCGCGCAATCTGTACCAGATGGCGCTGTCTACCGCTTCAACTGTTGCCAAGTTTCCGCGCCCCGCGACAGGCATCTAGTTTAGGAGGCTATGGCTAGATACTTCAAAAAATGGGGCTTCTGTGTCGAAAATGTAAATACGATAAATCAGACATATTTAAAGTATCATTATATTTACATAATATTAATATCAATCACTAGCGTATTTAATAACTTTATTTATTAGATGTTTTGTACGAGAAGTAGGTAAAATTAAGAGGACACTAACTAATTCCCGAATTTTCATGTGTACAAATTTGTTTTTGCACATAATTAACGAATTAGTTATAACTTTTAACTCTAAACCTAAAGTAGAAGTCAAATTTTTTTAAATAATAAGGAGTTAGTTCACTTTTTTAATTGTAATAACATAATAAATTTTTTGAATAGAGGGATAAAATGCGCGTTTATAATAGATAAACGCATTTGAAATGAAATATTTCTGAAAATAATTATTATGCTTCGTGATTATTTCCGAGAATAATTATTATGCTCTCATCTGAGTAAAACTTAAGACCGAAAGATTTATTTTAAAACTAAAGTAGAAATCCTTTAAAACAAATTTTAACAAATTTGTTACCGTTTCCATGGTTCTAAATTTAGATAAATGAGTGGTTTGAAGTTCTCGAATGCAATTATGTTGAGACATTTATAGATAGATTAAAGGATGTGTTTAAATAAAATATTTTTAAGATTTTACGATTTAGGGTAGTTTCTTTATTAGTTCTTAAATGTTATTGAAGTCACCTCATATTAAGCAAGAAATAAAAGTGGGTAATTTATTTTCTAATCAGTAAAAGTCGCATAATCTCTATTAGTGCATGCAAAATTTAAATTTTATTTGGTTTCTAAGAACATTGAATGACTTTAAATATTGAATAAATAATTGAGTAGTCACGGATGAAAGAGAAATAAAACGTGTAAAGGAAACGTGTAAAACCATGTTTTAACGTTATAAAATTCAGTTTGTTATTAGTTATGAAATAATGTTGAAGTTTTCTTATTTTAAATAAAAAATAAATGAAAAGAAACAATTTAAATCGGTGTTGCAAAATAATTTTTATGTATTTGAGACCATTGAATTTTCTGTGTTGACTTTATTATGGTTCTAGATTTTGAATAATTTGTTTAATTTTCATAGATCCCTAATATCACACTTTCTCCAAATGACATCTCTGAGATATCCAGTGGATACAAATATATCCCAAGAACATCCTTAGGATATACTATTAATAAGTGCGATGTTAGGGATAATGAAATAACACCTTTAAAGTATTTTTGTTAATATAAAAGGTTTAAAAACTTATAACTTCAGAAAGTTATTTAATTTATTAGCCATTATACCATATTTAGTTCTAGTAATAATATAGAAAAAGTAAATTGGAATAGACAATTTAAACCACTATCAGAAAAACAAACTTTTTGTTTCCATTACTGTACTTCTAAATTTTAAAAGAATGATATAAAAATTTTGGTTTTAATTATGCTAAAACATATGTAGATATTTTAGCGAAAAGTTTTAAATGAAAAGTTTTACTAGTTTATAGTTTGTAGTTTTTATTATTATTATTATTATTTACTTAATTAATGTTAACCATGGTTGAAATATTTTTATATTAAACGTGAAATAAATGCGTGTGTTATCAACAATGCAAAATCTTTCATTTATTTGTCATTATTAAATTCTGCATTTTTTTTTTTCTGTCATTTTCACGTTGCTAAATTTTGAATGAATAATTTACGTTATTATTAAAAAGTTAAAACTTTAACACAATAAATAAATTCCGTGTACTCATTTTACTTATATTAAAACAGATAATAAAATAAATCAACTCAAAAAAGCACATGGTATGCAAACAAAATAAGCCTTACATTATTCAAAAGAACAATTACGACAACATTAGAAAATGTCCCCACTCTTTTAGATAAAATGAGCTTAACCTAAAACTGATATATTCGAATATTTGTAGAAGGTTGTAATTACAAGCTAAAACTAGATTTTTACGCCCATCACAAAATTTTCTTCGAAATTTTCCTATACAAATTCACGCAGTACAAATTATTTATTATTATTAAATGCAAATATTAAATGCATTATTATTAAATGCATTATAAATGCAATCTTTTTTCATTACAGAAAGGTATTGCGCAAAATTTTCAACAAAAGTGAATTTTAACCTTGCAGTTGACATCTTCCCGTTCTTTGCGAAATTTGCACTATAGCAGCGCTACCTATCGGCCGATATGTATCCAAATTGATTCATATTTTTTTTCTTATTATGGCTTTTTCACATAACAAGTTTCTTTCGACTATATGCGGCAAAACCTGTAAATCATCACTCCTTTAAATTGTGGAAATCGCTGTATAACTGCGCCAATTGTCTAGCAATAGCCATAAAAAAATAGACACTGATTTATATTAAGTTGAATTTATATATTTTTTATATGTATATATGTGCACTAGATCCTGAGGTACAGTTTTCTGTAAAATTGCGGAATTCTCTGTATAGTATCACCTCTTGAGCTTTTAGTACCAAATGTTGATAGACGGTAATTTATATCAATATGCATCTACATATAAACTCATATGCAATTTTGTGTTGTTGTTCCTGAGATATAGTCTTCTCTGAAAATGCAAAAATTGCTGCATAGCAGCGCCACCCCTTTATCAATTTTCACCAAAAGTTCATAGGCAGTAACTTATGTCAAGGTGCAACTACATCTGAGGAATTGTTCCTCAGATACAGTTAGAACAATTTTTTATTCAAACATATAGAGACAGACATTTTCTAAAAATGGTCAAATCGTGTTCTGAAATCCTCAAAACGTGTAAATCCATCGAAAACCAGAAATTTAAAATTTTAACAAATTCAATATTTTCTGCTATTGTATATACAAGAAAGTATAGGCGTAACATCTATCATATCGTATCAGGCGTAGGTTCTACAACGTAAATAGGCGAACAATTTACGATGTACAATTTTTAATTTTAGAATTTAAATTTAAATGTTTTTACTATGGGAGTAGAATATCTTACTGGTACACTTACCTTAATTTAAAATTGTATATGCTTTAAAGATGCCGGGATTTTTTTCCGTTGCCGGGGATATAATTTCCGTTTTTAACAAAGTTATATATATATATTTAGAATTCCATCTATTTTTCTTAAATTATTTATACTATTAATAAAAACTTATTTATGTATGTATATATACATATATTAATTCAAAAATCTGTGTTTTTTTTTTTTTTACAGTACAATGGTCACTTGTTTAATATATATATATATATATATGTGTGTGTGTGTGAGTATATGTATGTATGTATTGTCCGTAAAACTTTTTTCTGATTTTGTTCAGTTACCTTTTTTCACTTTTCTTTTATTCTTCATTAATTTAGTTTTAGCTTTTAAATATTAACTTCTGCTTTAATAAATGTATTAAGGTCATTAAAACGTGAGTGTTTGCCCCCCTCCCAACCCCACTTAATATATCCATTGTAAAATAACTGTTGGTAGAATACTAGGCACCACGCTATACCACGCTTGCTAGGAAATTAAAAAAAAAAGTATATATAATTTTTCATGATTTTCTTACAAACTTACAAACTTCTCATTAATTCGTTGAGAAGTGAGGCAAAAAAAAAAAAAAAAAAAAAAAGAAAAGAAAAGAAAAGAAAAAGAAAAAAAAAAAGAGAGAGACAGAAGAAAACTTGCCAATCATTAGAAACCTTTTTTTTTTTTTTTTTTTTAAGATAATATTTTGCTTTATTCAAATGAGTTTTCAAAGTATCGTTAGAAGACGTTGCTTTTGAAAATTAATAAAAAAATTTACAAAAAATAAAACACGTTTATTTTTTTCTTCTTTCACCGGAAGAAACAACAAAAATAAATTTTTCTGTTTTTCGAAGAGACCTCTTTTCGACACCTACGTAAATCTCAAGTAGCAGAGGTTGGAGTGGGGTGGAGGGGGGGATTATTATGTTCACAGGGCTGCTTACCTCTAGCTTTATTTATTTATTTTTTCTTTTCTCAGTTTTTCATTTTGTTTTACCCGGTCAAAAAGTTATGAATGAGCTTCAGTTTCGAAGCAACGGAAGCATGAATGGAGCCAAAATGTGTAGGATGTGTATGATAAGACTGGCTATAGGAAGCTAATAAAGCTAACCTACTAAGGTATTCCCATAAATGGATAATGTCGTAGAATTAATAAGTAGTCACGTAAAACGGAAGTTACATAAACATCTTGAAATGGTAGCAAAAGTTCATAAAATAACAAAATGCAACACAACATGCTACATACTAATTAAAGAAATCACATGATCGAACTGTCCTTCAAAGAATACCTAGTAAATAAAATAATTAGAAAACAACTAAAATTAGTGTTTAATTTAAAGCGATTTTTGACTAGTTGATTTTAACGAAGTGAACGTTTGAACTAAATAAATATAATGATATCCCATATGAGACAAATAAATAAATAAATAAATTTAAATTTAATTCAAAACATGAACGGTGTCGCAGTATACAACATAAAAGTTGACAAGACTGTCTCAAAATATTTAGGGAAATATTATGGTTTTCAGTTATGGAATTGGTAATTTAACGTTTTTAGGTAAAATGCATCTTTTTTTTTTTTTTTTTCTTTTTTAATAAATTATTTATTATTTTTAAAACTTTGCACCGAGTATAAAAGCACACATTTTACATGACTTGACATTTTTTTTTTTAAAGCATTAATCAATCTGTTCTTCGTGATGAAATGAAAATAATTCATGTTGAAAATAGTGAATTGTTTAAAGGAAAGTTTAGCACGTTAATTTTAAAAGTTACATTATTGGTTTAATTAAATTATATCATAATATTCATTTTAAGAAAAAAAAATATATTCAAATTTTAAGCATTTTGATTTAAGTCATAAATTTGGGTAGCAATTTAAAGAAAGTAACTTTAAATCATTAAAAAAATAATCAATTTTAATTATTAAAAATCAATTTTATTAATTGTAAACTTATAGATTTTAGCATAAAATTGTAAATAATTATTTCTTTCGCATGACAGAAAATAGAGACTTTTTTTTTTTTTTTTTTTTTTTTTTTTTCATTCGCTATATATATTTAATCATATATAGAAAATCATTAGTTTTTACATATTTTAGAAAAACTAAACGTTGTAAAATATTTTTTATCACCGCTTGCAAATTATTTTAAAAATACAAAATTTTACATAAGAAAATAAAATCGTTCATGATAGACAAATATTTTAATGAATAAATTACTTTAAACGAGGTACATTGTATATAACAGTACTTTATTGTTAAACAAACTAATCTTGTTTATAATCTTATGTCCAGTGTTTCTCGAAATAGGCATAAAAACGTTTTATTAAAACCAAATGTAAGAAATCATTTTAACTTATAATTCCTTCTGAAATTTTTATCTGTAGAAAAATTAGTTTTCGATATTAATCCTCTATTTCTTGGAGAACTGTTTTAGAAAGAAAATTTGAATATAATATTTTATTATTTATGGGAAAACGGTGCTTTAGGTTAAACGGTTAGTGATTATGATGACTAAAACGTAGATACGAGAGGTAACTCTGAAAAAATTATTTTCAATGATAACAAACTTTTCCTTGTATGTAAAACATTTATTGTTATATTTTCTTCTTCTTAAGAAAATGAGATCTTTGAGCATCAAAATCGATATTATGGGTTTTTATTGATAACATCTGCTTTGAAAAAACTACTAGAAAAATCAAACAGTTTCTGAAATTTCGATAATAATCAAGCAAGTACTACGAGCCATTACTTCGATTTATTCTTCATTGTTTATTACTTCGACTTTACTCTTCCTTATTTTATTACTTCAACTTTATTCTTTATTCATTAGTACTTCAAGCGATTACTTCGACTTTATTCTTCATTGAAATCAATCTGACAAGTTGTCATTCATTTCCATAGAAGTCTATTAAACATATATGATTTTATTAAACTCTTTATCATTCTTTTATTAAACAATTCAACGTTGATTAATTATTTACAATGTATGTTTTTAAAACAGATTTAATGATTTTGATGAAAATAAAGAATTAGACATTTTTCTCAGCATAGTTTTTGATATAATATTCAAGGATTACTCAACAATCTCCTAAATTCAGCTTGACACTTGAAGGAAAATTTGCTTTTTTCAATAGCTGCGGTTTTTCCGAAGAAAATAATATTACAGCAAATAAACAACTTTAAATATTTCTGGGATGCATTAGAAAAATTGCCGTTTAGGGTTTAAAGAGATTTATTTTTAAATACATTGACAAATATTGTAAAAAGAAAAAGAAAAGAAAGAAAGAAAAGAAAAAAACATGTATATTAAATTATAATTATAATTATAATTTTATAATTTTATCTATATATAAACATCACCGAAAAATGTTCTGCTCAGTATATCGGTTACGTTCTTATTAATCAAGCTTATCCTGTAGACATATTCATATACTGAGTTTCCGTAAGAAGTCTATAAAAACTTTAGTTTTAGTAGTTTTCTATATAAGTCTAGATAAAAGATACCGTAATTTTCTGCGTATAATCCGCAGGTCAGGTAACTCAGTTCTGCACCAGAAATTTTAATTAGTATACGAGGTTCTAATTGTACGAGCTGTTTCTTCAAAATAATATAGATTTTTGTGTTAAACAAAATTTCTGGTGGAGGAAGGACATATTTTATCTGCGGATTATACGCAGAAATATACGGTAGTAATATAACGGTCAATTATTTTATTGTTATAATGCGCTTATATAACAATATATCAGAAAATACTCATGTTGATTTTTTTCAATATCTTTTGATTGTATGAGGCTTTATTTACATATGTAGTTGTTTATTGATTAATTCAAATGTTCCTTAATAGTGTTTGATCATTATAATTTTGAATTATATATCAAAGATTTCAGAAGCTTAGAGTACATGTATTTGGCAAAATGATGATGATGACATGATTAGGCAAAAATCCTTTTAAAAGATCACAATTTTAATCACGGAAGTTTCGAAAAAAACCACGATAAACAATAAAGAACTAGTCCGAGAAGTGTTAACTGCGTTTGAACCCACTAAATTCTGTCTTATACTATAGGAATTCAGAAGTTCATATGTAATTAAATTTACGCAAATTAGTTTTCTCGTGATTTTCTTCTTCAGAACTGTACGCAATTTCGTAGTATCAAATACCATTTAAATTAAAACATATCAGAAAATTATCTTAGTAATAGAAGGTAAAAACTATTTGTAAAAAAAAAAAAAAGAGAGAGAGAGAGAGAGAGAGAGAACTTGTCGCAAAATGTCACTCTTGTAAACTTAATATAATAATTCAAACACAAATAAAACAAAGGACGTTAAATAAACCTCAGTTATGAAAATTTAATAAACATTTTGTTTTTCTTTCTTAGACTTTAATAACAACATAAATCTTAAATTATTATCAGAGTATAAATAAAGAATATTATCTCAAAATGCGCACCAAAGGAAATATATACATATATGTAAACGAGATATATAATTTATGTCAAAGTACGTTTTACATGTCGAAATTATGAAAGTATTTTGCATTTTATGCTTAAAAATTTTGTCTCCCTCCACTTTTTTTTATTTATTTATTTTGGAACGTAACCTAGTTTTTATGTCGAGTGAGGAAAAAAAAGAAATATTGACGAAACTTCCTATGGCGCTAGTAAAACCTACGCAGATTTTCAGAAGTGGGACTTCAAAACCTCGTTTAACCACACCTTGCGTATTTCATTCATAAAATAAAACAACGTTTTTCATTGAGGAAACAAGTAGAGAGACATACATACATCAGCCAATGGGAGACTAGCTATGGGGAAAGACAAATAAAATATCAACAAAAATAAAAGATCTTTTAGGCAATTCCAAGATACATGTAAATAATTATTTTTTTAGATACACATATATTATTATTATTACATTTATTGTTGTCACGTACAATATGTTGTCAGTATAGCCATGTAGACTGTAAATTATTTTCTTTAAAAAACTGGAACCCTTGATGGAGCCAGTATAATGCGTGGGAATGTCTGAGAATATTTAATGAAACTGTTGACGAAAAATAAAATATGTACGATACATTCATAACCTGAGTAAGAGAACGAATAAATTAATTGCAATAAGATTTTTTTTATGATTTTTTCTTTTAATAATTTTGGTTCATTTTATAAAATTTTGTAAACCTTTAAAAAATACGTGCGACAGTTTTCACCGTTCTTTATCACTCTATAAATAATTTTCAGTTAAACAAGTTGTAATATAATAAGAAACAGCTAATTACAAAATTTAATTAAGTAGTAAGTCATTTATCTTCAATTCCTTTCTTGTAGAGATTTAAAGAAAAAAAAAACTGTATAAAAGGGATTTTAATTATCTGTAATTTTTTTTTAATTTCTCAAGTTTATGTAATTATTGATTTACATCGACAAGACTGGATTAAAATTCCTTAAGATTGAAATCTAAACATACGTAAAATACGGTGATATTATATTGGAATGGCTATAATATTAAATATATATATATATCGACAAATAACGATACGATAAATAGAAATAAAAAGAAAATGTTTATGAGAAACTTAATTTCAATTTACATATCGTATTTAATTGATCAAAAAAAAAAAAATTGTATATATATATAAATAAATAAATATTGCTTTAATGTTTTTAAATTTCTTTTTTCTACAACGAAATAAATTTAACTGCTCTAACATTATCAGAGAATAAACGTTTGTTTTAACAATTTTATGATTTATACTACTACAAAGTAGAAAATTGTGACAGAGGGTGAAGCCTAGCTATTCGGAGTTTTCCGTAGTTTTCTCTGAAGCTTGCATAAGTGCGGTCTAGGGATATTTAGAAAGACCCCCAAGAAGGCATTCTCCCTCAGGACTAGAACCCTAGAGCAGTTAATCGGTCTTAATCCCCACAACAACAACATGTTACATATTTAAAGTTCAGTTGATTAATATATATATATATATATATATAACCATTTATAAGCAATTTTCGTTTTAATCTAGTAATTGTTTAAATTTGCATAGATGCCTACATGTACGGTTTTCGAGCATAACTTTTTTCATGTAAAAATTGTTACATAATTTAATCATAGAAAAGTTTTACGAAATTTATAAACAATTCCTATAAAATATTTCCGGTAGCAAAAACTACACAAGTTGGTAGCTATGAGTTCTGAATGGTTCTGAAACGTCCAAAATGATAAAGAAAAATCAAATAAAAGCTATTTATTTATTTATATAAATATTTATTTATATATTTATTTTGTTTATTTTTTTATCATATGAAATATCATAAACAGATGTTCCTATTTTTGTTTTGTGTAAACTACATGAATTATAAAATATATAAATACCCCTCAATTTTCTTTTGTCTGTCAATAAATATTTTAAAACTAGCAGGCTTTGCCCGCTTCGCTGTACACTATGCTTAAATCCCATATCATTATTAGTAACCTGAATTAAAGTTCCCTCTTTGATCGATAGAAGTTTTTCCGTTCACAACGTGAGAAGTTCGGGTTCCCACTGCATTCAGCAGCATCTTACCCGCTACTTACTTCCCCTTCCCCAGTGGTTAAGTTCGAAATTGTTAATGCGTACACCTAATCAACATTCACACACCAAAATTTCCCATTCTAAGATAAATTAAGGCGAATTCAAACAGGAAAACGTGTTTTTACACGTGTTTATTGCCCCCGACCCTAGAGGGGTAAGGGAATTTTGAAAATCCCGTTACAATAAGTGTCGGATATATATAAACAATTTACATAGCAAATTTCGTGATCGCAGATCCCACAGATTTCCCAAGACAAATTTAGCGCTAAAAGGGAGAAGGGTGCCTCGAATTTGCTACTTCGTAACCCCCCCCCCCCCCCCCCAAAAAAAAAAAAAAAAAAAAAAAAAATGAGTTTTTTGAAATAGCCTAAAGAAGACACATGGATGTGTTAATACCTTTAATTATTACCTATAATTAATTTATATACTTATAATACCTTTGTACCCTTTTTAGTAGAACTCTACTCGAAAATCGGGAATGTCTGAAATTTCCCCACGAAAAACTATTTTCCCCCTCTCTCCATTAAGAATCAAGATTTCCAAAATGATACATGTTTTATTTATATTCATGTCTAGTCTCTTCATGTGCAATTTCTTCACCGTGCAGTAATTTGGGGTCGAGTTATACTTAACAAACTTTTTTTGCTTCCTGCTCCACAAGAGGAAGGGGGTGTTTTTGCTAAATCCCGTTACTTTAGGTGTCGAATACATATAAAGAATCCAAGCACCAACAGCTCTCACAAATTTCAAAGGCCTAATTTAACGCTCAAAAGGGCGTCTTGAATTGTCCCTTCGTAACAGATACCCCCCTCCAAAAACAAAAAAAATGGCACATCACAAAAAAAATCAAAAATGTATTTTAGAAGTATATAGAAGACACATGACTGGTTTCAACATCTTTGTTCCATTTTTAGTAGAGATCTACTCATAAATCCGGAATTTGCAAAATTTCCCACCAAAAATCGATTTCCCCCTCTCTCCGCTTAAAAATCGAAATTTTCTAAATCGCAGATAATGTTTTTTTGTACTCGTGTACAGTCTCCCTATGTGCAATTTCTTCACTGTGAAGTAATTTGGAGCCGAGTTATGCTTACAAAGGTGTTTTCGTGTTTTGTCCTCCCCAAGGAGGGAACGGCGGTAAATTTGATAAATTTCGTTACTTTAGGTGTTGGATACATTTAAACAATCCAAGGACCAAAATTCGTGACCGTAGCTTCTACAGATTTCTCAGGACAAATTTAGCGCTAAAAGAGGTATTTTGGAAATATCCGAAGGAAGTTGCATAGCCTTTTTTTAACGTCTTTGTTCCATTTTTGTTGGAGTTGTGCTCAAAAATCAGCAATTTGTGAAATTTCTCGCCAAAAACCGATTTTCCCCTCCCTTCTCTTAAAAATCGAAAATTCTTAAATCACAGACAGCGTTTTATTTGCACTCATGTCCAGTCTTCCCATGTGTGATTTCTTTACTGTGAAGTAATTTGGAGCCGAGCTATGCTTACAAACGTGTTTTTTACTTTTGCCCCCACGAAAGGGGGGAAGGGAGGAATTTCGAAAACGTTGATAGGTATAATTTTAAGTTGGGTAAGGACCTACCAAGCACCGTTGAATTCCGTCAAGTGATACTCGGACAAAAATAGCGTTACAGGCATACAGACACGATGACACACACACAGACAAAATTTTCTGAAGTCATTTTCGGCTTTCATGGTGTGTGAAACATGAAGATATTGTAATTTTTTTTTATTCTGACAAATTTACAGACAAAATTCTGATTTTATTAATATAGATATCCTTTATTAAACTATTCTTAAATGCACACATACACACACATATATGATATTTTCAGTGAAAAGCTAAATAAACTGAGTTGACAGTTTTTTTTATACTTACGGCATAAAATACTTTTATCGAAAAAGGTATTCATCAAACAAGCGTTTTGAAAGAGATATGAAAAGTCTTTGTCAAATATTGAATAAAAAAATCAATATTGTTTGAAATGATTTTGATTTCTTTTGTATATCTCAAAGAAAAATGGTTTTATCATTTGAAACAATTTCTTTTTGAATTAAAAGTTTAAATAAAAAATAATTAAATGAAAAAAAAATAAAAAATAATAAAGTATAAAAAGTATTTTTTAAATAAAGAAAAATAACTGACTATTATTTCTCTGTCTGCTAATGATAATAACAAAAAATCATATTGGCAAATTTGTCTGTTTGTGTTTTTTGTTACCTTTATGCCTAATTAAACATTGGTAATTAGAAAAAAAAGACAAAGTTTATCAAGAGGATTAATAATTTCATAACAATTTATCAAATTTGAAAATATTTATTAAACACACCGGAATAATAAAAATGTATATATATAATTAATAATACAATTTTTTAACAAAGATAAACATTAACTATATGATTGAAAAATAAAGAAACTGCTATTCAAAATTAAATTTATCTAAACCGTAATCAGATTTTTGTAGTAAATTTAACATTGTTTTAAAATAATCTCTCATTTTTCTTATTTTTATTAGTTTCCTCATTGAATTATTTAAAATTAAAGAAATCGTTGGTGGTATTTTATTTATTAAGCATTAATTTTTTGAGACACAATTGCTGTGTTTAAATGAATCATATGTATAAATTGTAAAATTTTCATTTTCCAGATATTTAAATGACATATAACTCAGTTATCTTTCAATATTTGCAACATGATCTATTTATTAGGAAAGTATATCAAAAGAAAAAATAAAAATAAAATAGAAAATTTTGCTTCACATATATATTGTAAAGTACGGATAGTAATATTAAATAATAATAATAATAATAATAACAGAAGTTCTCCTTAATTGTAGCTTTGTTTGAATAAATTTAGGTCTCGAAAATGCTGCATACAGTTATTTGCCTGTTTACATTTATAAACTCTAACTATTTGAAAAAAAAAAAAAAAAAAAAAAAAAAAAAAAAAAAAAAAACACGGCTCTAATAAATAATTTCTCTAAAAAATAATGAAAAATGATCTATAAAACTGGTAAAACTTTTAAAACCGCAAAGTGCATTTTTTCTCAATATTTGGTTAATATCCAGAATAAATTATTCAATAGACTACAATTATTCATAGCATTTTATATAATGTTTTACTTAGACGTTAATATTATATCAATCATTTTTTCTCTCCTTACAATGTCTCGTCTAATCTTGAAAACCTAAATAAGTGTTTCATAACTTCGATATTAAATTCTGGTTCTAAAAGAGCATATGTAAAACATTTTACAGAGACTTAGAACAGTATTAGTGTAACATCATTAACATTACTGACTTAGTAATAATAATAATATAAAACAGTTATTGTAGTGTATGTACGAAAATATCCGTGTGTATTCCATATTCTCATAGTAGCGCATGAAACAAATCATTGCAAGGACATTCAAGACATAGGGGAAAAAAAAACATAGAGAAAAAGACAGAAATGCAAGAGAGAAATGCAAGAGAGAAAATAAAAAATCAAACGAATACTTTTCAGTAATACATTTAACAATTAATATAGATAAATAACGTAAGAAATAACTGATAGCTAAAATATACAATACCGATCACATATAAAACGAAAAATTTCTTATTACATTGTATATATAAAAATAATCAAAAATTTATTAAAGCCTTTTTAATGAAAAAAAAAAAAAAAAATAATAATAATAGAATTTTTTAAGCATATTTTTTTTTAAGGTATATATTAATTATCTTGATTATAAATAAATAAATACAATGTGAGTGAATGTATGATACCGAAAAAATTCCATGGAAACATTTATGTGCAAACTTTTTTTTTACTTTTCATGCATTATAGATAAAAACGCAAATAAAAATCACATATTATGCATATACTATAAATATTATAGAGTATTCAGAGACTAGTGTTTCTGAGCATCCGCGTTTAGAAATTATATACGTGCAACTGTATTAAACTGTAAAATCAAAAAAACTGAAATTAAACTAAAATTTAAACTGTATTAAAAGTAAAAATACCGTAAATGAATCTATGCTACAACGTGTTTATTAAAATGGAAGTGAAATATTATCTTTGTTGTTTATACAGATTAAGTCATAAACTTTATTACTAATTTTGCTACTGAACATATAAAAAACTAATTAAATATGTTACTAAAAAAACCTCTTAATATTGACCCCACCAGTGACCGAGAAATTCTGCGCTCAAAACTGGTAGCCAGGAAATGCCGGGATCAATCCCAGAACGTGCTTCTTCACCTAGTTTTTCGGATTTTTCCATTGATTTCTCCGAAACTCGCATGAATACCGGCTAGGATCCCTTAGAAATACTCCTACGAGTACATTCCCCTTCGAACCAGGTTCCTAGTGCAGACGATTGACCTTAATTTGAACACACAGAAACATGCTCCTTAATAGTGTTTCGATTCATTTCCTTTTTTTTTTTTTTTTTTTTTTTTAAATGAAATATTACATGAATTATTCAATTAATCTAAGTATTTAATTATAACTTATAAAATTAATTGCGCGTAAATTACCAAAAGAGTCAAAATTGGGCCATGGTCAGAGAGAAACGTGATATCACTTTGACATTTTTTTTTTTTTTTTTGCGACAAATCAAAAGATGTAATTAATTACAGTGTTCAATTTAGTTCTCATAACAAATTGCCCTCTGAATAATAATTATATGGCTTTAATAATGGAATCGCTTCTTAGAAGTATTGATATATTTTCCCCAGCTCCAAGAACAATTATTTCCGTGCAGGTCTTTCAATTATTATTGTGACAAATGTTTCACTAGATAAATAGTAGGACGTCAAACCATATAAAAAGAAAGACACAAGTAAACTAGTTTAGGGTAAATTTAATTACAATGTTGTACCAATGATGGATAATTGGTCGGCTCCTCTCTTATCTCAAGTAATTTATCAAGATGTAAAAATAATACTAAAATGAGAGTAAAAACGTTCCTTTTCGAAATACACTGTATTTGCAATATCTGAGTGATTGAGTATATTGTCGAAAATTTACTTGCTTTTCTTCAAGGTTGATAGCTTTATCTGCGTGAAATTTTATTTATTATTTATTCCGAGCAACTTACATGTACCCTTTCTGAGGTTTAATTAATTCGAATTAATAAATTTACAAAAGAGTTTTTTCTAACTTACTTGTTTGATATTAAATGTACCGATACGTTTAACTTTACATAACTTAATAAAGCATGAAAAAATCTGTAGTCAAAATGTTCATTGGATTGCACTATATATATATATTTTTTTGTCTAATCATAGTGTATTACATTAAGTAAAAAAAAAAAAAAAAATGTTAATGCGTGCTTCATTAGATAAATAGCAGGACCTCATAGAAAAAATGGCACAAGTAAATTAATTTAGGATAAATTGAATTACAAGATTGTACCAATAATGAATAATTAGCTAGCTCCTCTATTCTCTAAAGGAATTTATCATGATGTAAAAATAATACTGAAAATATAGAAAAAACATTCATTTTCTAAATATACTCTATTTTACGTAAACTTCACTCGTTCTTCTTGGCGGTTGATAGCTCCATTTGTATAAATTTTTATTTATGTTTTTTTTTTCCCTAGCAATTTCACAAACAATATTTCTGAGATTTAAATATCTTAAATTAGGGTAGATTGAGGGAAGGCGACTTGGTTTTAGTTTGATATTTCTGTAAAATTTCCTGTTGGTTATAATTATTATTTATTAATGACTTGTGAAAACATATATTTTTGAGTATATTTTGATTTGAGTATATTTTTAAAATATCATAAGCAATTCGATACAAAAGTTTTACTTAATGCTTTCGTTTTAGCGTCTTACCCTGATCTTGGAGTAAGGTGACTGCCTATTTAGGGGTAAGATGACTGTTTATTTAGAAATAAGATGACATATGAGATTTCAATATAAAATACAAATTTTTCCGAAATATTTCATAAAACACGTAATGAGCACGGGTAAAACTAAACTAAAATACTATATATTATATTATTATGATAATTTTTCCAACTTACATGTGCGAATAGTTCGACCATCAAAGTTCTCCCGTATTAAATCCTTATAAATTACTATGGATAGGTGATGCTCATAATTTTTACTATTTATATTTTTAAAATTTATCTTAATTAGCTAAAGAAATTAACTTGAAATACTTCTTTTCCGTTAGTTAAATTAACGTTTTTAAATTCGTTCTTTCATAATTTGTAAAATAAAGGGTTAACTTACGTATGAAATTATGACGTTTTTAATGAAAGTAGGGCATTTAATAATATTTTTTGTGTCATTAAGGGCTCGCGCTAGCTTGGTTGATAGTGCACCGATCTCGTATTTGAAAGATTACAGTTCGATACTTGATCCGCAGTTAGAAAACCATCGTGTACACTTATTGAGTTTGCTGCACGTAAAATCCGTTGTAGCTACGATGTTTTCATAGTTCTGAAATTAATAACTTTGTAGGTTACCAAAACGAGAGAGCTATCCCACGACAGGGGATCAAAATCGTGATGGTATGTCTCCGGATCACCCCCTAGTGGGGAATTCCAGTTGCCCAATGTGTAGCTATAGTGAGACATTAAAATCCACTTCACTCCACACTATTCTACAGCATTAAACTGTCATATCAGCAAAGTTGGAATTCTTTAGACTTCCTTAACGAAAATTCATTTTTTAACAAATTTATCAATTTGCTAGAAAAAACCCTTAATATAATTTTATAAAGCTTTTCCATTTATTTTAGTAAATCTATTATAAAAGTTGTTGAAAGAACGAGCCTACTACATATTAATTCTCTTATTTATTTATTTATAATTTTCTTGGTTGAACGTTTACGTTTTACATAAAAAATAATATATGTACTGTTTTACTGCTTTATTATTCATTCACCTTTTAGGGAATAAAATCTTATAATCTATTCTATAAAAGCCAGACCTTTTTAAA
Organism: Salticus scenicus; assembly: GCA_963930645.1. Taxonomy (NCBI): domain Eukaryota; kingdom Metazoa; phylum Arthropoda; class Arachnida; order Araneae; family Salticidae; genus Salticus; species Salticus scenicus. Next base: position 201,790,214 of record OZ005655.1, on the reverse strand, counting down.
TGACAGCTGCAAACATAACAAAATAAAGAGTTCTTCGTTTGAAACAGTCGTTGACATTAGACTATTTCCATTTCTAACATAATCACACACTATAAAATAGTTGTTTATCATTTCTCCCTATCTTTGTCGAATCTGAAACCGTAACACATTCTAAATCATCAATATGTCATTTTAAAGGGTGCAGCTATTTTGAAAAGAAAAGGATTAACGATCTTCTTGAATCTATGGCAAAAACAAAAAATGCAATTTTCTGATTTATATCTAAACAGTAAAAAGGTCACTGAATAGCTTATATTTCTGTTGGTTCCCTTAAAATAAAGTCAAGATAAAGACATTATAGAAGATATCTAGGTTAGTATGAAAGGCAATAATTTTTTCTCATATATCTGTATTTTTTTATGAACGTATCTTTTAACCTTTGAAATACATCAGTTATTGAATAATTTTCTAATTCTATAGGTATAGGAATATGTAAAATTTTCAAATAAATAAGAAAGTTTTTTTTTTTTTTTTGTCTCTTACAGATTGTTAGAAGAGGAAATTTAACGCGTCAAGAGTGTTTATTATTATTATTATTATTATTATTATTATTATTATTATTTCTTTTCATTCAAATAATTGCAATGCTGTGAAACTGCTATGCACTGCAAAAACTGTACACACTAGATTACGGTCAATAGACAGCAGAAAGTTTCCAGTCACTGACCATGAAAATAAAGTTACGTTTGTAAAACTTTTATAATTTTTTTTTTCTCAGAGAATAGAAGTGACCTTTGATTTACAGCCACACTCGGAATTTTACAGCAATTTGTTACATACATGGATACTAGATTATTCTTGAAAAAGGGAGCTGGCCGTTTAATTTAACGATCAACTCACTGAATTTTGATGAAATTTCTTAGATTGTGATGTTTTTAAGCAACAAGTATCATACATGGGGATTAATTAATGAAATATGTTTTTTTTTTTTTTTTTTTTTTACATTTTTAGCTGTTAATTTATGTAATAATAGAGGAAAGAAAAAAGTCATATAATAATAATAATAATAATAATTGCTTAAAAATTACAGTTCGAATTATAGAAATATCATAAAAATATTTAAGTTGTCTTTTGTTACGATCGAACACGCCAAAATATTTTCTCTATTTTTGCATAGATGGAAAATGTAAAATGACAGCGATTATGCTGTTCATTTCCTGTTACTTTCCTACTTTTATCATTTTAATATAGTTTGCTCTGTTTTATTTAATTGAAGAATTTTGACTTAAAAAAAAAAAAAAAAAAAAAAAATCATCTAAAAATTAATGATATGTAATAGGTAAATCTGGCAAGTATATATACGATTTCACCTATGTTTTAAATTTTAAATAATTGTCGTCGCAATTAAGACAACTAAATACTTTCATATTGTTTTCTTTAATTCATTAGCTCACATTTCCACGGTATTATGTATTTCTTATTTAAAATATATACATAACTCATTCTCTAATAATTTAAATTTGCATTTCAAAACTATTTATTCCTCTAGCTTTTGAAAAAAAAAAAGTGCCATTAGGACGAAAAATTTTACACCCTACTGTGCAGGACACACAATTCGACCTACTCACAGCAATTATATCCAGTTATATCGTGTCTCATTAGATGTTACCGCCTCTAATTATTATTGAAACTTCAGAGTCATGTATTTTCCGAGTACAGCCGACTCCCGCCGAGTACAACCGAAAGTCCATAACCTGCTCCGAACAAGAGAAAGTGTGAAACTTTTTTACTATTACAAGAATAAATAAATTGTTCTTAAAAAAAAAAACAGGCCGGAAATTCATTGTAAATCTTTTTTAAACGCCCTTGTGGAGGACTTCATGAACTCCCTTCAGGGATGGGCTCTGAAGTCATCGAAGTTTTAGGCGGTAAGGGGCGTAGAGGCTATTTTTTGAGGGTTAGTTTGGGTTGTGAGGTTTTGTTCTTTACATCAATATATAGTCTGGGGTCAAAAAGAAAAGAAAAACAAGTTGCCAAGCACAATACTTTATGTTATTAATCGGTAGTGGGATTTAATGCAACGATAATGCTATGTAATAGAATCAGTAAACCTATTGCGGTTAGATAGATGTATTGGTATCACAATAAAGTAGAATGGTGATTGTAAAAATAGAACAATGTATGTAAAGTTTTAATAATTCACAATTTTGCATCATATGCTGACATTTTAAAGAGAAGCATAGTTATTTAATGTTAATGTTTCAAAATTTAAGGCTTAATAAAAAATATTTTTCTTCAATATATTATTTTAAACATAGCAAACTTCCAAGATTTTAAGATTTAGCCAAGCACAAAACTATAAAATTAGTGAAGAATTTTTCCTCAAATATAAGTAGGATATTATAATTAAATTAGTAAAAGTTTAAGTGTTAGTTATTTAGTAGCAATTTTATTCGCTTATTGTATAAAATAATCTGATGTGGCATTAACATGACTTTCTTTTATACCCTACACTTCAATAATATAAAAACAGATTACAGATTTTAGAGGTAAAATAACAAATACTTTTTTATATACATACGTTAAAAAGAATTCAAAATAAGTTTAGGGACAGTTTTATTTGACAAACAATCCTGTGTGAGGAAGCGGCCACCCCCTAAAACCCCCCAGTTTAGATATAGGCCCATATGTATATGGAATTCAAGGTTATCGTTAAATTTCAAAGTTCGTTCCAAATTATACAAACAACTTTCACCCGCATCACTCCTTAGAGCTTATTAATCTTAATCAATCTTTTCAAGTAGCAACCTCAAATAAACGACAAAATACATCATTTAAATTGTCTGCAATTATTTGTTTTTAAGTTACGCTGATAACAGGCATACACAAAAATAAACCATTAAAATCTTGACTTTAATCTGAGTTTGATCACGCTGGGTATATCAAACTCAACGTCTCATTTTATGCACTATTACTTCTCAACTTTTTTTTTTTTTTTTCAAAAATGGATAATTCTTCGAGTAGCTGCCTCATTGGTCATAATCTTCGAATGAGAGAATCTGCGAAAGGATTTTAAAAAAGTAGTTATTTGTAAATTGCTACAAATGGTATGTCACACCCAGCGCGAGCATTTCTTTTTGTATTCTAAATACGTATAGAACTTTTTTTTTTTGTTTTGTTTATGGGGTATTATCACATAACAATACAATGCGACATTAATGAATGCGTTAGAGTAAAGAAGAGTTGGGTTGGTTGAGTTTTACGTCGCATAAGTGCTGCACAATGGGCAATTGGCGACGGTCTGGAACACACCCATAGAGGTGGTCCTGATACATGACATCACAATTTTAATCCTCCTCGGAAGGGATGGCTCTCTCGCTTCGATAACCCCCCCCTTCCACACACACACACACACACAGAGGTATAAATTTGATGGAAGCATGGAGGACATTGTGGCCACGATAGATTTTACGTGCACCAGCCACCATTACTGTACATGACGGTCTTTGGCCGGCTCGAGTACCGAGCCCGCAATCTTCCAGTTACGAGACCGGAGCTCTACGGACTGGACTAACGCGGACCGTTAGAGTAAAGAAATGCAGCAATTAAGAAATTTGCTGGATATTGTTGATTTGGACAAATAAAAAATCGAGGAAGGTAACGACGTCCCAGATAATAAAAAATCAGTATATCATTAAGAATATCACTAAGCTCCCGATTCTTTGACTGACATTGAATTTAATTTAGGAAGCAATATTCCCTATTCAAGTGAAATTGACTATCACAGGAAAGGATATTTGAGAAAATATAATAAAGATAAATTCCGAACTAAGATTAAAATTCTTCATTTGTTTCTTTTCGAAACTCCCTGAAAAGGCATGTCACACTTATTTGGAAGCTTGGAATCTTTTTATCTTCTGGTTTGATAAAGAAATTAGTGCAATTGATTAACATTTATATTGGCTCAATTAAATAACGTTATTCTTTCAAAATTTACAGAAGAGTAAATTCATTTGGAAAAAATTTGGAAAACATATACTCCTGGAATTTTATCAAATATCTGTAAGAAATATTCAGATTAAATATAAATAAAACTTTAAATTTATATTTAAAACCCTATTTTCTCTTCTTTATTTTAAGCATTTCTAATTATTATTTATACATTTATTAATCTGGTGTTGTCAATTCTATTACGAAATTCAATTCAGAAGAGCTAACATATATTTAAGATTTTGCATCTGACAATAGTAATTTTCTTTTCAACTTTCTTCACTACAATGTTCTTGAGAAACAGTTTTATATAAATGTAACTCAATCTCAAAAATGTCATATACAACTCTGTTATTATTTATTATTTATGTATATTAAGCTACTGTACTCGATTCTATTAAGAAATTCAATTCAGAGGAATTAATGTATGTATACGAATTTGCATCTGACAATAATAATTTTCTTTAACTTTCATCACTACAATGTTCTTAATAAGCAGTTTTATCTAAATGTAATTCAACCACAAAAATGTCAAGTAAAACGCTATCATAATGTTAGGATTTTTTTTTTTTTTTCTATAAAATAACATAAAAAAAAAAAAAAAACTTAGGGTGACGATGGATTGTGATATCCGAAAATGTGATATACAAGCCGGATGACAACCGTTCCATCACAAATTAATTGAAAATTAATTCAACACATTTAGGTTCCACAAACGGTAGCCAAGTTATCGCTCCTGACTAAATTAGAAATTAAACTTTCATCATCTTATATGTTAAATTGATTAGCTGTTTATTAATATGGATTAATATTGCCGATGAATATTTCATGGGGAAGTCATATATAAAAGTAATTAGTGTTTTCCCTTTTATTAGGTCTTATCCTACCTCTAGTAAGTTAACTTCTAGAAAATTTCTGTATATTTTAGTGAATCATTTTTCTCTAAATTAAAGATTTGCTATGTAAATTTGCGTTTATGATAATAAAACTCGGGATAAAAATAAATATGTAAATGTTTTTGTTACAGATTTTTTATTGCTATAAAATATACATACATTACACAGGCCTACAAAATTGAAGTTGACAAAATTTGATTTGATGACTTTAGCTAAACTTTATGTTTCTTGATGTGCTGGAACCAAAAATGTAACCCATTTTTCTCTATCACGTATATATTTTTACTAATACAGGGTACTTACCGTTACAATTTCTTACATATACCATCATAACAATAGGTTTTACGTCGCACTAGTGCTGCGCTATTACAACAATAGGCATCCATAATTAATTAATCATGAAACCATACTATAAAACTTACCATATTATTATATTGGTGTAAGAGTAATGGATGAAATTATGTAGTTAGGCACCCTGTATTGACAAAAATCTATACGTGATAGAAAAAAAACTGACTTCATTTTCGGTTTCAGCACACCAAAAAATCATAAAGAGCAGTAAAAATTGTAAAATCAAAATTTTACATGTCGACCTGTGTTATTAGTCACTGCTCCTGAAAAAGTATTCTGTAGTGTGTGTTTTCATTCCTGAATTTTGATTATCAACTTTAATTAACTTTTCAATTTCTTCATGTGAAAGTTTCATTTCTTCTTGTGAAATAATTAAGAAGGTTTTCAGATAAATACACAAACTATTATTATTATTTAATTATTTTTTCTTTATTTCATAAAAATGAAAGAAATCAATGTATTTTTATTTATTTATTTATTTTATTTTATTCATTTTATTTTTTACACATATCTATGGTTCAATCATTCGTTTTAAAGGTATTAAGAAAAAATATATATATCATATTAAAATTAACATCCTTCCGGGGGTACTGTGGGGAGGGGGGTGTAAAGCTATTCTCTAACTAGTTGATTTTCACTATCATTTCTAGTTGATTATTACTGTCATAAATAATTATTTTTAATTTTAATTTCATAATTATTCGTGAAAAATATTTCTCACTATGCACATTTATATAAAAATTTCTTCTATAGTGCCCCTAATTTCTTCTATAGTGCCCAAATAAAGGGATAACAAGAAAATCAATTTAGGGTGTAAAGTGATTCTCTAACTAATTGATTTTCACTATCATTTCTAGTTGATTATTACTGTCATAAATAATTATTTTTAATTTCATAATTATTCGTGAAAAATATTTCTCACTATGCACATTTATATAAAAATTTCTTCTATAGTGCCCTACAAATAAAGGGATAACAAGAAAATCAATTTAGGGTGTAAAGCGATTCTCTAACTAATTGATTTTCACTATCATTTCTAGTTCATTATTACTGTCATAAATAATTATTTTTAATTTCATAATTATTCGTCAAAAATATTTCTCACTGTGCACATTTATATAAAATTTTCTTCTATAGTGCCCTACAAATAAAGGAATAACAAGAAAATCAATTTAGGGTGTAAAGCGATTCTCTAACTTGTTGATTTTCACTATCATTTCTAGTTGATTATTATTGTCATAAATAATTATTTTTAATTTCATAATTATTCGTCAAAAATATTTCTCATTGTGTACATTTATATAAAAATTTCTTCTATAGTGCCCTACAAATAAAGGGATAACAATAAAATCAATTTAGGGTGTAAAGCGATTCTCTAACTTATTGATTTTCACTATCATTTCTAGTTGATTATTACTGTCATAAATAATTATTTTTAATTTCATAATTATTCGTGAAAAATATTTCTCACTATGCACATTTATATAAAAATTTCTTCTATAGTGCCCTACAAATAAAGGGATAACAAGAAAATCAATTTAGGGTGTAAAGCGATTCTCTAACTAATTGATTTTCACTATCATTTCTAGTTCATTATTACTGTCATAAATAATTATTTTTAATTTCATAATTATTCGTCAAAAATATTTCTCACTGTGCACATTTATATAAAATTTTCTTCTATAGTGCCCTACAAATAAAGGGATAACAAGAAAATCAATTTAGGGTGTAAAGCGATTCTCTAACTAATTGATTTACACTATCATTTCTAGTTCATTATTATTGTCATAAATAATTATTTTTAATTTCATAATTATTCGTCAAAAATATTTCTCACTGTGCACATTTATATAAAATTTTCTTCTATAGTGCCCTACAAATAAAGGGATAACAAGAAAATCAATTTAGGGTGTAAAGCGATTCTCTAACTAATTGATTTTCACTATCATTTCTAGTTCATTATTATTGTCATAAATAATTATTTTTAATTTCATAATTATTCGTCAAAAATATTTCTCACTGTGCACATTTATATAAAATTTTCTTCTATAGTGCCCTACAAATAAAGGAATAACAAGAAAATCAATTTAGGGTGTAAAGCGATTCTCTAACTAATTGATTTTCACTATCATTTCTAGTTCATTATTATTGTCATAAATAATTATTTTTAATTTCATAATTATTCGTCAAAAATATTTCTCACTGTGCACATTTATATAAAAATTTCTTCTATAGTGCCCTAAAAATAAAGGGATAACAAGAAAATCAATTTAGGGTGTATAGCGATTCTCTAACTAATTGATTTTCACTTTCATTTCTAGTTGATTATTATTGTCATAAATAATTATTTTTAATTTCATAATTATTCGTCAAAAATATTTCTCATTGTGCACTATTATATAAAAATTTCTTCTATAGTGCCCTACAAATAAAGGGATAACAAGAAAATCAATTTAGGGTGTAAAGCGATTCTCTAACTAATTGATTTTCACTATCATTTGTAGTTGATTATTACTGTCATAAATAATTATTTTTAATTTCGTAATTATTCGTGAAAAATATTTCTCACTATGCACATTTATATAAAAATTTCTTCTATAGTGCCATACAAATAAAGGGATAACAAGAAAATCAATTTAGGGTGTAAAGCGATTCTCTAACTAGTTGATTTTCACTATCATTTCTAGTTGATTATTACTGTCATAAATAATCGTTTTTAATTTCATAATTATTCGTCGAAAATATTTCTCACTGTGCACATTTATATAAAATTTTCTTCTATAGTGCCCTACCAATAAAGGGATAACAAGAAAATCCATTTAGAGTGTAAAGCGATTCTCTAACTAGTTGATTTTCACTATCATTTCTAGTTGATTATTACTGTCATAAATAATCTTTTTTAATTTCATAATTATTCGTCGAAAATATTTCTCACTGTGCACATTTATATAAAATTTTCTTCTATAGTTCCCTATAAATAAAGGGATAACAAATAAAGGATATTTACAAATAAAGGGATAGAAACGCAACCTGTTCGGTGATTTTCAGGAAAAATTTGTAGGCACTAGTTTATAATCAAGGTACTGCTACATATAAATTTGTATGACACTCTGGACGTTAGTTCACGCAAAATTTCCTTAAACAACCAATAAAATATTTTTGTAAAAAAATAGAACCGACTCCAAAAAGGGACTACTATTCAAACAACCAAAAATGAAAGAAAATTGGCAGAAAATGGAACTGTAAATTGCGCCTAAAAGTATAAAATAATTTCCTTCGCCAAACAACCTATAACACTATAATTAATCATAACTTTTGAAGTCGGCGCAAAATTAAATAAAATTTAATTAGTTTTTAAAGGTTTGTCTTTAGATCGGTAGCAACAAATGCTGTTGTTTCGAATGATCCATTTTCATGTTTCCTTTGTTATTTTATCACTGTATACAATTGGTTCATTAGTAGCATCTACATAGAACAGCGAACATTCTTCACAATGCGGTATTTATGTTTCTACGAAGTTAGAGTTTCCTTTGCAAATTTGGTATAACTTCGATAACTATCATCCTTGATGGCTTTTGGATTTGGGGATCAAAACGTAAAGCAAAAATATACACGCAAGATGTATATTTTCATAATATATATTGTACGATGTGCTGTTTCATATTCTTGATTTATCTCTTGATATACCTTATGAAAATAATCATGATATCCCAAAGAAATTAAATATGTTTGCCAGATAATTTTGCGATTTTTCTTTCACCAAGGACGTCAGATACCAGCATCTTCGTCAACTTTTGCTGCTTACGAAATCTTATTTGTTTTCTTGAATCGAATTAGTTCTCGGTTGCGTTTTGCAGGTAACAATGTGAGATATGTATTTTGAATAGGATTTTATTTTTGTATTGAACAAAGGTATCAATTTTTATTTAATTTTGCGCCGACTTCAAAAGTTATGATTAATTATAGTGTTATAGGTTGTTTGGCGAAGGAAATTATTTTATACTTTTAGGCGCAATTTACAGTTCCATTTTCTGCCAATTTTCTTTCATTTTTGGTTGTTTGAATAGTAGTCCCTTTTTGGAGTCGGTTCTATTTTTTTACAAAAATATTTTATTTTTCTCTTTTCAGTGAAAACTTATTTATATAGCAGAGCATCAGAAGACGTTCGACGGAAGTTTCACAAATCATAAGTTCCAAGAAAAGTGACATTACTCAAAAAAATGGTTTATGTCACTGAAAAATACATGAAATGCACCCAATGTGAAAAAAAAAAAGGTTACATCTCCATCTAGAAAGTTATCATCTAGTTGTGCCAGTTTTATTATAGTCAAGTTACTTTTAAGTTGATTTTTCTCAAATGCTGCATTTTTAAGTTGTGTTACTTTTCTTGCCTTTATCGGATATGAGCCAAAAACTATCTATTGAATGAACATACGTTAAATTAAAAAGTCTTTAGAAATGTAAAGGACGGATACGCTGTATTCGTAACCGAAAATTCTGTTAGGCATATATATTGTACTTTACAGTGAATACGTGTCACCCGCTGCGCTGGAAATTGCGCAGCGTAAAGTTCAAATAAAGAGCAAAATATGCATTGCAGCTGACGGACAGAAGTTTCAACATCGATACTTACATACTGCTTTTACCATTGTAGCTGCATGCGTTCAGCAGTTAGAGTGAGAACAGATTTCCGTGGGTATTCTGTAATTTGTTTATATCTTAATGAAATCATAATGAAACCTATTTTAGGCCAAGATCATTACGACAACAAAAAAAATATTAAAATTGAATCATCTCTTACGAAGTTATAAGCTAACAAATTTCAACAACAACAACGAGAAACATGGTTTGCATTGAGAACCTCTTCCTTTATGAAGTCGGTTTAAAACGTCTATGCGTTAATCGATGTGACCGCTTGCAATAACCATACTTTGAATTTTACATAGCATAAATGTCACCCGCTACGCTACAACATATGCAATGTCGTTCAAGTGTGCACAAAATAGGAAATTGTGAACAAACAAATGCACGTTTTAAGCGTTCTGTTTTTAGCATTAATTTCTAAACTATCTTTGCGTACTACATCGATGATGCTCTGCAATTTTATAATTCACTTTTTCCCCTGTCTTGAAACGTTTCCGAGATAGGATCGCTAACTCAACTCTTTTCCACCAGGTGGCGCTTTAGGCGGTTGAATCGCGTAGCACATGTCCACTTTACAATGCCTACATACCACTTTTATAACTATAGCTGCAGCTGTTCAGCAGTTAAAAGAGTCGGGACTGACATTTTATGGCCCCGTGTATTTTCTTTTGATCGTAAAGATCTTACAATGGGATTTATTTCAGACCAAGACCTTTACAAGAAAACAAAATTATCAAGATCGGATCATCTGTTCAGAAGTTATGAGCTAACAAACAAAAACAAAAAACATACGCTTTGAATTGAGAACCTCCTCCTTTTTTAAGTCGGTTAATTAGAGCATCTCTTACGAAGTTATAAGCTTACAAACACCAACAACAACACATAGCTTGAATTAAGAACACCCTTCTTTCTGAAGTTGGTTGAAAACGACTTTGCGCTAATCGATGTGACCACTTACAGTAACCGTACTTTGAACCACTGAGTATACGTGTCATCCGCTACCTGCAAAGTGTGCAACGTAGTTCAAGTGTGCACAGTGTAGGAAATTGCGAACAAACAACTGCACGTTTTAAGCGTTCTATTTTTAGCAATAATGTCTGAAAACTGTCTTTTCGTAGTAAATCGAAGATGCTCTACAACTTCATAATTAACTTTTCTCCCATCTTGAACCGTTTTTGGGATAGGAGCGCTAATTCCGCTGTTTTTCACCAGATAGCGCTTTATTTTCTTTAGATTGTAAAGAAGTTATAATGGGACCTACTTCAGACCAAGATCTCTACAACAAAACAAAAAGTATCAAGTAACCGTATTTTGAACTATATAGCGTATGTCTTAGCTACGCTACAACATGAACAATGTAGCTCAATAGTGTAGGAAATTGCGAACAAAAAATAGCACGTTTTTAGCCTTGTATTTTTAGCGTCAATGTCAAAACTATCTTTTCGTACTAAATCGATGATGCTCTGCAATTTTATAATTCAATTTTTCCCCCTTTCTTGAACCGTTTCCGAGATAGGAACGTTAGTATGAATGTCTAAACTATCTTTATGTACTAAATCGGTGATACCATTCAGCTTTGTAATTCACTTTTTCTGTAGAACCGTTTTCGAGATAGAAACACTAACTCCGCTATTTTTACCAGGTGGCGCTGCAAGCGGTTTAACCTTGTACAGCATGGCCACTTTGCTATACTTACATACCATTTTTATCACTATAGCTGCAGTCGTTTAGCAGTTAAAAGAGTTGGGACTGATTTTTTTGGGCACCCTGTATTTTCTTTAGATCGTAAAGATATTACAATGGGACCTATTGTAGACGAAGACCTTTTCAACAAAACAAAAAGTATCAAAATCGGAGCATCCGTTCAGAAGTTATGAGCTAACAAACATAAAAAAAACATACGGTTTGAATTGAGAACCTTCCTTCTTTTTTTGAAGTCGGTTAAAAACAGAACAATAGATATAGAGAAACATTGTCTAAAAATGTTTAAATCGTATTCTGGATAGCTCAAAACATGTAAATCCATCGGGAAATGTCAGTCGAATATTTTTACGAAAGCAATACATTATTTTATTGAATATAGTAGTAAGTAGTATTTATTATTAAATAAATAATGTTGAATTTGAGCATTTTATATTGAAAAGTCTGACAACAGTTATCTTAAATAGCACATATCTTTACTTCAAGATCTTTTTTTTTTTTTTTTTGAAGAAGCAAAATACTACGTTTATTTATTTAATTACGTATTTATTTTTGGTAATTCTGTGAAAATTTATTTTTATTCCCTTTTTGTAATTTTTATACTATAATAAAATTTCAAGAATGCCAAAAATTCACCAAAAATGAGTACAATATTTTATTCAAAATTAAATGCATTTTTTTTTTTCTTAGAATTAAAAGTAAATTTTCTTTTATAAACTTAATTTTCAACTACATGTGGGAATTTTCAAGGGGGAAAAATCATCACATTTGTAAAAACAGAAATTATTTGCTGTTGAGGGAATGTAGCTTGGCTGTAGTATCCACCTTAATTCCTTCAAAACTTCAAATCTTTCATCTTGTCAAACAAGAAAAATGCATAAGGGTCTAGATCGGCTGAAAACAAAGTGTTTAACGACACTATTATTCATTTTTTTTTTTTTCAAGTGAAAAACTGGCTGGTATATATTGCTGCGTGCGTCTTCTCGATGTCATTAATCAATAGTAATTCTTTTGCTCTACAATTAGGGGAAGCCGGGGTAATAAGAGACAGGGGTTATAAGAGACACAGTCAAAAAACCCACCAAAAAATATACTTAGACAACTTTAAAAATATGTAATATTAAGTATCATGTGTATTCTTTACTACAATATACTTATTGAGAAGTTTATAACATATTTTGAATTCGTTTTCTACGACGAAAAAAAACCTTCACTTTGAACTTACCCTAAAAGTTCGTGACTTTTTCTAATTTTTTCTTAATTTTTCTTTGTAGGTAAGATGTTTGGGATTTATTAATGTGTAACCTTTTGACCAAGACTATGACTTTTGATGTACAATTTTTGAAAACCTTGAAAGCATTCTTTATTTACATGTTCTAGGCACGTTTCTTATTACCCCATTTTTATTTTTTGTGGGGGTAATAAGAGACACGAGTCTCTTATTACCCCCACTGTTAATTCCTGTGTCTCCCCCATTGTAGTTCCTGTTAATTTTGCCTGAAAAGTGTTTATCTAGTGTTAGGCCTAGTCTAAGTTTACGAAGATTTTTTTTTTTTCTTTCCACTTTAAATCAAAAAGCAGTTTTACTCATTAGGCTAGACCATATTTAGTTGTTACGATTATGTAAATTTATGTTCAGAATGTGTATAAGTTAGTATTTAGTCATTAATATTTCATTACATAATAAATAGGTTATTTATAATTACTAGAAAAATATTTTATAACATTTTGTTCTCTTGTATACACTTCAAAGACACGGTTTTTTTGCCTATTTTCGACTACACTTCAGAAAATGCGTAAAATATTTTCTGCCCATTTTAAAAATGATATTGATGTTTTGGGTTAATCCCTAGGTTATGTTGATTATGTAGAACTATCATTAAGCACAATATTATATTTTTTAGGACCTAATATTAAAAGAAATGAATTTCACAAACACATTTATGACAGTAAATTTCCGAGAAAACATATTTTTTGAATGGATGCAAATAATAAAAATTAAAAACTATTGGCTGATTCAGAATTGTTTCCAGATATCTTTTATTATCCCACAGGATTTTACATTGCTATATCTGAACAGTTACAAGCCTGGTCTCTTATTACCCCGCGTGGGGTTATTAGAGACAAGGATTTAATGAAAATTTAAATAAAAAATTTAACAAAAAATTTAAGTTAAAAAATCACCTAAAAAATCAAGTAGAGTTCATTTAATGAAATTAATACGAGACATTTATTTCAAGTTATTTAGATTAATAGTATAGATTTTATTAATATTTTTGTCTCTTATTACCCCTTTTGTCTCTTATTACCCCGGCTTCCCCTATTCAATTTGTTTCTTGCATCAATTGTCAAAGAAAATCGAATAATGGCTCTTCTTTCTTCACGATTTTCGGGTAAGTTTGATCCTCTTGTAACATAACTTAAAGAATTAATAAAAAAAAAAATCAACACAAGTTTGATATAATTTTAACAGTTGATGTCTACTAAATTTGCGACAACATTTTGTTAAGTAGCTCTTTTTAATCTTGCCACAATGGCATTGCCATTATTTTCTAGATAGACCTCATAATTTCATTTATATAATATTTATGTATGGAAATTGTAAAATTTTTGTTAGATTACTATTTATGCATTATTTATATATGTTTGTTTAAGTAATTCCAATTACTTATTATAAATGTATGAAATTTATAAGATTAAAATATTTACTTTTAGTTAAAGCTAATTTAACAGTGTAAGGATAAACACAAAAAACTAAGTTTTAAAATCGAGTGTTCTTTTTTCTTTATAGGTATATAAGAAATTTTACATATAAAAAAGATAGCAACTATTAAAAATAATTAAATGTCGCTTAAATTTAATGAATTCATGGTTAGAAACAAGTGCTTTAGTTATTTATATTTCACATTTGCAACCATTTTTACGTAAATAATCTGGTGTGTCACTCACACGACTTTCTCTTACCCTGAAATTTAATACTATAAATACAGGTTGGAAACTAAGAGGTAACATGACGAGTACTGTTATGTAAACGTATGTTAAACAATTCATATTAGGCTTCTGAAGAGTTTTATATGATAATTAGTTCTGTGTGAGGGGGGCTACCGTCCCCCTCAACCCCCCGTTTCATTAATGCACCTACATTTATATAGAATTTAATTCGGTTATTAAAAAATATTTCTCTTTTTAAAAAATAATTTATTAAAATTATTATTTAAAAAAATTATCTTTTATGATAAGGCAGACGATTTCCATATTAGAGAAGTAGTTTAACACCAAATATAAAAAAAAGTCCATTTTATTATCAATATTAAAAAAAAAAGTACGATTTTTTTTCTAAGATTTTTTTTTTCATTAAAAGTAAAAAAAATCGATAACTTTGTTTTAAATTATCGCAGATCGATGGTTCAACCATTCGTTTTAAAGGTATTTTCGAGCTCTTTTGAAAGATACCCATCATGAAAATTTACTCTCCTCGAGGGGGGACTTCCCCCCCCAGGGGGGGAGGCGAGGCTCCTACATACACAAAAAAAATTTCCCAGTTAACTGTCTCTATGACAAAAAAATATATATTTGTTTCATTTGGTTTAGTGCAGTCTATAGACGTTAAACTCTATTTTCCTGCAATTTCCCCCATAGACGTAATGTATTAGAATTCTCTTGATTGTCCCTGTACACGAACCATTTGCTTGATCTTAACGAAAAGCTTACTGTAGCATCCCTATATGATACACATTTAGAATACCAAGTTTGAACTTTCTGCCATAATTTGTTTTTGAGATATGCTGATAACAGACAGACACACACACAGACACACACACACACACAGACACACGCACAGACACACACACACACACACAGACCATTTGCTAAAAACATGATTTTCGTATTCAGGGGACCTCAAAACGTGTAAATATAACAAAATCTCGCGTTCGAAAATTTGAGCTAAAAACAATACTTTCTCTACCTTATGGGTAAGAGAAAGTAAAAAATTGAGCAACATTAATAAGAAAAAATACTTTATATTAATTTATTTCTTTAGATTTTCTATTATCTTCCTCCTGATTATTTGTCATTAATATTAGAAAAAAATCGTAGATAAACGTTATTTTTGTGGCTGTCCCTCTCTTATTTATTTATTTATTTATTTTTTCTGTTGAAAAGACATAGTATTAGCAAGGTGAAAATTTTGTTATTTCAGCACATCTAAAGACATATACAAAACATGAAAGACATTCTGCCCACGTATTATTTGTATTTCCTTTCATCAAGGGTATCTTAATCTTCAAAGTTGTAAACCTTGTCGTAATAAAAAAGTTTTCAAGCTTTTTGTGAATGAAATGGTTGTTTGTGCAATGGTGTTTTAGGTTTGTTGGAAAAGGAACTATTTTGAAATATTAAGCAGTTTACTTTTACGCCTTAAAATATTTATTTTGATTGTCAAAGTAATATTATTTCTTATAACATCAAATGTATATAGCACTTATTTTTATAAATTTTATAATGTCATTATAAAAATAATAGAAATAATAATAAAAATGGTGGTGATGACGATGGTGATGATGATGATAATAATAATAATAATAATTATAATAATAATAGAAATAATAATAATAATAACACGATTTATTAAGCGTTTCCCAGAGTTTCATTTCCTGCATAAATCGCTATGCATGTAAACAGGAAAAATTTTTAAGACTCTAAGCATTCGAATGATGTAAAGGATATTTTATTTATTTATTTATTTATTTTTTACCTGTTTATTTAGCTCCCCACCAGTGACCAAGCAGTTCTGCGCTCAAAGCTGGAAGTCAGTAAGTGATAAATTCGAACCCAGGTTGCGTTCTTTGACCTACCGGTTCGTAGTTTTTCGTGATTTTCATCGAAACTCGCCTAAATACGGGCTAGGACCCCATAGAAACACCTCCATGGAGGGCAAACTATCTTAGGCCTAGGACCAAAATGTAATCAATCGGCCATATTCGCCAACACCTATTTTGTAGCAAAAAAGTATTTTCAAATATTTTAAATTAATTTTTACTCCTTAAAATATAGATATTTATTTTTTAAATAATACTGTTCTGTCATTACATTGAAGACGTGTTTCTTTATTGTTATTATTTATTTTAATTAATTATTCATATGTAATTATTTTTACATGCACCTTCTCAAACGCCTATTTGGTTTGTTTTTAAATTTTGTCCTTATGGTAATATGAAAAAATTTAAAAAATACTACTAAGTGTTGAAATAATGTTTAAAATGGAGTTAACAAATCCTCTAAGATAAACAATATAAAATTACAAAATAAGGCAAAGTTTCTGGTTAATTAATGTCTGAATATATATTTTCTGGTAAATAGAATTGTATATTAGTAATATTGATAACAAATGACTTTTCTTTTTTACAACTGACTTTACACAGGGGATAAAATGTATCGAAAATTGTATTGTTTTTGCATACAACTCTGTCGAAAATTCAAATTTATTTTTTTTTATATATTTTACATCCTAGGAGTTTGCAAAATTTCGATAAAATGGGTTCATTACTTTTTGAAAAATCATATGATAGTACTTTTAAATTTCCCACTCGTTTTTCTGTAAGGGCTCCGGAAATCAGGATCTCCCCCCCCCCCCCCCCCCCCCCACCACCGACTGAATTTTCCAAATATTTTAATCAAAATTTTATGAAATATTGTTTAAATGTTTCTCTATTATATATGATCAAAATTTTCAATAAATAATGTATTTATTTTATTAAAAAAAGAGAGAGAGAGAATATTCTTTTTTTTCTGACATAAAAACCCATGTAATACCTTAAAGGAGATTGAAATTTATGATATTTGCTTATAAAATTTCTATTTATTACTTTTCAACATCAATATTTAATGTATTTTACTACCATGTCAGTATTTCTTGTAAAGAATTAAATACAAAAATACAGCTTCAATTACTTTTTTAAGAAAAACTATTATTATTATTATTACGAGTATTATTACTGGTAAAGGCAAATTAAAAATTTGTGTTAAAAAACCCTCATTTGAAAATATATTTAGTTTATAAATTCTTCACATTTTATTTTAAAACTTTATCTACCTGATAACTCATCTATCAATATATCATAAATATATTCATTGGGATATGCGTTAAACACTTTTCGTTTCGCCGCATTCAGTTTGCATGACCGCTGTAGGCGTTCGTTTTAGATGACCGCACAGACGAAAATATATTGATCGAAAAGTAATTATTTTTCCATGTTATAGATTGATGTTTTAGTGCCATAGATAATAATACCGATAGCAAATGAAATATGTCTCCTAGACTGCAATCAGCATTTGTTACTGTAAAAACAAATGTTCTCTCAACCTACGTAAAATCCTTCATTTTAAATTGTATTTGAATGATAGTTTTATGCAAATTTCAAGTTCTATGTAGAGGCTCCCAAATCATTATTGAGGTTTAATAGTATATTTCGAAAGTAAATTTTTCACCGCAAACTGAAACAAAAGTAAATAAGAATAATTTATATAGTAAAATTGTTTAAAGTGAATTTTATTATTAGTACGACAAGACTATTTCTTTCAGACAGTGATTTTCCGTTGTCACACTTCTAATATGCCAGGATGCCTGCCAATATCCAATTTTACCATTTAATTTTTTTAAATATTTTTATATTTTATTAATAAACTCATCAACCGTGAAAATTCATTTTAAATAGTTCGAAGTACAAGATTGTTATATATATATATGCATATAGGGTAAGTGCACCAGTGATTGACACTTTTAGAGCAAACTCTGATGTTTTTAATGTTCTAGTCATCAGAAAATATATTTATAAATCTTAAGTTAGTACATATGGCATGAAAGACATTCATAACCACACATATATGTTAAAATATATACATTTGATAACAATTATTATTATTTTTTTTATGAATTTTTATTTGACACCCACTCAATGTTCCAGTAATTGACACTGCCAGTTTTTCATTTTATCAGTAATTGACCCCCTATGTTCCAGTGTTTGACACTGCTAGTTATTCATTTTACCAGTTATTAGCACCCTATGCTCCAGTGTTTGACGTAAAATGTTAAAATTCTTATATGTAAAATATATGATTTTATTATTTTTCTTATTTATTAATTATTTCGGGATAGATGCCAATTACTGGAGCACCTGCCCTATATGTATACCAATTATGTGAAAAATGCCAGAGCCTGGAATTGAACCTAGGATCTCCGTTTAAAATGCAAATGATCTTCTACTGAGCCGCCCTGGCTCAGACATTTCTCACATAATAACTTTAACATCTCCGCTCACAGATACGGTGAGTTTGCCAAAGGTTATTATGTGAGAAATGTTAAGGCTGAATATCACATAAGTGTGCATTTTGGATTTTTTTTAACTTTTTTTTCAAATTTGTATTTGAATTTGAATTTTTTAAAATAAGTCCGTAAGTACATCTTAAATAAATTCTGAGTTTGACAGAGATCGATTATAATTTTTAAAAATTTTATTGAAAATTTTCAATAAAAATTTATATTTTTAATTATCTTATAAAATCAAAATTACCATTTAAAAAAATTTTTTGTGGTTCAGATTCATTAAAAAATACAAGACTTAGGCTTTTCTAAAAAGTTCTTCCCATTTAAAAAAATAAAATAAAATAAAAAACCCCAAAATTTTTAAATTAAAAAAAAAAAAAAATAAATAAATAAATAAATTTAAATTTAATTTTTTATAAACATAAATTATATCAATGGGAAATATCATAGACTGCATACCTCTTGACTATAAACTGGAAATACTTAGTTTACTTGCATTAAATTTTTAATTATAGCATTTAAAGATGTCAAAAAATGATGTCACTGAAATGACTGGTTTGTCACTGAAATGACAATGTTTGTCACTGAAACGACTGTTTGTCACTGAAATGACAATATTTGTCAAAATGACTATTTTTCACTGAAATAACATTGTTTGTCAATGAAATAGGACCATATAATATTAAAAATGGAACATATTAGAACAATAGAGAAAAGATTGTGAAGGGAAAAGAAAGAGCAATAATGAGAATATCAAGCAATTTTATTGTATTAAAATCCTTGTAGTTACAAGTTTAATGATTAACTGAATTAAATTCAGAAAAAGCATTTTGAACATTATTAAAATCTTCATCCTGAAATTTAAAATATCTATTTGAAGCAGGTTCAGGAGAATTCCTAATTTTGCACAGAATATGTGGCACTTGAATTTCATGGACATCCTCTTTCTTAGGCCATGCAAACTTATTTTTTCTGCATCTTGCCATAAATGACACAAGTAAAACATTTTGAGTAACATTCTCAATGACACCTTAAAGGGGGCAAAAAAAAAAAAAAAAAATTAAAAGTTTGTTTTTTTAATTGTATCTTAATATTAATGCCGTATGTAATTTTTTTATATTTACCTGGATACCGGAAAGTACTTTAAATATTTAAATATAAAGCTTATCCTACACCAACAAATCTTTTAACTCAAAATAAAAAATAATTTAAATCCAGGGCTTACAAAATAGTAAATCTGCAACAAATGTCATTTTCGTGACGTCACAAAAATGACCGTCACGAAAATGAAAGATCGTCAATAATTCGTTCTGTACAGAAAAACATGCTTTCACTAAGCCGATATCGTCACATTTCCTTCTTCTGGTCGTCATTCTATATTAAAATAAAACTTTGTTCTAAATTTTATAATACTATTTTTTTATTTTTTATGCATCTCGAAAATGACAAGCAATAAAAATACACACAGCATGTAAACAATAAAAAATAATGTTAACTCTTACCTGTTTTTAATTTTCTTGAGATTTATTTTCTCCACACATCGTCAATGTTGATTTCTGATCTTAAACTTTAAAAAAAGTGAATGGTGGCACCATCCCTTGATGATATATGAAGTTATTTTCACGTGTCACGAAAATGACGTCAAGACTTGCATACAAGCATTTTAATTACTCATGCATGAAAATTAACGTAATTAAAAAGAAAAAAAAATTTCCTTTGAAAACAAATAGTTTTTTTTATAAGAATTAACAATTACTATAATTATCATTTTATTTTTCTTAGTAAAAAACATTCTTTGTATGTAAACATTTGGTCTTGGAGACAGTCACGAAAATGACGATTTTAAGGTTTAAAATTTTCTAAAAAATACTGAAATTGCTATAAACTCACATTTTATGATTGGATGCTTTTTTAAAAAGGTACTTCTAAAGAATAATAATAAAATTTTACAATTTATTTGCTTAAAATTAATAATAAAGACCTGAAACACTAAAATGCTCATTTATGTGATATTCAGCCTTAAGCTTGTTATTAGCCAGGGTGGTTAATAATAAAAAAAAAAAAAAAAAAAAAAAAAATCAGTTCAAAAAATTCTGTCCTGTCGTACTAAATTAAACTATGTCAAAGACAGATTTTTTTTTTTTTCTTTTTCTTTCTTTTTTTTTTTTTTAAGTCATAAATTTTAAAATAATTTTTTTGTACATATAATTAATACACCGCAAAAACAATTTTTACCGGCCAGCGATCTTTAAAAAATTTATAGTCATTGACATTAAAAATAACGCTATGTCTATAAGGCTGTCATAACTTTTTTTCTTAAAGAAGTAAAGTTTCTTCTAATGAATGGCCAAGACTATGAAATTCATAGCAATTTATTGGAAATACGTATAGTAGACCTTTTTCTCTAAGAATACCGTATAATTTAATGGTCAGCTCTTCAAATGTTACCGAAATTTCTTAGAGTGTAGTACAAACAAGAGCATGATAAAAGAATTTCAGTCATCAAAGATATGGTGAAGTAATAGAAAAAAAGTATGAATTGTAAAGCGGCAGAGATAAGCAAAAACTTTAATTACAGACAAAAACTACATAAAACTTTTAATTCTTGATGTAAATACCATAACAGAAACTTTCAACAGTCTAATTTGACCCTTTCGAATAATCTTCTATGCTTATTACATAACGTTTAATATGATATTAATAACAAATTTTTAATTACTAAAACAGTATTTTTAATTTATGTTAGAAAAACACGCATCTTATAAGATTTTTGCTAGATCATACTGTTTTATTTTGCTTTTAAATGACAAGAAATTTTGTTAAGCTTTTTAAATAATACATTTTTAAAATAAATTTTTAAGATTAACCTTGGATATTATCGGAACCTTTTTCTTGTTCTCTTTTATTCTGACAACTTCAATTAAATAAAATTAATCCTTTTTAAAACCTTTTACTACCCGTTGAGTAATTAAGCCTGTAAATAGTGAAGCAGGATTTCAAGCACAAAAGGATGACCTATCCACGCCTAAATAGATGGATATAAAGCTTCAATTAGACGGTAGGGTGTGTAGCCTTTTATAGTTTAATTAATTCTTCTGTGCTGTTTCGAGTCTTTTTTTTTTTTTTTTTTTTTTTTTTTTTTGACGTACTTAAGACTAACAAGTAGCAGAATTATTAAAAATGATCTTTTTTAAATACGAATCAAGGATAAATAACTAAAAAATAAAAAAAAAAAATAAAAAAATGCTGGAATTTTTAGTACACAATATCATAGAAGTTTCTTAACATTCTTTTTTATGTGTGTGTGTGTGTGTGTGTGATTGTAATTGATTAATCAATTTAATGTATATATAGCTTACCCTGAGAAAAATGTATACCATCTTCATCTAGAACGAATAAATAGACCTTTCCTAAATCCCTGAACTAGAAATACATATTTCCGAGCTATGGGTGTAAGGCACGACAATAATCTGAATAGACGAAATGATCGAGAATTTCTAGTATATACATTTCTAGATGGTGAAACAATATTCTGAATATTATGGATATTATGAATCATTTTTTTCGCAAGAAATTCTTACTTAATTTTCTAGAATTGGGCCATAAACCAAGATTATAGTTGCTAAAACTCGCCTCTTGTAATCGCATTTATTTGCACAGATTTTTAGATAAGTTAAACCCTCGATAATATAGGCAAACGCTCTACAATTCTAATTGGGATTTCAAAAATTCGTTTTCAAATGGGACTAGAATTTATAAGGACGTCGTGAAACTATTCTTACTAGAGCCATAATTTACATACTAGATGTCAGTTACAGATTATTTTCTCAGTGTAATGGTAATGAGAGTTAGAACTACAGTGGGGAAATTCTTAATAACGTTAATCATATGTAGATGGATATAAAACTTCATTTAGACGGTAGTTTGTGCAGCCTTTTATTGTTGTAGATTTATTTTATATACTTAAGAATGCGAAGTTTTGAATTATTAAAAAAACATTTTTTTTTCTTTTAAGTATAAATCAAGGATAAGTAAATAAAGGAAAAAGACTTTTGCCTAGAATTTTTGGTATAAAATATGATAGAAATATCTTAACTTTTTTTTTTTTTTTTTTTTTGTGTGTGTGTGTGTGTGGGTGTGTGTTTGTGATAGTAACCAGTTTATTGAATATAGGCATAGTTTATTAGTAAAATAAATAAATAAAAAGTGAAAAAGTCTTTATTTTACATTACAATAAAATATCTGATATTCCTACTTATCAAGTTTTTCAAATAAACAAATGACACATAATTTAAAAAAATAAAAATTCTGTAGTTTTAGAATCAAATTGAGAAGCTGATCATAAGCCAAGTCGTCGCTTGGTTGGTATTTTAAAATTTGCTAATATTTTGTCACTGTACCCAAACTAGCCTTTGTTTAATATTTGATATTATTCTCAGGTAATAATAATTAGAAGTTTTTAAAAAGGCGAATTTTAATGAAGCTTCTACAAAAAAGTAACATATTAGCACGAGCAAAATTTTCTGTTGTGAAATAGACAATGACAATATTCAGCTACAATTAATTCGTGTGAAACACGCGAATTAATTGTAGGTTAATATTATCATTGTTTAATATTCCCTCTTTCTCTTTTTCCCCTTCATTAATAATGTCCCTTCATTAATAATTTTCCCCCTTCACTAATATATATATATATATATATATATAAAATTAAATTCAATATTAATGACAAAAATAAATTTGTATAAAAAAGGCGCTTAAAGCAGCACAAATTATTATACAAGACCAATAATAAATTTAATTGAAGATAAAAGATGAGATGAAGGTGAAAAGTAACAAACAACATGAAAAATTTATAAAACTATGTTAATAAACATGAAAATTGGTTAGATTTAAACACTATTCAAGCTAGAAATTCAAATTACGCTGTGTCAATCTCATCAGCAGGTGAGAACACAGCAATTAAAATTTTTTTAAAAAACTATGTAGTACTAGCAGGTTTCAAAAATCATTTAAAAAAAAAAAAAAAAAAATTAATTGCTGTGTTCCCACCTGCTGATGAGATTGACACAGCGTAATTTGAATTTCTAGCTTGAATAGTGTTTAAATCTAACCAATTTTCTTGTTTATTAACATAGTTTTATAAATTTTTCATGTTGTTTGTTACTTTTCACCTTCATCTCATCTTTTATCTTCAATTAAATTTATTATATATATATATATATATATATATATATATTTTTTTTTTTTTTTTTTTTTTTTTAGAACTGAGGATTATTAGTCTCAATCTACGAATTTTTACGATACCAGTTTTACGATAGTTAGACATTTATCGAAATCGAAAATTTATCGAAAATGTAATTGAATAACTTGAAAACGATGTTATAATTGAAAAAAAAAAAAAAAAAAAAAAAAAAAAAACTAATAGTATCCGTACTAATCTAAATTCTGCTTTTGCCAGAATTTCATCAAAATCTTTTTTTTTTTTTTTTTTTTTTTTTTTTTTGTAAGAAAAAGGAAAGAAAATTAATAATAATAAGTTTAAAAAGGTTTTTTTTTTTATATAATTTTGAATTGGGAAATAAAAAGAGCGCGTGTAAAATGAAATAAAAACGTAAAATAAGTTACATAAATGGACAATACTTAGGCTCGTGGACTCAAATCAATGACATAATAAGAAAAAATGACGACATGATTCTAATGAGATTAACTTTTTTCCAAAATCAATGTCAAATGTTTTTTTCTTTTTTAATTACTTTTTTATTCTTGTGCATTTTAGTAACTAAAAGAAGCTTTCTTAAAAAAAAAAAAAAATAATCAAAAATATTTAGAATAGTATGTAGACAACGAAGGATCTATCTATCTATATATATATTTGGGGGGGGGGGGGTTTACTTTACACCGAAATTTTTCTATAACCATCTTCAAATCATTCAATAGTAAAAATGTAATATAACCTATTTCTATTATAAAATAGTGGAGATAAATCTGGTTTAAAAATTTAAAACATGGTCAGATATGTAATAAAATTTCTAGTACTTCCATGTAAGTGCTCCAGAGAACTTATTTTATTTTATTTTATTTTATTTTTTATTTATTTATTTATTTATTTATTTATTTTATTCGCTAAGGATTATTCAATATGCACAATGTAATCAAAATTTGATTGCTTTATGATACAATTTAAAAGATTTTTTTTTTCTTCCGGAACTTTTTAAGACATCTTTTACGTGCACCCAACCTTGAATGCTGACAATTTATATTTACTAGGCAAAACGACCACCTAAGTTGGTGAATGATTTGATATCATATTTAAGCTAAGGATTTCGTTCAAAACGTAAAGAGTAACAAAAGCTTTAGACCCATCTGCTTTTGACGGATGATTATTGGAGGGTATTTAGACAGGGAAAGGAGGGTGCGTTGAGCGTAATAGGTTAATTAATTCTTTAAGTGAACAGGTTAATTCTTTCCAAGAGTGAAGTATATGCAGCCGTAGGCATAATTCTGACGTAGGTCTCGGCTTTTCGTTCCACTCTTTTGTCTTAATTTTTCATCTTTTGGAAATATATTATATAAGTTTTTGTATGCTTTTAGGCAGCGTGGGAGGTTGAGTTGAGTTATATATGTGCTTCGCTTCATTTAATAAAGATTTAAGTTTATGTGACAGAGAAAAATCTTAACTAAATTATGAAACAGGGTGTATATTTTCACTTTTAATTTATAGGGTTAAAGAACGTGATGTGGGTTATAAATCAAATATTGAAATATGAGAGGACTTTAATTAAAGATAATTTTATAGCATTTTTTTAATATGAAAAGTCCCAAAGGTTAAATCTAATTTGCACTTCTTTATTTTAGCATTATTATTTTTTTTTTAAATAGATATCACAGTACAAAGTAATTTTATGCTGCAAAATTCAATAATCAGCTTCAATATTGAACCTCGATTTATCAAAATTAAAAACTGAATATTTAAATGAGAAATTATATTAAGTGATATTATATTAATTCTGAACCTACCAAATAATTTTACAGCGTAAATTGTCTGTGTTTCTAATCCTTCATTCGATAATACTGACAAAAATCTAGAGCATTTTTAAAGTTCAGGTTTTTTTTTTTTTTTTTTTTTTTTCTTTTTTCATTTAATTAATACTTAAAATACGATTTTAGAAATAATTTAAGACATTAATTAATGATATAAAAATGTTAATTTCAATTAACGATCGCGATTAAAATATTTTTTACAATTTCTTGTGTTATAAATAAATTTAGAAAATTAAAATGCTAATATATGAAGCGTTTTATGTTTTTAATAATGTATATCTATACTTTTATTTTTAACAGAGTAAAATTAATTTGATTTTTGAATAATAAAATATAAACTATTAACCATTAAATTAAAAGAGTAAATAATTTTGTACATCTTAAAATTAGAAAATTATGCAATTCTTCAATTACTGTTAAGTAATATGTAAATTAAAATTGATTGTGAAGAGATAATTTATCTGTCTTTCTATTTTTTAAGAGAATTAAGTTACACTGGGTTTTAAAATACTTAAATTCCAAATAATTATCAGTACTTATAATATGAATGTAAATAACCCTATTATGAATATGAATTAATTCATCAGAATATCAAAAGACTATTATGTAATGAATATATATTTTTAATAAAAGGAATAATTTTATAAGTTTTATATTATACATATACATTTTTGCATTATGTACTTTAGTTCAAAGTTTGAAAAAAAAAAAAAAAAAAAAAAAATAGAATACATTAAAACAAGATAACAAAAGCAAAGTAATAACAAGAAAAATGTTTCTCATATACATATATATATTCTTAATAAATCATTATTATTATATATATATTTAACTGGCATCATTCAGAGCCAACTGTAGCTCAATCTAACATGTAAAATTGTTTAAAAAACAAGAAAAGAAGATAAGTAATGATAACACATACAAAATTACAGTGAAGTGACAAGACTTATTCACTATATTCACTTTTCTTGCAAGGAATTCTACCAAATTTATTATGGCCGCGTTCTGTTAGTGTGAGTCGTATATTCACTTGAGCTGCTCAATTCAGCTGAGAATATTTTTAGGACCTGTCTACATGTTTTTATAGCCAAAATTACTGGCACCTTGCCATCTACTAAAACGTAAATTTTGCTTTTGCTTTGATACCCGTGTTTCGCTAATACTTCATTTGGCTACATCAGCACCATGAGAACCCCTATCGGTGATTCTTGGAACTAATTTCTTTTGCCCCCATTGAATTCTAATTTCCATGACAAAATTAGTCTCCATTCAATGTTTGATGCCATTTTGGTTGTTAGATCGAGCTACAGGTAACTCTGAATAGTGCTAGCTTAAAACAATAAACACCCGATATAAAGGAAAATAAACACGATAAAATCTTTTTGTAAAAAAAAATAGAACCGACTCCAAAAAGCAACTACTATTCAAACAAATAATAAAAAAAAATTGGATGAAATGAAACTAAATTGCGCCTAAAAGTATAAAATAATTTCCTTCGCCAAACAACCTATAACACTACAATTAATTATAACTTTTGAAGTCGGCGCAAAATTAAATAAAATTTAATTAGTTTTTAAAGGTTTGTTTTTAGATCGGTAGCAACAAATGCTGTTGTCTCGAATGATCCATTTCATGTTTCCTTTATTATTTTATCACTGTATGCAATTGGTTCATTGGTAGCATCTACACAGAACAGTGAACATTCTTCACAATGCGGTATTTATATTTCTACGAAGTTAAGTTTCCTTTGCAAATTTGATATAACTTTGATAACTATAATCCTTGGTGGTTTTTGGATTATTTGGCGTTCAAAGCGTATTGCAAAAATATACACGCAAGATGTATATTTTCATAATATATTGTGTACGAGGTATTGTTTCATATTCTTGATTACTCTCTTAATATACCTTATCAAATTAATCATGATATCCCAAAACAATTAAATGTGTTTGCCAGATAATTTTGCGATTTTTCTTTCACCAAGGTCGTCAGGTACCAGCATCTTCACCAACTTTTGCTGCTTACGAAATCTTATTTGTTTTCTTGAATCAAAATAGTTTTCGGCAGCGTTTTGCAGGTGACAATGTGAGATGTGTATTTTGAATAGGATTTGATATTTGTATTGAATAAAAGTATCAATTTTTATTTAATTTTTCGCCGACTTCAAAAGTTATGATTAATTGTAGTGTTATAGGTTGTTTGGCGAAGGAAATTATTTTATACTTTTAGGCGCAATTTAGTTTCATTTCATCCAATTTTTTTTTATTATTTGTTTGAATAGTAGTTGCTTTTTGGAGTCGGTTCTATTTTTTTTACAAAAAGATTTTATTTTTCTCTTTTCTGTGAAAACTTATTCATATAGCAGAACATCAAAAGACGTTCGACTGCAGATTCACAAATCACAACTTCCACGAAAATTGACATAACTCAAAAAATGGTTTATGTCACTGAAAAATACATGAAATGCACCCAATGTGAACAAAAAAGTTACATCTCCATCTAGAAAGTTATCCACTCGAGAGACAGTTGTGGAAGTTTTATTCTAGTCAAGTTATTTTTAAATTGATTTTTTTCAAATGTTGCATTTTTAAGTTGCGTCACTTTTCTTGCCTTTATCGAATATGAGCAAAAAACTATCTATTGAATGAACATACGTTAAGTTAAAAAGTCTTTAGAAATGCAAAGAACGGATACGCTGTATTCGTAACCAAAAATTCTGTTAGGCATACATATTGAATTTTACAGTGAATACGTGTCACCCGCTACGCTGGAATTTGCGCAGAGTAAAGTTCAAACAAAGAGCAAAATATGCATTGCAGCTGATGGACAGAAGTTTCAACATCGATACTTACATACTGCTTTTACCAGTGTAGCTGCATGCGTTCAGCAGTTAAAGTGAGAACAGACTTTTGTGAGTATCCTGTAATTTGTTTATATCTTAATGAAACATAATGGAGCCTATTTCAGGCTAAGATCATTACGACAACAAAAAAAAGTATTAAAATTAAATCATTTCTTACGAAGTTATAAGCTAAAAAATTTCAACAACAACAAGGAGAAGCATGGTTTGTATTGAGAACCTCTTCCGTTATGAAGTCGGTTTAAAACGTCTATGCGTTAATCGATGTGACCGCTTACAATAACCATACTTTGAATTTTACATAGCTTAAATGTCACTCGCTACGCTACAACATGTGCAATGTCGTTCAAGTGTGCACAAAAAAAGAGATAATGAACAAACAAATGCACGTTTTAAGCGTTCTGTTTTTAGCATTAACGTCTAAACTATCTTTTCGTACTAAATCGATGATGCTCTACAATTTTATACTTCACTTTTTTCCCCCGTCTTGAACTGTTTCCGAGATAGGAACGCTAACTCCACTGTTTCCCACCAGGTAACGCTGTAGGCGGTTGAATCACGCAGCACATATCCACTCTACTATACCTACTTACCACTTTTATGACTATAGCTGCAGCTGTTCAGCAGTTAAAACAGTCGGGACTGACTTTTTTGGGCACACTGTATTTTCTTTTGATCGTAAGGATATTGTATTGGGACCTATTTCAGACCAAGACCTTTACAATAAAACAAAAAGTACCAAAATTGGATTATCTCTTCAGAAGTTATGAGCTAACAAATAAAAAAAACGTACGGTGTGAATTGAGAACCACCTCCTATTTGAAGTCGGTTAATTAGAGCATCTCTTACGAAGTTATAAGCTTACAAATACCAACAACAACACATAGCTCGAATTAAGAACACCCTCTTTTCTGAAGTTGGTTGAAAACGACTTTGCGCTAACCGATGTGACCGCTTACAGTAACAATACTTTGAACTAGGGAGCCTTTATATTGTCTAATTAATTGTATTGCCTTAATAATGTCTAAAAACTGTCTTTTCGTAGTAAATCGATGATGCTTTACAACTTCGTAATTAACTTTTCTCACATCGTGAGCCGTTTTTGAGATAGGAGCGCTGATTCAGCTGTTTTTCACCAGATGGCGTTTTATTTTCTTTAGATTGTAAAGATATTACAATGGGACCTACTTCAGACGAAGATCTTTACAACAAAACAAAAAGTATCAAGTAACCGTATTTTTAACTATATAACATATGTCTCACCAGCTAAGCTGCAATGTGTGCAATGTAGCTCAAGTGTGCTGTATAGTGTAAGAAATTGCGAACAAACAAATGCACGTTTTTAGCATTGCATTTTTAGCATCGATGTCTAAACTACGTTTTCGTGCTAAATTGATGATGCCCTGCAATTTTATAATTCACTTTTCCCCCCCTGTCTTGAACCGTTTGCGAGATAGGAACGCTAGCACGAATGTCTAAACTATCTTTTTGTACTAAATCGATGGTACTTTTCAACTTTGTAACTCACTTTTTTCCCTAGAACCCATTTCTAGATAGTAACACTAACTCCGCTATTTTCCACCAGGTGGTTCTGAAAGCGGTTTAACCTCGTACTGCATGGCCACTTCGCTATACTTATATACCATTTTTAACACTATAGCTGCAGCCGTTTAACAGTTAAAAGAGTTGGGACTGATTTTTTTGGGCACCCTGTATTTTCTTTAGATTGTAAAGATATTACAATGGGACCTATTGCAGACCAAGACCTTTTCAATAAAACAAAAAGTATCAAAATCGGAGCATCCGTTCAGAAGTTATGAGCTAACAAACATAAAAAAAACATACGGTTTGAATTGAGAACCTTCCTTCTTTTTTGAAGTCGGTTAAAAATAATTTTAGCTGAAAATATTTTGTGACAGGAATTAATTTTCCTCCTAGTACTAAAACAGAATCTGTCCTCTTCTTTAACATCAATGTTAATGCATTTAATGCATAAAAATATATATTCTTCGACCACATTTCATGAAATTATTGCAGCCTCTGCGTAAGGGACTAACTCAACGAGTCCAGTATTAAAATAGGGCTGACAGTCATCTGATTCAGAGAAAATAAGCGATAACAGAGCGCCGAATTACTGGATGTTTTCCAAATCCCAACCTGTCGGTCAAGTTGGCATCCCTCCAACTTTTCAGACTCGTCCTCACTGCTAGTTTTAAGAAACGTGGCTACACTATACAATTTTTATTTTAAAAAAAACTTTGTTATTTGATATTTTACATAGCCATTTAGTATAACCATTTCAATACCATTTCAATTACATAGCCATTATTTTACATAACCATTTCAAAATTTTAGAATACATTACAGTTTTAAAAGATATTATTTTAAGATGTTTATTAAAATTTCAAATGTATAACATTCAAATTAATTATAAAATATTTTGATTTAAATTATTATGAAATTATAATGTGTTAAAATATGCAGTAATTTTAATGATAATTATTCATAAATATATTGGTAAAAATGCAAACCGGAAGAAGCAAACTGTTATGAAAAGAATAAGCCGATAACTCATTCAAAAAGCAATAATATAACATGTATAAAAACACAAAAATGAAGCAAAAATAGATAAATAAATAAATAAAAGTATAAACATAAATACAATTTCAGCAGAAATTTTTTGCGTTAAGAATTAATTTTTGTACTAGTACTAAACAGAACGTGTCTTTACAACAACGGAAATGCATTCAGTTATAAAAACCTACGCATAGTTTTTAATAAACCAAATAATATTATTTTTGTTTTTTATTTATTTATTTATTTTGTATTTTACACAGCACTTTTAGTACATAATACAGTTTAAAATTCCAAAATTTTAGGATATATCAAAGTTTCTAAGAGATTTTTTAAATTGATCATTGAAATTTTAAATACATACCACTTAAACTAATTTTAAAGTATTTTGATTGTAATGATGTTGAAATTATAAGATGTTAAAAATATGCACCGTTGTAATAATAAGTATTCTTATATAAATTAAAAAAAAAAAAAAAAAAAAAAAATTGAATTGGAAAAACAAACCATTATGAAAATCATAATCCAATAACTCATTTTAACAGAAATGAAATTACTTGTATGGAAACTTAGAAACAAAAGCAATAAATAAATAAATAAAATAAAATAAAATAAAAATCATTCTGAAAAGAAAATAAAATATAAATTTGACTTCAAAGAACAATAAAGAGGAACACAATTTCAGATGGAATTTTTTGTTGTGTCCGGAATTAATTTTCGTTCTGGTACTAAAACAGAATGTGTCCTCCTCTAGAACAACAATGGAAGTATGTTCAATTACATAAACCTTAATTAATTTCGTACAAGAAAAATATATATAGCCTTTCATTCCCAATTCTATAAAGGAAAAGTTTTCTTACCTATGGAGTTGAAATTTAATTGGATAGTGGGAGTTGGAAGGTTATGGGGTAGACATTTGTTTCACAGCAGAAGATAATAGAATGATGGAATGGAATTAAATATTTAATGATATATTAATCTACACGTTGTTATTCTTGATGTGGTCTATGTCGGATAACACAAGAGCTCACCCGAGAGTTGTTTGAAATTCCGGGTAATAAATGATTTAATTACATTTTTTTGTGATAAGTTTTATAGCGCGGAATAATTTTCCTATAAATCTTTGATATAACTTTGGATGGATCAAGATAATGTAGTTTAAACTAAGCATATATTAATGATGTGAGATGGAGAAAAGAGGCTGTAGACATGTGTTACACACGCCTCAAAGAATTATTACATAAAATATCAACAAAATATAGTGAAAAGGGTAGTTTATTGTAAGATAAAAGAGTATTATACGCTTTGTGCATTTAATAATATTAGAGATTTTTTTTTTATAGACGATGACCTACCAGTATAAAGCAGCAAAAGTGTATCAGCAATTTTCACAAAATTGCAACTTTTACACAATTTATTTCATCTTAGAATAAATATTTTTTTCAATACTGATAAAAATATATTTTTATTATTTGACGTTTTCTGAAGATGTTTTTGCAAAATACTTTTAAATATATTATGCCTTTTTATATGACGAATTTAAAACTTATTGAATAGAATATTGCTTTTAGATGATTATTGTGTGTAGTAAAAAGCAAATTTTTAAATTTAAAGAAAAATGATTTTGATGTTTATCAATATTTTTCTATTTTGAGCAATGCCCCCCCCCCCCCCCCTCCACCACTTTTTTTTTTTTTTTTTTTTTTTTTTTTTTTTTAAGGAAATGTTTTATACTTTTTTAAATCAGTACTTAATTAATATATCTTCAGGCACTTTTTTTTTACCCTCTACAAGTATTTTATATCACGTAAAAGATTGGCATGTTTTCACTCCCTCTTTACATACGTATGTAAAAGTTCATACTTTCCAATTGCTGTTATTTTTTTTATTTGAATATATGAATCTGATCAGAACAAACAATATTTGAAGAAAACCCTTATTTTTACCATTAGGTATTTGAATTATCTTTTTTGATTATTTTTAAATATATTTAAAGAAAAAATAGGTGGTCCGGAACATTCTCAAATTATGGAATTTTTTTTCGAAAGAGAATATTCTCTCTGAATGAATAAATTTTAAATGAAATTTTGACCATGTTTTGATTATGAAAACAATGCAAAAACAATTGCACTGCTGTTCATGGAATTTTAAGTAAATAAAAATCATCAAATGTATGTGTTTTCAATGCTGACTTCAGATTACATTTACAGTAATGTATAAATAATTATTTTATTTATAGACAAATTTTCAATAAGGAAAGGGCATGTTTACAAACAAACGCTCCGTCAATCAATCTTTGCCACTCTCGAGTGGCAAAAGATCAACCTGTATTGGTGGAAATGCCAATGTTATGCCACTTTACCTATAACTTGACTGTGAGTGACGTCACCTGCCCTTTCCTTATAAAACTTTAATTTTTTTTTTTTTTTTTATATTCTCAAATCTAGGAAGGAGGGCGGGGGGGCAGAGAAAAAATTATATGAATCTTTCGCTAACGTATAATCAGGCTTCTTTCGAAAATAAGTTATAAGAAATACGGGAGGGTATAAAAACAGCTTATATATCCTAGGCTTCAATTCTAAAGTATTCATCTTAGATTTATATAACAAGTTACGAAATTCCATTGTAACAGGCACAGAAATTTATAAAATCAATAATAAGTTTCGGAGGATTCTACTGAATTACAAGATTTAAATTTTTATACGGCTTCCATACAAGGAAAAAAAGTACGCTAAGTGAAATAATTTCCATAAACAAATAAAGTTAAATACAAAATTTCAATTTTGCTTAAAAAATTTTTTTTTGAGATATCACACGACGAAAATGCTGACTTATTTTATTTTCTAACGACACAAAATGATTCTACGAAATAAAACAGCTTACCGCTGGATTGAAGTTTTTGTATTATATGTGTGCGTAAATTACGAGAATATTATGAACTAAAAAATATATATTCACGTTTATTTTGAGATTATGTACCGAATAACTTTGTTTAAAAATATATCTAGGATAGTGCAGAAATTTTGTACATTAGCTTATTAACGAGCAACTTTATTGACTGTAATTTTTGTATGAGAGTGGTTTAAAAATTTAAATTTTATAATTCTTGAAATTCAATTATCTTAAATTGTTGATAACTTTTATAATTTTCGTTTACTTTTTAACTTATTTTCGTAAGTTATTATAGAGTAAGTCTAATTTAAATTTTAAGAAAATAAAGCTGATGCCAATGTTATTATGAACACACTTTTTATCTCCTAAGCATTTTGTGAATAAACGTAATGTACTCAAATTATTTTTGTTTCAGTCTGAGTTATCATAAGTGGGTTGGGGACAAAATTTCGCCTACATAAATGAATGGGAAGCAAAATAATGTGATTTGTGTTCAGATAAATAAAATGACACATTTTACAACATTTCATTTGAATGAGTTGGTAACTATTATGTTATGTAAAATTTCATGACACCACATGCATATTTACTTTAGTCAGAGCACTGACATACATCCCAAAAATTTTTATAAATTTCGTTTAAAATAGCTTTAAGACTATGTTTATTAACTTTTGTCAAGATTAGTCATAATAAATTCAGTCGTTCTTGTTAATTTTATAACTTTTAATTCAGATTTGTGAACAGTTTTCTGCATTGACAGCAGTTAAGTACAATTTTTTTAAAATGTATTTTGAATGATGAAACGCAAGTAATAAAATAACTTAAAATTAAATATAGGTAAAATAATGAAATTCCACTCTATAATATATGTAACTTATGGCTCCCGCCACCGCCACCGCCAGAGATCATACGTGAAATAGAACACATTATTATTTTTATTTCTTTTTAGTCGACGCGATATTTTGTACGGAGAGATTTTGTCCAGTGATATTATGTCCGGATCCCATCATTTACTAACACAGGTTTACAAAAACAATTTTGGCAAAATTTTAATGGACAATTTTAGCTAATACATAAGTGTCTTGGTGTACTGAAACCAAATTTGAAGCCAGTTTTTTTTTTTTTTTATGGCATACATATTTTTATCAATACAAGGTGCCTACCTACAAAATTTCTTCATTTTTGGTAGTTTCTAAAATGTTCCGTGATTAATTTTAATTAATCATAGAAACATACTATAAAATTTACCCTATAATTATATTGGTGGAAGGTTCATAGAAAAATCTGTGTTGATAGGCACCCTGTATTGATAAAAATTTGAATGTCATAGAAAAGAACCGACTCCAGTTTCAGTTTCTGCACATGAAAAAAACCTAAAGATCAGCCAAAATTATCAAATCAAATTTTTAAATGTAAACCTGTGTGTTTTATTAATGCTTCAGAAGGTTGATTAGTTAGTTGGTTGTAGGTTTTAAGGCCGATTGGCTAGGTTTGGGACCTAGGCCTACAGAAGTAATGCCCTTCGTGGGGATCTTTTTAAGTGGTCCTAGCACGAAGTTAAGCGAGTTTCGGAGAAAACCGCGGAAAACTCGATGAGCGTGACCTGGGATCCAACTCGACACTTACCATCTACCACCTTTGAGCGCAGAACAACGATGGGGGCTCTGAGACAAGAAGGAGATGCAACAGTTTTAACTGCTGAAGAAATAATAAGAAACTTAAAAAAATTTCGATGATGATTTAAATAATTGGATCACAATTTTTAAACTTAACGTACAGTTATAAACTTCACTTTGTATTTTTTATTTTTTATTTATTTATTTATTTATTTATTTTTTACAATTTCATTGTCAAAAATTAAAATATGTAAAATGAATATTCTCTGAAGTATCACAGCCGTATTTCTATATACTTTCAAAACGATTCCGTCAAATTATAATATTATTTTATTCGTATATTGTGATAGATATTAAAAGATATAACGATAATAAGATTCATCTTTTGTGGAGATTAAAAAAAAGGCATTTGTTAAGATTTCAATCTCATTTCTTCTTTTAACCTTTTCATCCAGAGAAAGAAAAAAAAAAAAAGGAGGGAAGATACGAAAAGATATATATTTCATTCTTAAAAAGAAACCGTTTATCTTTTCATCAAATGTTTTCATTAATATTTTGTAGGACTTTTTCTTTTACATCATGCTTCTAAACCCTTTCTTGCTTTTATTGCATATGTTACTCACTGGAATACTGATAAAGTGCTGGTGCCACTATGACTGGAAATACTACAAACTTGTAGTAAAAACTTTGCAAAGTATATGAGAGTAGAAATATTTTATGAGGTCTGAGAAATACTAACAGCTGAATCACGTAGGATTCTTATCTAAAATAGCTCTACTAAATAAAAAAATTAAAAGTAAAAATAAAAGAAAGGTTTGCAACACATCATCCTGAAATGACATTTTTGTAATTCCAGTTAAAATTAAGTTATTCTCTTTCCGTATTCTTTTATTTTAATAAATTTAAATAAGGTCTTTTTTTTTAATAACACATATTAACACACTTGTGTTACTGTATTAAAGAACCTTTACTAACGAACCTTGTTAATATATCAAAGAATTTACACACTTCTGTTTATATATTTAATAACACAAATGTTAATCATAATTTTTACGTACAAAAAATCTGGGTTTATCAAAGCCACTACTATTACTATGATATACAAAATTTAAAAGGAAGAAGTTCAAAATTAGACTTTTATATTGAAGGACACGTTATTAATTACGTTATGTTACACAATTACGTTACAATGCTTTTTCTCCAAGCATATCTTATGCTTGGAGAAAAAGCATTGTAACTTAATTTTCAGATTAAATGGATTTTTAACTAAGAACAGTTTTATTATAAATTATATTTTTAATACTTAAACTGAATTAATTGAAATAATCTGTTATTTTAAACATATTAATTTTGTTTGTTTATTTATTTATTTATTTTTTTTTTCAAACAATTACATATGCAATTGAAGTTGCCATTTTGTTTTTGATTAAATAATTGAAATTAATAATAAGATAATTTTTATTATCTTTTGTTTCATTAACACTTTAAAAAAGTGCATTTACCTAGAATTTCAAGAAAATTATAATTTTTTTTTTTTTTTTTTTTTTTTTTACAATAAACATATAAAACTGAATTTCCTTGTGTATAATTAATAAATAAAATAATTCATATCCCACAAGTGTCCTCGAATAATTCTCCGTTCAAAACACTTTTGTTATATGATGTCACGTTGAAACAGTATATCCTCACATTTAGTGTGTGAATTATATCGGTAGAGGAGAATTACAGATGGGGAATGTAATTAGGAGAAATGCATAGTTGTCCGATCCTTTCTCAACAATATTTTAAGTATGTTAATGCAATAGTAGGGTAGAAGTTAAATATATATATATATCAGTGGCGAAGCGTCCATGGAAGCAGCGCTTCCCCTATTTAAAATTTTTAAAAAGTAATCAAGCAACGTCCCCTCGTCGAAAGACTGAATTGATTCTTCCTCTGCATTTGGAAGCGCTTCACTTCGGCGCTTTCATAGTTTTCTGAACCACGTCTCGCCCCTGATATATATATATATATATACATATAGTCGGGTTGATTTTTGCATCGTAGCTTAGTGTGTCAAAAAATCTGTAAATTAAAAGAAATTGGACGTGTATTACCAAAGAAACAAAAGCTGAGAATCACAAAGGCCCCTTAGATCTGAAAAGTCTCCGTTTTTTATTGGTATTAAATTGAATTTTCATCATATTAGCACTTTTCCCTTCAAACTGAATTAACGCAGCAAAAATGCACTTTATTCTTTTAGTAATTTTTTGCTTGCCCTTTTTTCTCCCTTCTATGCAGATCGACAATACAATGCAGCTAAATTTTTAATTGGCACTCTCCTCTCATAAAATTATCATTTAAAAAGAAAGCTTAGTACCAAACAACAGTTTCATTTGTTACTTTTGTTTTTTCCACTCATGAGCCCCAGGAACCCAAATTCATTATAGTGCAAGCAGAGATTCTCAGCTCTGTGCAAGCTGGTGAAACGGTGGAAGCTAATGGTTTATATTCGACACCGTCGAAAGCATTGGGAACCCAAACAAAATTTCGTGTGCAATATAGTTTATTTTTGCATCCGCGTTTTGTGTAGCTGCAGGCAGCGGGTACCCGACTCAGTACAGTGCGGCGGAGAAGACACTGCTGTATGCAGAAGAGACCTCATTTGAGGTTAGTGTCCGAATTTAATTAATTTGTAGCTCACGAAGTCCGCCTTGTAATTCGCTTCTGGGCACAGAAGAGACCAGGAGCCAGCATAACAGCGAGCAGAGAAAACGCTGTCGCAAGCAGTGAAGTACCGAACAAAGCATTTGACCGACATTTTATTCAAATTCCATATATTCCAGACTTTAAATAAATATGGTAATTTAAAAGATTAGACAATCATATATATTATAAAAATAATTATTATAAAAATGATCCATTTAAATGTAGTACCGATTTAAGTGGGCAAAGTCAGATGGTAAAATGATAAATTTTCGACTGTTTTGATTCAACGAATTGGAAAGATATATTTACGTGTTGTGAAATTATAAATCTGATTAAGTAGATGTGTGGAATAGTTTTTTTTTTTCTGTAAAAGAAGCATTCTGGAATAAATATTAACGTATTTCTCTTTATTACTTTTTTTATTGTCGAATTAAAGTTAATATTATGAAATTTATTAAAAGTTTTTAATGGAGGGAAGGTGAGAACTGAAAAATACTTTTGACTACAGAAGAATAATAATTGTTTTTTAAATAGGTATAAGACTTAATTTTTACTATGTTTAAGTCTTAATAAAAGGCTAATTTAGAGCGGCATGCAAAGTATTGTTTAATAATCTTTATTTAATGGAGATAAAATGGAAAATTATCAACATTATACTTGAATGCAAATTATTTTATGCTTTGGTTTTAGCTTGCATTGTATTAAAAGTCAATAATTCCCCGATATCTACATTTATAATATTCCCGACGGAATGCACCGCATTTCATGCATATCTTTCCATTATTAATAATAATGAATATTTTCTTTTCTTTATGTGTTCTCTTTTGTTGACATTATGATATGCAATTGTATTGTAAAGCATTAGATTCTGAAAACTAATCATTTTCTCTTAATTTAATTTTCATGAATTTTTCTCCAAAGCTTACTAAAGTAAAACACTTTTGGAATATTTGTGATAAGCAGCTTTTATATTAAGTATTATCGATTAAATAAGTTAAAGGTAAAATTGTTATGAGATTTATTATAAAGCATAAGAAAATTTAATTTTTTTAAGTTATGTTTTTGAAAAAAAAAAATAAATAAAATAAATAAATAAAAATGAAAATAAATAAATAAATGTGTGTTGTGCTTGGAATAGGATTAATATTGTTGAATAATGAAGTGTGTTAAATATGAAGTGTGTTACGGAAAGCTTGTTGACACTTCCCTAACAGCACAAAATGTTCCAGAAACGTAGATAGATAACGAATAGATAGAAAATTAAAAGGGCGAATGTTCCAGGAAGGTATCAGAGAGCACACTTAAATGTGCTACGTTAAGATTGTAAGCTTTTTGCAACATAACTCAAACATTCTGTGCTGTGTGGGTTAAATAAGGATTCATTATCAGATACATAATTGCATTTATTAGTTTTCAGTTAATATTTTGTTATTGTTCTGTTTTTGATGTCTACAGAAAATCTAAATTAATTGCATTGCTTTTAGGTACTAAAAGGCTTTCCGATGTCTCATGATACAAAGACTGGAAGGAATACGTTAAGCTTCAGAGTAAGAATATCTCATTTAATTTATGATAGTTTAAATTATTTAATATTTGAATAATTAATAAACTTACAATTTCCTGTTAACAAAAAGTTTAATTATAAAGTAACAAATCCTACCAGTTCAAATACACTCATTGTCATAAAAATTCGCGCACCAAGAAGCAATTGTTGGACCGTAACGAAACTTGGCATGTAGGTACGTGGCAGGCAGATATGCAAATGATTAGGAAGGCAGCGTGATTGTGCGTTGCATAATGTCACCAGAAGGCGTTGAACTTCTTTCTTCTTGGAGTATAAAACAGGTAAGCAGAACTTGTTTGGTGTACATAATCTGTTGCAGAGGGACGCTTTTTAAATAGAGATGCCGTTACGCTGCCATCAAAGACAATACGAGCAGCTGTCAGAGTCCGAGAGGGAAAGAATTATCATTATGATCGATTCCAGGTGATCAACTCGGCAAGTAGACAGCCACCTAGACCATTTTGATTTTACTGTGGAAATGTGTTGGAACCAATGGACAAAAGAGATGTCGCTTACACGGCAACCAGGCTCAGGACGCACTTGACACTAACAATCGTAATAACCGTCGCATCATACAAAACATATGCATAGCGCCCACTGTCTCGTTATTCACCATCTAGACATATGCAGAACCTACACGACCTGTCCCTGTGTCTGTACGTAACATTGCAAGGCGCCTGGCTGAAGGACATGCCCCCTGTTCTCTGAGTGAAGTGGTGTCGCACTCGACGGGGTTGGATAGCAACTGAATGAAACCATGTCGTCCTTAGCGACGAATCCAGATTAAATTTGGGCAGGGGTGACTAACATGAATGTGTGTTGAGGCAACGGGGGGGGGATACCTTTTCTGTACAGCTGCACACCGCACCCACAGCTGGTGTGATGGTATGGGATGATATTGCAAACGACACGCAGTCATCCCTAATATTGATCCACGGCACCATGACAGCCCAGCGGTTCATGACATTCTTCAGCCATAGGTGCTGCCACACATAGTAGGGCTCCCAGGAGCTATTTTCAACAGGATATTGCTCAGCCACACACATGAAGGGTATCACAGGAGTGCCTCCGCACCAATTTCACTCTTCCCTTGCCTGCTCGATCCCCAGATTTGTCATCAATCGAGCATATCTGGGATCACATGAGGCGGCAAATTGGGCAGCCTACGAGTTTGGACGAATTAGAGGCGTGTTTACAGCAAATGTGGAACGAGATGCCGCAGGGCATCCTACAGGAGTTGTGTGTCTCAATGCTCGCCCGTATCGCATCATGCATTCACGCTAGAGGTAGCCTAACAGGGTACTAAAACCTCCATTCTTTCGTAATTTTTTCCTGTAATAAATGATCATTTCGTTTTGATTTTGTAATCATTTATTTATATCAACGTTGCACTTAAGTATGTAAAATTTCATTTTATTCTGATAGCTCTTTCTTTGTGAGCAAATTTTTATGGCATTTGGTGTATAAAGGAAGGTGGTCTAAACTGATTCCCTTAAGGGAAAACTTGTGTAAAATAACAAAATGTTTAAATAAAACTTTGGCTTTTTGCTAGCATGTTTTACACTACATTTTGCATTATAAATATACTTTAATAATATTTTTAACTTAAAACTGAGTAATGAAAAAAAAAAAAAAAAATAGATTTTTGAAAAAGGATCCAGAGAATCATTTAAACCTCACCAAAGGGGAAAATAATCCTTCATT
Source organism: Salticus scenicus (assembly GCA_963930645.1). Lineage (NCBI taxonomy): Eukaryota > Metazoa > Arthropoda > Arachnida > Araneae > Salticidae > Salticus > Salticus scenicus. The sequence goes on along the minus strand of OZ005655.1, from coordinate 201,748,387 downwards.
TAAAAATAGTTGTAAATCGCTTTTATCTGCAAAATACAGGATGTAAAAGTAATTTTGACAATGCATAATGAAATAAAATACGTTTTACAATCAAATAGCATCCATAATTTATCTATAAAATAAAAAATATATAAAGATAAATAAATAAATAAATAAACAAAAGTGTCTCAAATAAGTTTAAAAAAAAAAAATAAATAAAATAAAAAGAACATAAGGAAATGGAATATTTGAAAATTTTGATCCAAAAATAATATGTATAATGACAGATCCACAATATAGTCGGAAGTAAATTAAATAATGCCTATTTCAGCCACATCCGATCCATATAAACGATATTCATAACAATCCACATAATAGATCCAAAACTATTCACATAATGGATCGTTCTACCCGACAACATGGGTATTCATTTTAGGTAATATTACTGAAAGACGCCGAGAAACCTAACAAAATTACTAAGTGTAATATACATCTAAAAATATATTTTATTAAGTAAGCCAAGTCATATTTCTGACATGAAAGAGTGTGTATCGAAATAAACAGGAAAGTATTAGTGCTTAATTTATAACAGATTTTATAAAACCCACTTTTTCAAAGAATTCTATTCAAACGTGTAAAAAAATCTCTAAATAAAACATCATTTTAAACGCCCTTTAAAAAAAAAGGTAACTTTAATCTAATTTCCTTATCAAATTTATAGCCACGACCTTAAAGTCAAGTAGATAGCAAAATACACTCATTGCTTGATCGTGATATCACCCTTACCGATATCAGTAAATCGTGATTGTTACATTAGGCTATGACTTAAAATCATTAATTTCCTTTCACTAAAAGTGATATTAGAAACCTGGTATTGTGCCCCGTCGCTTAAAACCGGTTGCAGTTACTTTTGAAAACAATTAAGACACAGCTATTCTGTTCCTTATCTGTCTCAAACAGGCGACTGTCTCCTCGATTCCTAAAAAAAAATATCCTTATAATTCATAGCATAAATATTTTTTATGGTCCACTGAATTAGTTGCTTTTGTTAAATAAACTTTAAACTTCGGGCTTTACATGTTTTTTGCAAGAATTTATGACTTGATATTTACCAAGTAAATTATATAAAAGTAAATATCATGAGTTTTACTTAAGGTAACGTTTAAATTTAATCATCATATAAATAAACGATGTTACATAATTAACAATTAATTAAAACATATTTGCTTCTACTTTTTAAGATACTGACATTGAGTTATTTAATATATATTTTAATTTTTCAAAGTTCTTTCTACTTTTTTTTTCTTTGTGCCTAATCTGAAATAAATTTATTGCACAAATCTACACTGTGTAATAAAATATAGACCTTTTAAACCGATTGGTTGTTACATATAACTCTGAAAAATATCGAAAATGAGTCACTCTCGTAGAAATGTAAAATTTCAATCCTGCATGTATATTTAATATTTAAATAAAAGGTATGAAGATATTTTAAATTTCCTTTGAAACAATCTGTAACCACGCTAGTTTTCTATTAGATCATACTAAAAAGTAACTTAATAAAAATTAATGCCACATAAATGTATTTAAAAAAAAAAAACAAAAAAAAAAAACACTTTAATTAAAATGTATTAGAAGCTTCGATTCAGTAGAAGTCATTAGAAAGTAATCGTAAGTTTTCAAACATTTAGACAGGTTTTTCCAATAAAAGAATGCCTATGATGAATTTAGGACTGTGTTATCAATTTCATATTGTACTGTCTTCGAATATGCAATCCTTCTAAAATTTGAGTAAAATCTTTTCAGTGTATTAAAATCGCGCAACAATCAGAAAAGTTAGAATAAATAACTAGACTTGACGCAGGACAGTATTATCAATCTTAACAACAACGTTAAAAACGCCAATGTGAAAATTGTTAGGGGTGCAAACTACAGTTTCGGTAGCGTAAACCGTACCGTCATCAGCCTAAATTCCTATTGGCTGACAGCTCCAGTTTCCTAAATTCCTAATGGTTGCTACTCTGACTCTATAATCTACATCTCTGCCTATATATATGAGCAATAATCCACTTCATCATTCTGCACTGACGACGGTACGCTTTACACTACCAAAACTGCAGTCTTCGCCTAACAATTTTCACGTTGACATTTTTAACGTTGTTGTTAAGATTGATAAATCGGAAAATTTGATACAAGAAGACATTTTCCCCCTGGAACTTGCCCCTGAACATTCCTAAAAGTACTGGCGAACTGTATTCTCATCGATGATGGATTCGTGTAGAAAATTCGAACAAAATCAATTCGGCCGAAGGGAAAGAAAATGAATCTCAGGATTACTCACGAGCAGGCAGATTTTTACCACTGCAATGTGACCCTGGTGAAATAGGTCAGTGAAAATAATAGCATATTGTATTGTCATCGACTAATTGCCTCAGCTAAAATGTGAATAAAATTGATCTGGTAGAAGTGCATTAAAAATTAGTGCCAAGATTTGACACAGGTAGAAAGCTTGCTCTTGGTGAGTCCCTAACTTTCGTGTCCCTAAACTTTCTTGCATATTGTATTGTCATCGACTATAAACTCGTATGCAAACTTTGACGAAAATCGGTTTATGGCAGTGAATTAAAACTTTTGCTGCGAGATTTGACCCAGATAGACAGACGGGTCAATCAAATTAGCCCTTTGCCGGTCCTATTTAATTTTTTACATCTCGTCAGTAATGCCAAAAGACTTTTTAATTTAATATCCACCACTAAATTTTAACTGTAGCGGTTGCCTAATGACTTCAAAGGTCATTCGTCCATTATGTATATCAAATATCACTCTTCAAAATTATTGGTGACAGTTGAATAAAAGAGTTCTTAAATTTGGTAACACTCTTTACACCGTTTTAGAGCATTATGGCCGGCAAAGTGTTAAATAGAAGCATGAAATATCTATGATCTGGTTTTTATTAATAAAGAAGAAATAAACTTCGCGTTGATATAAGAAATATACATATATATATATATATATATATATATATATATACATATATATATATATATATCACCGCCACCGGAAGCCGAAGCTAGTGTTATTCTATGGAAAATTTTTTTTACAAATAAATTATTAACTAATACATATTTTTAAATTCTGTTTTCACATTCTGAAAATTCCCAGCTATTAAGTTGACGGACCTTTTTTACTTTCTTCTATATGTAATATAGAGAAAGTATTGGATTCGTAAAAATTTTCGACCTCGGGTTTTTGATGGATTTACACGTTTTGAGAGCTGTAGAATACGATTTGACTATTTTTAGAAAATGTCTGTCTGTCTGTCTGTCTGTCTGTCTGTCTGTCTGTGTGTGTGTGTGTGTGTGTGTGTGTGACAAAATTTTGTGGCAACTGTATCTCAGGAACTACTGCACAGAATTTCATACAAATTGGTATGTAGTTGCACCTTGACATAAATTAGTGCCTATCAACTTTTGGTAAAAATTGTCTTACAGGTTGCGTTGCCATCCCGCTTTTTCTAAATTTTTAACATGGTGATATAGGACAAAATTTTGTATAAATGTGCTTAAAGAGAATTATTTTTTAGTAATCATTATGAAATTTACAATAATTATTTATAATAGAGATAGTCAACTGGGAAAAATTTTTTGTACGTGTAGGAGCTACGCCACCCCCCCTGGGGGGGAAGTCCCCCCTCGAGGGGAGTAAATTTTCAAGATGGGTATCTTTCGAAAGGTCTCATCAATACCTTTAAAACGAATGGTTGAACTATAAATCTGTGATAATTTAAAACAAAGTTATCGATTTTTTTTACTTTTAACAAAAAAAAACTTAGAAAAAAAATCGTATTTTTTTTTTTTTTTTTTTTTTTTTTTTTTTTTTTAAATATTGTTACTGGTTGAGTATGTATTACTTTTAACAAAAAAAAAAAAAAAAAAAAAGAAAGAAAAAAGAAAGAAAAAAATCGTATTTTTTTTTTTTTTTTTTTTTTTTTTTTTTAAATATTGTTACTGATTGAATATGTATATAGGAAAATATAGAAGAAAGTCTTGTGGTGGCCACAACATACTAGTTTAAAACTATTTTTTAATTAAAATTTACACTATTTTTTACTATTTTTTAATTTTTTTATATTTTATTTTGAGGCTACAAAATACGGATTTTCAATATGTGAAAATTTTTCATTTTGCAATTTCAAAATAAAATATTAAAAATTAAAAAAATACATTCTTGAAAGAGGTCTGTCAATTTAACAGTTGGGAATTTTCTAAATGTGAAAACAGAATTTAAAATATATATTAGTTAATAAGTTATTTGTAAAGAAATTTTTTCCATAGAGTAACATTGGCTCGGGCTTCCGGCGACGGTAAGTGAAGAGGGCCGTTAATTTCGTTTCATGTACACAATACTTACCGGATATTTTGTTTTATTTTACTATTTCGAAATCTTTACTCATCGGCTAATAATTTATTTTTATTGTTTTATTTTTTTTTATTGTTTCTCTTAAATTAGATTTTATTGCATGTTTCAATTAAACTTTATTTTCAATCTTAATTATTCATCTTCTTGTTATCTGCTAACTCAGAAAAAAAACATTCTGGGCCAACACTGAGACAGCGGTATGCTTTTTGTTCGCCAACGGCTATAAATGGTCGTTGGGAAGATTGTTGGCGCAATCGTTGGCAAAATGTTCGCCCATATGCAGTTTTTTACTTTAGCAATACATTTTGGTATTTATTATTTGCTATTTTTATACTTTATTGCGAATAATCAATATACTCGAGGATATTTTAATGCGTGTAATAAAATTACATATTTTCTTTGAAGTTACGCAACGATTACAAATGAGCCGTTTTATGCAGATTTAACACATCCATTATTGTTGGACTCATAACGTTGTTCATTATGGTGGGCCAACCATAGCTACCCCAACAAATAAGATGCCAACGAAGAGGATAAAAAAGGACGTTGGGCCAACTGCAACTATCCCAACTAACCATGTGCCAACCGCGCGAACCATCATCTGCTGGTTGGCAGCGACTCATGTTTATAGGGAATCATATATGTAATAATCAATAACTTCTCGTCTATAAATATAATTCAGTCTGTTTTTACATGATTTAAGGTAAATCACTTGACACCAGTGTTCGCCACTCCTAAAATTGGCACCAGTGTTCGCCACGCTCGCAGAAGAAATGTTAAAATAAACGTTAATTAACATCTATGAATGTGAATCTGCCCGAGCTACATTCTCCGGTTCTAGGGAATCTAGTGCGAGCGGATTCAAATTCATAGATGTTATTAAACGCTTAATTTAAAATTTTCTTTTGTGAGTGCTAATTTTTTCTGGTGCTAATTTTAGGGATAGCGAACTCTGATGTATTTACGTTATACTCAAAGTGAAATTATAAACCAAGGTACTAATGTAAGTGTGATTTTTATTTTGAAATGTTTCTGTTCTATTTTCCTTAGAAACTTTTTTGAAACAGTTTATTCAATAACCTTTATATAAGGCTTTTTTTTTTTTTATAATTTTCTTTCGAGAACTTTTGCGTCAGAACTTTAACAGTAAAAATTCTCTCTTTTAAAATACTTTTAAAATAACTTTTAAGACATAACTTTTTAAAAGTTACTTTTGAAATAAAATTCTTCCAAAAAGTTTTTGGCCAGGAAGTTTATATGGCTGTTCGTTTTTACAAAACTTCTGACAAGTCATCCTATTATTTCTAAGTGTGGAAGATACAAAGCAAAGATATACAAAATATTTCGATTTATTTGGCTCTTTAGAAAGGAGGAAGAGGAGAAATCACTATATGCTAAATGGAATATCTGATATTAGGTTTCGTTTGTGTGTATGTGTCTGTATATATTTAAAATGGGTACATTTATTTAAAAAAAAAAAAAAAAAAAAAAAAAAAATGTGATGATAATTTTTATTTTCCGAACTTTTATCAGAAAGTTCTTTTGATATAAGTTTTTGGAAATTTTTTTTATCAAAAAAGTCGTTTTGATAAAAGTTGTGATGTAATTCTTATATTAGAACTTTAATTGTAAAATTTCTTGTGAAAGAGTTAACTTTTAAAATAAGTTCAATATCTCTTTCGAAGCCTATATAAACGCGCTTAGGTCTGTCGTCTAGACCACTGACCACTAATTTCTAAAACATATCAATATGATAGTCGAATCAGTGTACTGAGAATTCGTTAACATTATTGTTCATAATATGTAAATTCTAATTAGTAATAACTATTTATAGTTTACCATGTCTTTATTTACTTGTTTACATACTTACAGTAATTACTGTGATTGTTATATACGTATTTTAAGACACAAATTTGCATTTTTCTTCAATTAGGACTCATAGTTAGATAATAAAAGGTCTCAGATTTATTTATTTATTTTACAGTACAATGATGTCATCTGAAATTATAAAATTAAACAAAACTAGCATCTATATAACAGCACTTTTCAAATAAACTGATGTACATTGTATAATGTATATTCATAACAAACATTGCAAATATTTTATAGATGCATTGTACTTCTATATAGATATTTATATGTATGTATGTATGTGTACGTATGTATGTAAGTTTATGAATAAATAAATGCAACAAAATCCATAAAATTGTTTAAATATGAAAATATGTAATTTGTTTACTTGTCAACTATTTTAAAACTAGAAATATTTAAACTATTAATTATAAAACAGTTGAATATTTAACAAATGTTAATATTTATAATGATTTCTTTGATATTTTATGGAGAAATTTGCTTTTATAACGAGAAATTTCGGAATTAGCATATAAATTGGCATTTTACATCAAAATATTACAAATGAATGCATATATTAATATTTATATACCTGCATTACATTCAGAGATGACAACACTTCCGTTCTTAGGAAAACAATTCATTTTCATTATAATAAGGGAAAAAATATTTCAAAATAAATGTGAATGTCTGACGAAGTTCAACCAAAACAACGTAAATCACGCAAATTTCAAAATACTTCCAATGTAATAATGCGTTACAAAATAAATAAATGTACGAATTAAGATTATTTAAATTACTTTTAACCAATTAGTAGATAAGTTTATTGAAGTTAGAATACATTTTAAGTGCTAATGTTTCATGATTTTTCGAAAATTTAAGTATAATTAAAATTTAAAAATCATAAAAATTTAGAAACTTAATTTAGGATTGCTTTCATTGTTAACACTTTAACGGTAATAAGTTTCACAATAAAAGCAAATATAACATTTTTTAAGTAATAAATTTTCAATATTTTTTCCGTGTTTTAATCCTTTTTTTTTCACTTTGGGTTCTTCTCTGTCCCATTACTCTGAAGTTTAATAAATGATGTTTTCGCTAAATGAAGAATTTGTTTAAATTTCTTAGGAGATACGAGTGAGGAGTGTTCGACTAATGATACACTCATACCTAGTTTTTTCATCTAATGAAGGATCCGGGTTATTAGTTTGACTTGAGAGAACTGCTGTTTTTATTTTAGTTATTTATAGTGTTTTTTACATAGCTGTTTATTTATTAAATCAGTTATGATTTGATAACTGATCAGGTCAAAAAAAGAGATTATTCAAACCAAAAATACCTTAAAACTTCTTCTTCTATTTTTTTTTTTTTTTTTTTTTTTTTTTTTTACATATTAATGATCGGCTAAAACACATTTCTAAAATTAAATTAGTAATTTTCAAAAGAAAATGATGTGTGAACACTGAAGAATTTTTGCTAAGAAATTGTGGAACAAAGGTTACTCACGGAGTAGATCATATGCGACGTATAACTAGTAGAATTTTGCTGCACGCAGCGGAATTTCAGCATTTTATAAACTAATATGGTATGTTAAAACAGCAAAAATTTAGAAATTCGATGAAATTAAACAATATTATTTATATGTCTTTTCAGTCTCTTATATTTAGACTTATTATTATTATTTTTTTTTTATAATGAATTTTACTCCTATGTATGTGCATATGTCCATTATAACCTCTGCTCTTTCTTCTTTTTCTATTTTGTATTATTATTAACTTATATTAATTTTTTAATATATTTTGCCTTGTATAAAACGTCAATTCCACATGTGCTTATTTGTTGAATAATTCAAGGTATTCTTCCTGGTGTTTGATCCATGAATTGGTGACTTATTATAGATATATATATTATACAGTATGTTTCACCAGATTTGTGTACATTACTAAATCTTCCGTCAGTACTTTTTGGGTTGTCCTTCTGTACAGTATTTGCATAAATTCATATATTAATAACACAATTCATTGACCAATAAATTATTCTATTTCACAATTTCTAGCTGTAAGACAAACTGTTATTAGAATAAATAGATAATTTTTTTCTTTTTTAATAATGCATTAATTACGTAATTAACCAGATGCTGGAATACAGCAGAATATGCCTAATCATAGCTCCCAACATTTCTAATACATTACGTACCATTGTTAGTACCCACGCATTTTTTACACCAAATGTTTTGTATAATAATGTTCTATAACATGTAATGATGATTAAATAAAAATAAAATCCCTCTTAATGAAAAGCGGGGTGAAAAAGTAGCATAAACTAATATTGCTACGGAATAAATTACAAATGTTTGCAGCTATGTGCTGAAAACATATGTTTGAAGAAACTTTCTGTAATAATACATCTGTTAAAATAAATTGACGTATTTTTCTTCCTCCAGTGATAAAGAGCAGGTTAACAAAACAAAGAAACTGAAGATAATATTTCAATATTGATTTTTGATGACAATGTAAGCAGAGACGATCATGTTATATAAACATTTCCCAAGAATAAAAAATATATATAGTGAAATAAAATACTTATAGAAGACCTTTATGAAAAGGTAAACAGAACTTACAGCAGTTTTTACATTTGGCAAGGTGAAGGTTAAATTGTAGTAATAAAGGAACAAAAAGCGTAAATGGTTTTTCAACCGAATAATATTCAAATATTACCTATAAGATTATATTGCTTCTCTTATAATTCACACACACACACACACACACACACACACACACACACACACACACACATATATATATATATATATATATATATATATATAATTTTGAAAATATGTTAAGACTTGTAGATAAGTAGCGTGGTCAAAATTATGTATATTTTTATAATTTTTAGTGCTGCATTTTTTATACAAATACACTTTAATTAATATGTAAAAACAATCACGTAAAATATTTATAGCTCAAAACTTAACTTTATCATATAAAGAAAATGTACTATATATATATATATATATATATTGGAATCAAAAGATGCAGATAATTTTATTTTTAGTATCACAAAGAAGTTACTTTTCTCCAAGAGAAAAAAAAGTTAAAAATATTTATAAGTTAACCAAAACAAACTAAGCAACCATATATATGTGATTCTTAAAAATAATTTTGAAACTATTTGAAACTAAAACGCAAACATTTTATACTAAAAAGAAATGTTTGTTTTCTGTATCCATTTCATCATTTTTTGCTGTTTGTTTGTTTGTTTGTTTTGGTTAGATACGTATGAAAGAGAATCTCATAAACTAATTAAAACCAGATTGGTAGACAATTGGTATTATTGTTGAAAATTATAATTAATCTATAAAACAGTTCATCTTGTGATATTCATAAAAAATTTCTAAAATTATGTTCTAATTATCATTATTATTATTATTATTATTATTATTATTATTTTACATAATTGTTTCCTAGTATATTATTCAGTCAAAGAAAAAAAAAAATTCTAAAAATCTGAAAGCTAAATTTAAAAGATTTTTCTTTTCGCTTTCAATTATATAAGACTACAAGACTGTTTTAATATGTTAGCTAAAATATTCCAACTCCCAAACACTTGACGGATCGCACTGTATAAATATGTGTTTATATATATATATATATATATATATATATATACATACATATATGTGTGTATGTATTTGAATCATGTATATATAATTATTCTTGGGATAGCCAGTGATGGTTTGAAACAGATTAAATTAAAATTAAATATATTTTTATTAATATAAAATAGCAATAGAACAGTCAAAATTTATTATTATACATTAACAATTATTATATTATGATTATGCATTAATAGTACTGCTCGGCATGAAAATTGACTCTGACACCATTTCAGCATATTCTTATGTAAAATGACCTGCTGAATCCGAATATTGCGCCCATTTTCCCTATCACCCACCGTCTTTTAGGAATGGCCCCCTATTTTTATCATTTTTCGGTAATTTTATGGCTATAAATTTGATTTTAGGAGGGAGGAGGATTATTTTAACCGTTAAATATCTTATGAGGGGCTGGAGAGACATCATGTTTTTTATATGCATGAAAAAATTTAATATTTAATATGTATTCACGTAAAAGCATATTTAATTTTATGCTGAAGAAAAAAATGGCAACAATTAAAACAATTAATGTCAACAATGTCTATTTTAAAGCTATGTCTATTTTCTTTTAATTAATTTTTAAATACATAATCAAAAATTCGTTACAAATATGGTACCAAATAAAAAAGGGCGGTTTTTCTAAATCCGTAGGATTAAATAGTTTATCGATTGGACTTTAGATTTTTTTTAAAAATTAAGTAAAGTAGGAACATTACGTGGTAACTTGCGTTCACACACAGACAGAATTCAAGGAAATCTCTTATCCTTTTTAAGTCTGACAGAGTCAGTCAGTCAGTGATGAGCGTAACTATATATGCTGATTAATTATTATCGATTGGATTTGGAATCGATTTATCTCTTATTCGATTTGGAAATTTTAAAAATGAAACTTTATTTTTATATATTTTTAGCACAAAGTATTTCACAAAAGCATGTAGTTTTTATAGGTATTCATAAAAGTTTATTTTATTTTATTTATTTATTTATTTATTTTTTCTTCAATGTCTTTTGAAGATGCGCGTTTGTTGAAACAGGATTTTTGAGAGCAATTAAATTATTATCATTCAAGAGTAGTCCAATTTCTCGCATATTCATGTTATTAAGCATCATTAATTTTACTTATTCTTGAAATAAAAAACAAGCTATCATTGAATTAAAATATGCAAAAACGATCAAGGTGACGCAGACATCATCCGATTTTGGGGGAAAGTCAAAGAAAGTTATTTAAAGTCAATCGCCTTTTAAATCAACTACTGCCTACTTCAAGAAAGTGTCAACTTGTCCTTACATATTATAACTTTCCTTACGTCGTATGATAATAATATTTCTTGCTGCGTAGGGAGCAATTGCGTAGGGGTTCCATACCAGACAGACCTAAGGAGGTGTATTTGTGGGCTGTAAAGTTATGCCATTTGGAGGTTGGGAAAGTCTAGAACATTCAAGCTAGCTTATTGTTACCAAAAAATTTCTTCTTAGTTACGATTGTTATTCAGAAAAAAAATTATTTTTCTTTCTTTTTATTACATAATGAGTATTACACAAAGTCAGGCAAGTAGACATTGTGTCTTGATCTTACGAGTAATACACGCCTTAAGTATGAAAACATACAATGAGTAATTGAAGTCTTGGATAAAACGTTGATCGATAAAAATATTGAATTATATTAGATAATCACCATGTTTAAATATTAAATTCATTCTCAATAGTTTATAATAGCTGTTTAAATAGATACAGACTTTTATGCATAAATGCAGCGTACGAAATAGATTTTTCATAAATATGAATTAAGAAAATAAAAATTTCTTAATTTTTAGAGTTATTATTAATAACTTTTTTGTGCTTTTTTGTTTTCCTCAAACCAACATGGACATTTTAGTATTTTAGTTACTAAAAAATATAAATTAATAAATCTAAATTAAACTAAATAATTAATTAATAAAACTAAAAACTATAAAATAATAAATCGTAATATACGTTTTAGAGCGCTAATGAAAATTCCTGTATGTCTAAACTTTACATAATATATTAAAAGTAAATAGTGCATTGCTAAATAATTATCAGTCAATTTACCCAACTTTAAATAAATTAAATAAATAAATCTTACATATAAAATATTTTAAAATCATTACGTCTCGTAGTTAAACTAAATTTTAATCATATTAAAAACTGAGACAGATAATATACACTAAAAATATACAATTTAAAACATTAAAAACACACAAAAAATAAATAAATAAAAAATAAAAAAAATAAACGTTTCGAGCCTTTTACAGGCTCCTCATCAGTAAAAATATCAAATGTAAATACTGAGAAGAACAACAGACTTCCATTAAGATAGTACAACGTATTCAGCGGGAACTGCACATGCCTCATTAAGTGGTGAAAAATGTTGATTTGTGTACCAGCCCTCCAGGAAAATTCTTGAATGATAATTTAAACTGTTAGATATGATTATTTTAGTATTGTTAAAATCAGGTAAATGGTCAGTTTCTGTGGCATGCTGTACAATTTTCGAACGTTTTGAAATTTCTTTTATGTTCCAGAATTCGAATTTTGAATGCGATTAAAATCTTACATAGTTATGAAATAGATGGGGGGAAGGATTGCAGTGTTTTCTTACAATAATTTTGTAATCCACTTTTAGATCATAAGTTTGGCCCTTCAAATTCATAAGACACAAGCCTTTGAATAAGAATAAACTATTTTGTAAACAATAAAAACTATGTGAGAAATGCCTAGCTGGTAATCAGCCAGGGTAGCTCGATGGTTTGAGCGTCCGCACGTAAAGCGGAAGGCCCGGGTTCGATTCCCGGCTCTGGTATTTTTCACATAGTTGGTATAAAAAATAAGCCTTCCACTCCATAATTTTCTGAAATGAACTTTCAGGCTTGGTGAATAAAATTTCTAAATTAAATACAATAAAAACTATTTGAAGAATTTTGTCATGCTGAAAAAACGAGTACTACATCTATGACTGAATTGGTTCTAAAAAAAAATGAATAATTTATTTGACAACAGGAACTACTACAAAATAAAATTACTCAATAGAAGAAGTTTACCGGAGAAAGATTTTCCGGGATTGTTTTGTATAGGTCGTTTTTTCCTCATATCCAAATTCATTGGATAAAAAAACACACTTTCAAACAAAACACCTCTGAATTCATTCTGAAAAAAAACTATTTTTTAGATTTTTTCTTCTGAGATTTTAATAATGCTAAATTTTTACTTCCCGAACATACATATGTAAGGGAAGTATTGTAATCATGTCAAAAACTCTATTTTGATATTTTGGCGCTTTTTATACGTTTTGAGGTCCCCTGAGTTCATTCTCGCCATTTTTACGATGATGTGTGTATGCGTGTGTATGTGAGTGAACACGATAGCGTCTAAACGCTTTGTTCGAATAAATGAGCTGAAAGTTGGTACGTATGGTATATGTCACTATAGAATGATCCCTATTGATTTTGGTGAATCTGGGATTTATAGTTTTTTTACAAGGACAAAAAGAAACATTCTTTATCATTATGGCCTATGGGCCCAAATTTTTATAGTTTGATAGCATCTAAACGCCTTCTCTGATTCAGTTTTTTTTACAGGGACACAAAGAAGTATTTTTTATCATTATGGCCTATGGGACCATTTTTTAAAAATGCAATAGTGTCTAAATGGCTGATTCGATTGAGCTGAAAATTTATACAGAAGTTATAGGTCATTGTCGCACGAATTACGGTGAATCTAGATTTTATAGATTTTTACAGGAACACACCAAAAAATTCTTTATCATTAGGATCCATGGACTAAAATTATTTGATGTGCAATAGCGTAAAATTAAACAATGGAGCAAAATACTCAAACACCCTATTAAAATTTCCACTTTTGCTTATTTAATTTCTGTCTTTATTTATATAAACATTAATTACTTAATGTTTGGAAAGTTGAGTGGAATCACTCCAAATTTTTATTGTCTATAAGTCAATTCTGTTTCATTATATACTTTCTGCTCTCGTTAATGTAATTAATTGTAAAGTCAACCATTTTTAAATAAATAATTTTTCATCAATATTCAATTGGCTAATGAAAATAAGATAAAATTATTACAATGAAATCTCTGTTTCAGGCGTATTTTTACAATATTATCCGTCCTTTAAATTTAAAGAATGCTTATGTGTGTATATTTTAATATACTTCTAATTGATGCTAAAATTTGAATTTTCAAAGATCTTTCTAAAACTTTTTTTAATTAAAAATTAATTAAAAAAAAAACTTCTGACTGAATATTTTTATTAAAATTTTTATGATTGTATTTTTCTGGAATATTCCCGTAAGTCTTCGAAATATTATTTTTTGTTAAGATAATAATTATTTTTTTTTCTATTTATTACCGCATTACAAATAACACCCGAATAAATTTATTATTATTATTATTATTTTGTGACAGACGAATTGTCACGGAAGCGAAAAGGATTTCTACTTTATATTTATCTTCAAAAAAAAATTCAAAATTAAGACTTTTTAAAAGATAGAAAAGCCATTTTGAATCACTTGTAAATAATAAATGAGTGTCAACAAAACAATATTATATCTGTCTTTTTAGAAATTTATTTCAAAAGATAAACCGGATTTCTGTCAAACTTTATTTTAAACTTCTTCTCCATTACTATTTTAAGTTTTTTTCTTTACATTAGAAATCAAATAAATTTCCTTTGCTAAATCTGTTCTTGCACCCAAAATCTATAATAATAAAAGTCTTAAATAAAAATAAAAGTAAATAAATAAAAATACTTAAGGTTTATTTTATTTTATTTTATTTTATTTTAGTTTTTATTGTTTATTTCTTAAAAAAAAAAAAAAAGTATCTCTAAAAATTAATTTTTGTATTACAAAATATCACTGAATTATAAGATAAATAGACAGACCAACATTTTAATTTATCCCGATTTGTTTTTAGCATCCACTCTTTCTTCACACCACTTTTCTTGAATGGAATTTTTCTTCTAATTAAATCGTATTATCCAGAGATCGTACTCCGAGTCCTTTCTTCAGGACACTTTCAGAAAAAAAAAAAAAAAAATCAAACATTTTTGCTATCACTATTTTTATGTAATTTATCTTTGTTCGATATATTGACAACATATTACTACAGAAATACGATAAAAATTTCAGTATGAAAATAGTGGTAACAATAGACGCAATTTTTTCTCATTTCTGAAAATATTTTGAAAGATGTATGGAGAGTCAAACCCTGAGTAAGATATTGGAGAAAATGTCTCTGCGAATAAAGTGGTGTGAAAAAAGGGCGGGTAGTTAACAATGTTAAAAGCAATACTTAATATAAAATATCTTTTTTAGTTTACTGTTAAACGCAATTATTTCTGGTGTTGCGCGAACGCAACACCAGCGGGTAATGGATTAATAATTTAAGTTGTCAAATTATTATTTTAAATTTTCCTAATAGATATCTTTTGGAATTACGTTATTGATTAGTTGCTGAAAAATTACGATAAAGTAAGATAACGGTAGGTGATATCGGAAATTTTCCTTTCATTTTTACACAAAAATTTTGTACTGTTAATTACTTTCTCAGAAGCGCAGCATAGATACTTCCGATTCATGATCCGATAGATAAATAAATATTGAAAAGCTTAGTCATAGATTGCGGAAGCTTATATCGGGTAATTTCCTCTCAGTAGTACATAAAAGTGTTGTACAACTCATTATCTTTTAACTAAAACGGATAAAGTACGTCTGAAAAATCAGAATTAATTGCACTGAATGTATTCACTATGCAAATCATAGTTAATTTAGAAACTTTCAGTTTAAGACCGTTTTCAACATCATCTTAAATATCATTTATGGTAATTTTTGCGTTAACTTATAAAATCTTCTGGAACATTTTAATTTATCAGATTTTTTAGTCTAATTTTCCATATATCACTTTTAAAATTTCGTTTTTGAAAGTTATAGAATAAAGAATAATTAAAAACTTCAAGTAATAGGTTAATTAGAGTTAATATCGTAAATTTTTCTTTCTTTCCTATGCAGTAGTTTTGTACTCTTTATTATCCTTTCTTAGAAACGTACTACAATTCATTGAGATATTTGATCCGATAGAAAAAATCATGATTTATAATTTTATCTATTATTTATGAAAGATGATATCGGGAATTTTTTTTTCAGTATATATATATATATATATATATATATATATATATATATATATAATAGAGAGTTTGTCGTTGTACCTGTCGACATTTTTAGTTTGCTATATAGTGCTACACCACTCAACTGATCGCTACGAAAATTAGTACGCTTACCAATCAGTACAAAATTTAGCTAACGCAGTGTTTTTTAGTTTAATCGAATAATTTATTCAAAAGATATTAAATACCCCTCTCCTCCCCTCCCATTTTAACTTTAAAACTATTTAAAGGGAACAAACAAATTGATGCTAAAAATGAATAAATAAATTATCCATTCATTTTTCTTTTCTAGACATAAAAGAAAATATATTTATTTACACGTGAAAAAAAAATAATAACAATCTTATTATTTACCTAACAGTAAATATATTTCTTTTTATGTCAGACTGGGGAAAAATAAATAAATAAATAAATAAACATTTTTTTTAATTATTTGTTTATTTTTGGTTTTATTTGCTTAAGTTCTCACAATGAGTTCAAATTATTATAATTAGTATTTTATTCAGATAGTACATGTAGTAATTCACTTTACTGCTTCCTTTTGATTCCATTAAATTTTTCTCTCAATTTTAGCGTTTAAATAATTTTGATACTGAAACTCCACTGGCATATAGTAATTAACAAGATTCGCAACACCATAAAGATTGAAGATTTTTATTTTATATTAATTTAATTTTAATTCCATCTCACACTTTCTTTACTTTGTTTTTTCTTTAACCCCTTAACTGCCGTATATATTCGTCTCGCTATGCCGATGCGTTAACAGCCCTGGGCGTATATACACGTCCTTCCGAAGTACAATCCTTTGTGTTACGCTGCTACCAGTGGAACTAGTCTCACGGATTTGCGATGGAATTAAATGACCATGGCAGGCAAGTTCACAATACCTACGCAGTTCGCCCAAAGGGATGGAATTCTTCCCGCTGATTGGACAAGAAGATATAGCACAGCAGCAAATAAACGATTAGGCTTCGGGATAATACTTTTCTATTTTCTTTCGATCGGTGTTTTGTATTTTTATGGTAAATTTTATTAATGAAAGCATTTACAAATGTTTTTCGATGATATACTATACATTTTTAATATTATAGACCATTTTCATAAAGAGATTAAAATCTTTTACTGCCTATTTGTTCGTATTTATAAAGTGACATTATTCATTTTTTTTACCCCACTTTAAAAAGTAGTGATTTTTTAAAAACCGAATTTGTATGAATAAATAATAAGATTAAAATATGTAAAAATAAATTATTATTATTATTTTAATTTACTGTTTGTTTTTTCATCTGTAAAACTCACGATTTATATTATTTTCTAAATGAAATCATTTACAATAATCAAAAATTTCAGATCACTATAGGTTCATGTTTGTTTCCATCTGCTTGACGCGTGTTAATGATAAATGTAAAAGAAGATTTTTTTAAAGTAGAAGTAGCGATATTTTTACTTTCTCTTACCCATAAGGTAGAGAAAGTATTGTTTTTGGCTCAAATTTTCGAACGCCAGATTTTGTTATATTTACACGTTTTGAGGTCCCCTGAATACGAAAATCATGTTTTTAGCAAATGGTCTGTGTGTCTGTGTGTGTGTGTGTCTGTGTGTGTGTCTGTGTGTCTGTCTGTTATCAGCATATCTCAAAAACAAATTATGGCAGAAAGTTCAAACTTGGTATTCTAAATGTGTATCATATAGGGATGCCACAGTAAGCTTTTCGTTAAGATCAAGCAAATGGTTCGTGTACAGGGACAATCAAGAGAATTCTAATACATTACGTCTATGGGGGAAATATCAGGAAAATAGAGTTTAACGTCTATAGACTGCACTAAACCAAATGAAACAAATATATATTTTTTGTAATAGAGACAGTTAACTGGGAAAAAATTTTTGTGTATGTAGGAGCCTCGCCTCCCCCCCTGGGGGGGAAGCCCCCTCGAGGGGAGTAAATTTTCATGATGGGTATCTTTCACAACAGCTCGAAAATACCTTTAAAACGAAAGGTTGAACCATCGATCTGCAATAATTTAAAACAAAGTTATCGATTTTTTTTTACTTTTAACGAAAAAAAAAAAAAAAAAAAATCGTACTTTTTTTTTTTTTAATATTGAGAATAAAATGGACTTTTTTTAGATATTTGGTGTTAAAGTACTTGTCTAATATGGAAATCGTCTGCCTTATCATAAAAGATAATTTTTTTAAATATTAATTTTAATAATTTTTTTTTTTTTAAAGAGAAATATTTTTTAATAACCGAATTAAATTCTATATAAATGTAGGTGCATTAATGAAACGGGGGGTTGAGGGGGGCGGTAGCCCCCCTCAAACAGAACTAATTATCATATAAAACTCTTCAGAAGCCTAATATGAATTGTTTAACATAGGTTTACATAACAGTACTCGTTATCTTACCTCTTAATCTCCAACCTGTATTTATAGTATTAAATTTCAGGGTAAGAGAAAGTCGTGTGAGTGACACACCAGATTATTGAAATTAAGTAAAGGACAAGCTATGAGAAAACGATGAAAGGGGGGAAAAATTAAAGAATTGTACAATAAAACCTCATCGTTTTTAATTCGATCTGAAAGTCATAAGAAAATAGACTGCTAGAATTTAATTAGTGCAAATTGTAGATATTGCAGTCATAAGACATGGGTTCAAATTTTGAGGATAAGTTGAAATTGCCAATTCTTCAAATATTGAAGTACATTCATTTACACAACATTAGACGCTCTTCTTTCCATTTTTTTTTTTTTTTTTTCTTATTTCAATTTCTACTAAAATGCAGATATATTATATCATCGTAAAACATTTGTAAATACTTTCATTAATAAAATTTACCATAAAAATACAAAACATCGATCGAAAGAAAATAGAAAAGTATTATCCCGAAGCCTAATCGTTGATTTGCTGTTGTGCTATATCCTCTCGTCCAATCAGCGGGACGAATTCCATCCCTTTGGACGAACTGCGTAGGTATTGTGAACTTGCCCATGGCAGTGTTTTCGAAGGTTGGTTGATTGGCTTTTTTTTGGCGCAAGGCCCACGGCGGGGCATACTGCGCCAAACAAATTGTTTTCGAAGGATTTACTTATTTCAGAGACGATGGGGAGTGGGAGGAATCGGAAGGGGAATGTTTCTGGAACAGTAAACACATAACTATACGCGCCTGTGAGAAAAATGGTGGCACTGGGAAGCTAATCTCATAATTTTTCGTCGTTAGGTAAGGGTTAAATCAAAAATTTTGTAATCCTTACTTCAACCCGAGCAGCGCCAGGTAGACCTGCTAGCAATATGAAAAAGGTGTTGCATAACTCATTATTCTTTATCTACAATTGACTAAAAAAACATCTAATTAGAGTTATGCGTATTGATAGTAGTTATTATAAAAAATTCTTTTAATTTAGAAGTTTTTAACGCTATTTTTAATTTTTATAAAATATCATTTGAAGTAAGTTTTAACAGTTACCTTATGAAAACATATTAGACATTTTAATTGATGAGTTTACTCTACTTTTACTTTTATTATTACAGTATACTTTAAATGATTTATACTTTTTGAAATTTAAGATAATTGTAGACGATATATGTGTGGTAGTCTATGGTTTAAGTCTTATTGATTGCTCTTTGTTCTGGTCCATGTAGGAATGCCCACCGTCGGGATCTTCTTGAAATATGTAGAGCATGTCGGAAATATTCTTTTCATTCCTATGCAAAAGTATTGTACTATACATTGTCCTTTCTCAGAAGCTCACAACAAATACTGCCGGTATTTTTTTCAATAACGCGGCACTTGTGACTAAGCATTGGCCGGGGTGTCGCCTAGTCGATGACTATTTGTGAAAGGACACCCAATGAGTAGTCATCTCTACCCCTAATAGGGACAACACATGCATAGTATCCGAGATTCGAACCCAAGCCCAACCGTGTAGGAGTCAGAAACGCTAATTACTACACCATCTGGGTGAGTTACTACTGATAGATTAATCACCGATAGATAGATTGATACAATAGATAAACCAGGATTAGAATATATCGGAAGAGTTAAATGAAATAAATAGAATCAGTATGCAAAGTTCTTTATGCGGAATTATGATAGTTAATTTATAAACTTTTAATTTAAAATGATGCTTTACATGGTTCAACACCATATAAAATATCATTTGCGATATGTTTTAATCTTTACCTTATAAAAACCGCTTGAACATTTTAATTTATTATAAATTATCTCTGAAAAAAGAGTTAAATTGAACACGTGTCATTTGTTAATTATATTAAAAACACTTTAAACACACGTAAAATTAAATTTTATTTAAAAGATGTTAAAAAAATGTATTCGAAGCTTTTCGCTTTACTATTAAAGCATCATCAGGGATTTTTATTATTCGTTTCCAATGAGCAGTTTTTAAATATTTCTTCTTTTCACAGTCAGCAGTTAAGTCATTTAATAACGTGAATAACAGCAAAGTCAATTTGAAGTCCGGTCAAGGTTGGAACAAGGAGCTAAGAAAAATAAGAGAAGCTAGAACTATTGAAATATCACACGAAGCTATTGTAGGAGAAAAACCATCATGAATTAGCAGAAATAAACTATTATCTATTTTATAATATTGTGCCAAATTATTGGCAAAATTGCAGTATCTTTGGAATTTATTGTATTTTTGCATTTAATTATATTAATAGCTTCGAAGATGTAAAGTTCTTGGATAGTAGATGGTGCTGTAATAATTTTGGCTTTATCCCATACAGGGTTAGAGTTTGCATTGGCATAAATGAAGTCGACTAGAGTAGAACTATTTCCTTCTTTGATATTTCATATATGTTCTTGTATTCTTTTATTTAAAGTCCTCTTAGTCTGTCCAATATAATAGTGAATTAACTGAATAATCTGTTTCTTATTCTAACTTTTCATATATCACTTTTTAAATTACATTTTCAACAGTTATAAAATAAATCATGACTTAAAATTTTAAGTATAGACAATAGAAGATATCAGAAAATATCCTTTCAGTTCCATTACAGCGCCTAGAATATATATTCTAAGCGCTGTAGTTCCATGCATAAATTTTGTAAAGTTTCTTATCATTTCTTAGAAACGTACTATAAATACAGTTCAAAGAATAGAGTTACACGCTTAGAATTTTTATTCTCATCACTTTCCAACCAATACACAGAGAAGTTTTACCAATCGTTAAGAAAGTTGTTTAATAGAAGTTCGGAAGTAACGCGCAATAAGGAGTGTTCTGTTTTCTTTGAAGCCCTCTTCTATTACCTTTATAAGACGACACGTATTTCGAAAAGTTGATTTTAAAAAGTTGAAGAAGTTCACAAATTTTGAAAAATGTTAACTTCTTCTTCTTCTTATTATTATTATTATTTTCAAGAAAATAGGAGAAAATAATTTCATAAATAACTGAAATGGGAAGTTCAAAAAATACAATTATTTTAAGTAAAAGTTTTAAATATTCATTGGAAGTATAAAGGATAAGTTTTATAATATATATATATATATATATATATATATTAAATATGGGCCTTAAAGTTTAAGGGTATCGGATATTGATATTCCTTTGAAAAGAAATTCAGTATTTAATCCTTTATCTACTGACGGTATTTTAAATTACCATTAGTTTTAAATGCGTGTAAAATGAAATTTATGGAAGAAATTTTAAAAGTATTTATAAGACTAAAACATACATACCGCACTTTATTCTCACTACATGACACTAGATGCTACATGTAGCCATTTTTGTTCCAGAAAGGATTTTATAGAATGATTTAGCTGTTTTTTCCTTACAGTTTTTACGATCACAACACGTGCGATAATTAATTCCTATATTACCTCAAGAATCTACTACCAATCTCAGAAAAATATTAAGGAACACAAAAAGTAACTTTTTTTTTTTTTTAAACCTTTTTTTAAGGTCCTAATAACTTTATCGACCTCTTTGTACCAATGGCGCGCGTACCACCTCATAAAATTCTCATTAATTACGCTGACGATGTGATACGCATAATTTTTATTGCATAGGGTAGGTGCTCCAATAATTGGCATGCTCCAGTAATTGACATCTATCCCAAAATAATTAATAAACAAGAAAAATAAGAAAACATGTGTTTTACAGATAAGAATTTTAACGTTTTATATCAAACACTGGAGCACAGGGTGCTAATAACTGGTAAAATGAATAACTAGCAGTGCGCCACACTGGAACATAGGGGGCCAATTACTGATAAAATGAAAAACTGGCAGTGTCAATTACTCGAACATTGAGTGGGCGTCAAACAAAAATTCATAAAAAAAAAATAATAAATAAATAAAATGTTCTCAAATGTATACATTTTAACATATATGTGGTTCTGAATCTCTTTCATGCCATATGTATTAACTTAAGATTTCTAAAAATATTTTCTGATGACTAGAACATTAAAAACATCAGAGATTGCTCTAAAAGTGTCAATCAATTGTGCACTTACCCTATATCTTTAAGAAATACTCTTAAGGATCTAAATGAATATGTTCAAATGATTTTTTTTTTTTTTTTTTTTTTTTTTTTTTTTTTGTCTAATTCCTAATGTGGTAAATAAATGGGGTAAATGATTATAAATAAAACGTAGACTACCTGTCTTTTCGTAAAATGTGTTATATATTAAAAATTAGAAAGGAATTACCGCTAAAGTTAATCAGAAAAAAAACTAATATTAAATTGAAATTTTAATTAAAATAATAAAAAATATGTAGTTTGAAATAAATATTATCTATTTACATATTATTGAAAAATCCGAAAAATTTTTAAGCCATGAGGATTAAATAAAATTATTAGGATTTAATATAAAAGATTAAAAAATATTAGAAAAAATATGTCAGTGTACGATTTCATTATAATATTTCTTTTAATTATTTATATTCATATGAGAACAGCATGGTAAAATAAAGATTTCGTTAAAAAAAATAAATAAATAAAAATAAAAAAAGAAAGAAAGAAAGAAAGAAATCTATTTTAGTAAGTTGTTTGTTTATAATAATATGTGAGTATTTCAACCCACCGCAGTGCCCCAATTAGAAAACTTGATATAGTAACTTGACATATGGAAAACATACTGTTATAAGAATATAAAAATATTCAATATTTAATGAAATATGATTATTTTTACTGAATAATGTTTAACTGCGCTTGCCTAAGAATTTAAAAATCACTTTCCATAATTTATTTGCCAAATGTATAGACCTATTCTTATAGAAAAAAAAAATCAAAGTTAATATCGTGAAAAGATAGAATGAGTTATAATTTCTTCAAGTATATTCACAAAATGTAAAAGGTTTTACATATATTTTCTCTTGTATGAACTTCTGCTATATTCCTAATAATTGATATAAAATAAAAAATTGTATAAAATAATTTCAATATTTTGTTTTATTTTGGTTGTACATGAAAATGAACTCATTCTATAGACGATATTTTAGTAATTATTTTAGATAATTGACACAGTTAGCTATCAATGTTTCCAACTTATAGGGATTTTTTTTTTTTTTTTTTTTTTTTTTTTAATAATCACAACTAATTCTTAAGAAAGATGTTTGGTATATGAAATTCGATGAATCGAACAAAATATACAATAAAAAAATAATGGTTCATATAGAATATAAAATTCTCTAGAAATTGATATCAATGTTAGCTATAAGAACAATACATTTGACTAAAAAATTATGCAAAATAAGCTAACGCTTTTGCATGCGTAGCTAAACATTATTTAGTAAAAATAATCGTATTTTATCATATAATGAATACTTTTATATTCTGATTACATTATGTTTTCTCTGTTTTGATATGGTTAAAAATGGCATTGCATTAAAGGGTAAAAATTATGTATGATGTATATATATATATATCTATATATTTAATTTTTAAAAGCAATCTTTTATATCTTCATGAATATATGTTCAAATCTCATATAAATTCGCATAAATAATTAAAAGAAGCATCATAATCAAATGGGAAAGCTACAATGAATTTCAAGATTTTTTTTCTTTACACTTTAATTCCAAACATTATTGCTATACTTTAATTTGTTGTTAGTTCTTTTTCTTTTTTTTTTTTTTTTTTTTTTTTCAAGAAAACATTTCTTTAAAATCTATGAAATTTAACACTAAAGTTTCATGATAATTCGTTAAATGTTTTTAAAGATATTTGACAAAAAGTTTAAAATCGAAAGTTTCCGGTTTTCATAGATGTTACGTCATTATGTCATCTGGTTTTCATAATTTAAACGTATCGTATTTCAAATTTTTAAGTAAAATAAGTTAAATATTATTCTCAAAGCACTGTCAAAGAAAAGATATGATGCTATTTCTTAATTACGTAGATTTATATATTTATATCTTGTTTTTCTTTTTAATCTTGCAATGGATATTAAAAATAACTGGATATTTAAAATAGAACTAGTTAAATTAATGAGGCAGTTAATTAGTTGGTTCAATATTTAAAAAATATTGTAAAAAAAAATAATGTGTTATTTGTTAAGTTACATGAATTTTTTGTAGACCAAAACTGGTAGTTCACAATTCTAAATATTTCTCATTTCTTGGCTCATTCTTTTTCTTTTTTTTCTTTCTTTTTTTTCTTCTTAATCACTAAACCATGTAAACCTGTAAATGCAAAGATAAAACAGCCAAATCAAAAATCATTCATCATTTATCAAATACCTAAATCTCACGTTATTTTGAAAAGTCGTATTATGTTTCAGGCATTATTCTTTTTCAAAATCTAAAAAAAAAAAAAAATCTTTACTTTTTTTTTTTCCTTCAAGTTTTCTGACTACGCAAGTAGCATTCGAATGCATGAAATCAGTATATAGATGCTACTCAAGCTGAATAGCTAAAGGGGTCAACTCAAAATTATGGTCGTCTTAATCCATCTCCACCGCAGATAGCAAATCATAATAAGAATTATAACAACGTGTATGTCAGCCTGATTACTGCATAGGAGGTGACTTGTGTAGAGGATTCTAATATAACCATAAAGCACAGATGACCTTGTGAATCCACTTGCAGGGCGTCAACCAGAATATAAGAATGACGGATCTCAAAGCTTCATATTCCAGAGGCAACAGACACCGCTGGGCACACCCAGGACTGTTCTGGTTAGGTACCGAGTTGGTGACCAGCAGGCTTAGGTAGCAGTGCTGATTTGCACCCCGATGAGACCGTAGGAATCGAGGAAAGGTGAGGATGATTGAGGAAGTTCTCGGTATAAGTAATGTCCGTTGTGACAGATGGTTTATCTACTTGCGAGATTTTTTAAACGAATTGAACGGGATTACAATTATAGATGAGATAATGCCCGGCTTGCCCAACAGATTCAGGAATGCCATGTGCTTGGAAAAATGTGTCATAAATTATTTTATACATTTTGTACAATGCAGATTTTTTGTAAAATTTTTTGTAATTTTTATTATGTGAAATAATAAAAATAATGTAGTGTTATAAGTTCACATTATGTGACCCATACAAGAGACAAAAAGTATATGTTTTTGTATCAGTAAAGCAATTTTCCTGCTAGCATTAGAAAAGAAATAAAAAATAAAAAATAAAATAGAAAAATCTAATAACTCTTATACTTTTTTTTTTTTTTTTTTTTTTTTTTAACCGGGTGCCATAGTTCAGTTTTATAATAATAGGTAATAATTTATGCAATAACCAGGGTTCTATGAAAGAAAGGATGTGCAAAAGCGTTGCGGGGTATTCCAAATAACGTATAGTGAATTTATATTTGTAAGACAAAATAAAAAGGTAAACAACTGTTTTTCTAGTAAAGCAACCGATATTTCACTCCTATGATTAAAAAAAAATAAATAAATAAAAGAAAGTAATATTTAGCTTTACAAAACAATTATTTGAGTTACAATTTACAAACACACTCTACAAAGAATTTATGTAAAAAATAAAAATTACAGAAATAAATGCAGTAATACATCTTACAGACTATCTTTTTAGTGGCCGGGGGAGTTCTAATCTCAAATCTGGCAGATGTGAGGTGTCAGGTTCGATCCCAGGTCGTGCTTGAGGTCCTAACCATTTAGAGTTTTCATTTGTTTTCTCCGTAACTTGCAGAAATATGAGCTAGGACCACTTAAAAAGAACCCCACGGAGAATATTCTCCCTCAGGAATAGGGCCCTGTTGTAGGCAATTGGCCATAATCTTAATTAAC
Organism: Salticus scenicus; assembly: GCA_963930645.1. Classification (NCBI taxonomy): domain Eukaryota; kingdom Metazoa; phylum Arthropoda; class Arachnida; order Araneae; family Salticidae; genus Salticus; species Salticus scenicus. The sequence goes on along the minus strand of OZ005655.1, from coordinate 201,722,076 downwards.
TATCTCTTTTAATGGCTATGGTATAATGCCAATTGTGATTTGTCTGAAACAACTTATTGGTGAAGCATTGTCACATTAGGCCAAATGTCCCAAGTTCGATTCTGGAATTGTATATTTTTTGCACTGTATAAAAATCTTTAAGTTTCGTATTTTAAATTTCTTAATACAAATATGGTGAAGAAATTGTTATCTCCTTATATACTTCTAATTTTTTTTTTTTTTTAATGATCCACGTTTAATAACCAAATCTTTATACAAAATAAGGGAGACAAATAAATAAATAAATGAATGAATGAATAGAATTACATATCATGAAAATAATAATAATAATAATATTAAAAATGAAGTTTTAAATATAAAAACCTGCTTTGATATTAACTATTATTTAAAAAAATATTAAAGATCAAGTAATCAACATTTATATGCATTATAAATTCTCGGTTACATATCCGTATAAGGCATAAAAACTGTAATTCAAGGCGTTAAAATGATATTTTGAAATGCTTGCTGCATGTTAAGATATAATTTCGCCAAATAATGTGCTTTTTTATAAAGCTTTATTGCTCAGGTACTCCGCCGTCAACATAAACGCTTTCGAAATTTTTAGAGCAACAAATGTTTTCAAACAACATTCAAGAACCATGTCACGAATTTGCGATAAAAATTCACGTGCTAGCCACAGGATTGGAATTCTAGAAATGTACCATATTTAATACAAAGAAAAAAAAAAAAAGCTAGAAATCGGAAAAAAGGTGAATTTTAATATAACCGGAAAGCAATGCCGCAAGAGGAAGAATTGGTTGTATTAAAAGTTTTCGAAAACCATACAAGGATATGATATTAATAATAAAAGCCATGAAAGTGCATGTATTTTAAACATGCTCTTATATAGATATTAATAAATCTATATAACATTAATAATAATAAATTATTACTAAATTATTTACATCTGATATTCATTTAAAATTTTTAAGTATGATACATCCTCAAATTTTTAATATATATATATATATATATATATATAGATGAGAGGAGGGTATTATGGAACACCATTTACATTTCTTAAAAATAACTTTACTTGTTTTTAATAAAAATCCCCAAAATCATGATGAGTACATAGTGTAATTATTTGTAATGAATTGTCACTTAAAAAAAAGGAAAAAAAAAATATTTTGTTGTTATGAAAAGTTTACTTAAAAAAAAAAAAAAAGTTATAAATGGAGGTTAATATGAAATAGTCGGGTAATATGGAATAGGTGGTTTAAACTATTTAAACCATAGAAAAAAACTAATTAGACTTCAAAAAATCATCTTCAGAGAATTTTCTGTGACAGAAGATACATTCGGCATCTTTATTTTCTGTTTCTTTAGTTGAATACATGAAGTGAATTTCAGATGATACTATGAAATACCTAGCATTCCATAATACCCGGCATGCCATCTTTAAAAATGAACTTTTAAATTGATGGACAAAATATTTTCAGCTAAAAAACGACCAATGTATAACAAAATACAATTATTTGAGCATACATTATGCTTAACATCAATGTTCAAATCACATGTGTACTAGTAAGTTTAAATGTTTCAAAACTTACATGAAAAAAATCTTGAAAATCACAAAACATACTTTGTTCCATAGAGAAAGGTACGAAAATAACAAGCGGTTGCTTCTTACTGTATTGCTTCATGGGAATCCTTCTTCAGTAATTCATGGCATTTTGAAGAGATAGAAGCACCAACCAGAGCCGAAACCTCGGTATTCCATATTTCCCATCTATTCCATAAACGCCTCCTCTCTCTCTCTCTCTCTCTCTATATATATATATATATATATATATATACATATATATATATGTGTATATATATATATATATATATATATATATATATATATATATATATATATATATATATATATATAATTTTATTTATTTATTTATTTTTTGCTTAATTGTGTCACATTTAGTCATATCTTTCGATATAAAAGCGTAGAAACTTCAATAACTGTACTAAAAGTTTATAAATGGCGTTCCATGCTTTATCAGGATACTCAAACTTCTAAATATTCACCATGAAAGTGAAGATTCTAAGTTATTTCAAATAAATTTTCTTATAACTCATTAATTCTTATAACTCTGATTTGCCTTAAACAATAAAAAAAAAAAAAAAAATAGATAACACTGACTGAATACTTGTATTTTTTCTATACATAAATTTGCAAAAATCTTCATTTTGAAATTCATTTACAATCAGATAATTCACTTTTAGAATGAGAGAACCATATCTGCTTTTACACTAAAAAAAAAAAAAAAAAAAAAAAAAAAAAATCTTAAAAACAACAAAAATTTTATTAAATCAATTGAATATTTTTGTTGATATAGCCACACGAAAATTTTGTTTCCAGAATAGAAATTATTTTGGATGCTTTAGCCAAACACTTTTGTTAATTCAACTAATATTTGTTTAAATCAGCAAAATTATTTTGTTGTATTAAACAAACATTTCTGTTGATTCAACCAATCACTCGCTAGCTGGATTTTTACAAAGAAGTCTGTGATATTGCCTATTAGACTATCCTAAAACAATTGCTCTTCTTTCAATCATATATTCTACTGGCTAATCGGCGCAAATTTATTATGTTAATTAAACAAAATATTTTTTAAATAATAAAATATATCTGAAATCCAGTCAAAATATATTTGTTCAACAAAACATTTTTTTTTCACTTTATTAAACATATAATTTACTTGAAAACCGAATCTCATTGCGCGCACACACATTTTCCTCGTTAGATTTAAAATCTTACATAATATCTCAAATATGAGCTTTCAATAATATTAAAACGTAATAATATAGTACTACATTGAGATGTTTAAGGCAAAGCTAGAAGAGATAGTGCACATAGGGGATCGGCAGAAAGGAGTACAGTGGGTGCTGTGAAACTCCAGGTGGGTCATTCTCTGAAAAGTGGGCTTTTTTTTTTTTTTTTTTTTTTTAAAGAGTTAGCCCAAATAAAATTGCTCCATTACTTTTTTATTTTTATTTATTTTTTAATTTTGTGCATGTACACATACGTTACAGTTAATAAAAAATAATATAAACCAAACTGCATCCGATAATTTTTTTTAAATAGTATTATTTTTATTAATTAGAAAAATGAGGGAATGATTGTGAGGGAATGACAAATCTCTTCTAGAAACTACTTTCTAAAAATATTATTAGGTTTAGTTGTATTTTCAAACACTAAAAATTTATTAAAACATATTTTTATTACTATAATAACATAAAAAAGCAAATTTGATTTCTTATAGTTAACTTTATAATGAATGAGGGAATGACGTATAATAAAAATACTGTATTTCAATCTAACGTTTGAGAGCCTTATGCAACTCATTGTAAAAAGTTTCGAACAGAACACAAAATGGCTTTTTACTTTGCTGCTATACAAATTAAGTTTGACTTATATAAAGCACGTGCTGCCATTAATGGAGTAAGTAGGGGTGTGATTATAGTTTGATGAGGGAATGATATCTAATACCAGGGACAACAGTAAAATGTGTTCTAATTTATTTCATTGCATAAATATAAATGTAGTATAATGGATAAATATTTATTAAAGTATGTTTAATAAATTTTCAATTAAAATAATCTAAATATACGTGCTTTAATACCATAGAAACCATTTTATTTACTTACATGTGTGAATGGGGACACAGTGAGGGAATGATATTTTGCATTTCAAAAAATATTTAAAAATTATATTTAAATTCCAGTAACCAAAGAATTACAGTTTATATGCATAACTAATTAATATTGATAGTTCTGACAGCTTTTTGTTTTTGTGATTTTAAAAATATGCCCTCAAGATTACTGGGACATGAAATGACCACTTTTCAGAGAATTACTCAAGTAGTTCTACAACACCGATAGCGGAGTGCCCACTTAAATGTGCATGTTCATTGCTTGAACAGTGTAAGATTAAACGTGGTTATTTTTTCTCGTTTTCAAAAATGTTCGCTTAAGTTCTCAAAACCCTTTCTAGAATTTTTATAGAATGGTAGTATTACAAAATATTTTTAATTTAAACTTTTTCCCATGGACTCGTTTATAAATTTTACTTGTGGCAGGTGGTTGCATGAAAGTTGCATCATTTATAACAACGAGTACAACGATTATGGACAACAGATTAGGTCAACAAACAAAAACCATTCAGATTGAAAAGGAACTTTATTAATTTTAAGTTAAACATATTATCTAGTAACTAAATGTTTTTTTTTTATTATCTAGTTTTACTTGTTTATCTGCTTCTTTAATTTATTTTCTTTAAATAAAAAATTTTTATCCTTTTTAATTGTTTTTTCATTTTTCATTTTTCATTTTCTGTTTTTTTTTTTTTTTTTTTTTTTTATTATTATTAAATTGAAATATCTATATGTAATATACAAATATTTGTTTACAAAACCCAATACCAATGTCATTTAAGTGTAGTTATCATTGTTAACATTTTAATTGTAGTTAAAATTAAGCGCAAAATTAATGAAGCTTCGGAAATATAAACAGATAAAATTATGATATACTAGCTGGCATCACCAGCTATCTGGCCAGAGACCCATGAAAATTTTTACCAAAAAACATGCTCTCGGGCGCCTGCGGCGCCAATCGTAATTTGTTTTCTGTAAAAGTTGCATAATATTAAAATATTAAAAATTCAAATATTTTTAAATAAAATCTAAACGTAGCTCTAGTTCGACGTAAAATACACTAAAATCAATGATAATCAAATAAACCAATCAAATCTTTCGTAATTTCTCATAACGTAACTCTAGTTCAACGTAAAATACACTCAAATCAATGAAAATCAAATAAACCAATCAAATCTCTCGTAATGCCTCATAACGTAGCTCTAGATTAACGTAAATTACGCTCAAATCAATGAAAATCAAATAAACCAATCAAATTCCTCTTAATTACTCATAACGTAGCTCTAGTTCAACGTAAAATACGCTCAAACAAATAAAATCAAATAAACCAATCAAATCTCTCGTAATTCCTCATAACGTAGCTCTAGTTCAACGTAAAATACACTCAAATCAATGAAAATCAAATAAATCATTCACATCTCTTGTATTTCCTCATAACGTAGCTGTAGTTCAATGTAAAATACACTCAAATCAATGAAAATCAAATAAACCAATCAAATCTCTCCTAAGATTCTCCATTCTGCGTCATTATAGAAATAGGAAGTTTTATTTTGATATGTTTATGAATTAAAAGAAAACTAATCAAAAATTCGAAAATCTGACTTCGGTGTGCACAATGTTAAATCACGTAACTGTCCGAGCTCCTGTTTTCGAGAACAGTGACATATACATATATATATATACAAATATTGCTCACTTAATAGTATAAGATATACATACCAATAAACAGGCTATAACTGAATTCCTATCTAAACAGAAAGTAGAAATAAAAATTAAGTAAAAAAAAATTAACTCAAAAGATTACGGGAATATTTTTAGCACAAAAAGCTTACACATGAGATCGTATTTAGATCTAATATATAGCTTAATCTGATATTTAATGAAATATCAGATAATATGATTAAAAGTATATCTAATAAAGATTAAAAAAATAATAGTAAATTGAAATACATATATGCATTCTTTTTAAAGTAATATTTCAGAGGTATTTTCTGAAATTACTGAAAATGAGAGTAGTTGTTTCAAACTTATTTTATAGATTTATAAATATCAAAAATCAATTATCAATTATCAAATAAGAGATATTAATGATATGCAGAAATCAGATAGAAAAATGAAATTCTTCGATTTTTGATGTATAAATTAAGTTGTCATAAATTTTATATAAAGAAAAATTAAAATACGGAAAATAAGACAAGCCAATATCAATATATATATATATTTTACTTATTTATTTATTTATTTGTTTTATTTATTTATTTATTTATTTATTTATATATTTTATTTATTTATTTATTATTATTATTATTTATTTATTTTTTTTTTTTTTTTTTTTTTTGTAAGAAATGGATAGCTTTGAATTAAAATTGTTTTGTCTAATCTTAATATTTTTAATGTATGTTCAAATTTTAATACGTGATTTGTAATAACTTATATAAATGAATAAATTCAAAAACTTAATCTGATTTTGTAATTATAAATAAATAAAGAATTAAAAAAAAAAAAATAGATTTAACAGGCTTAAAGTGTTTTCAAATTCAATCACGCTGATAGTTATCAAGATCTACACTTATGAGAGATATTGCAGTTTTAAGTGATATTAAATTATATCCACTTAACTCTTATCTCCGAAAAAAATATTGCCCAGATGCTTTACCATCCTTAACCCCACCATTTAAAGGGTGTATCCAAAAAGGTTTAACCGGATCACTTTATTGCAAACAGAAATTATCAAGCGATTCTTTGTACCTCCATTTAATTACTTCAGAGTTTCTTCATTTTTATTCAACTCCAGCTTTCTATAGGGCACCCAGTGGTCACGATTGAGGGTGCCTCGCCCCTACGCCCCTTAACAGTAAGGTACGCCCTTTAATTACGATCCTAGTATCACCCCGGTTCTTCTTTTGGCATTACAAGGGGTGTAAAACGGTTTAAAGTTGAGCAACTTTTAAGAGCTTGTGAGGGAAATGTGGATAGAGGGTTAAGGTTAGGTCAGGGATCACATTATGTTATTCCGAGTCTGAATTAAAAGATGGCATTTCCTTTTTCAATGTGTTCTGTTCAGTTTGTGTATCTTTTAGTGATAATTTATCTTTCTGTGATCTTCCATGTAAAAGGCGGTTTTAACACATTAAAAACAACATTTAAGAAAATGATCTTCAAAATTTCCGAGTAGAATTTTCTTTCCTTTCTTTTCTTTCTTTCTTTCTTTTTTCTCTCTCTCTCTTTTTAAGTAAATTCTTATGGATATTTGTTTAGTCAACTTTGACAGAAGCTTTATCTTTTCTACCTTATATTCCAAAAATTCACAGAAAACCTTAGAAGAGAAACAATTTTAAATGCTTAGATATTACGAAAGTTACTAGTGGTAAATATAATTAATAAAACAAAGAATTAATTTTCAAAATAAAAAATAATTATGTTTTATTCTAAATTAAAACGCTTTAATTTACAAAGTAACTAAATTTCAAATCTTGGCATTACTTGTAAGATTTAGAATCGTACTGAATTATTTTCTTCACTTGAAGTAACTGAAGTATATTACTCTATTTTAATTTGAGCGCCAACAGTGGCCAAGTAGTTCTGTGCTCAATGCTTTTAGGTGTTAAATGCCGGGTTCGATACTGAGTTGGGCTTATCGACCTGCCGTTCGGTGTCTTTCGTGGTTTTCTTCGAAACTCACATAAATACGGACTAGGGCCCCTTAGAAAGATCCACACGGAGGGCATTACACCTATAGGCTTAAGATCCTAGCGTAAGAAATCAATCTTAATCTACACAACTACAACTACATTAATTCTTTTTTTTTTTTTTTTTTTTTTTTTAAGAGTCTGATGTTTTCAAATTTAAAAGTCATCCATTCGACATTGATTATTGTAACGTCAGAGAGAAAGCTTACAAGTTGAAATTCAAAAGATTTTTTATGTTTGTAGTGTAACGCATTACCTGTCAACAAAATCATCTGATTGTCATGAAATTCGGCAAAAATATTATGTGGACTACTTGCAATTAGCTGTATACTTCTGGTGTATATTACGTTTCTAATTTCTGTACAGTGAGACACAAAATAACTTCACGTCATTATGGTTTACAGGCAGAATTTTTTTCACGTACATTTAAATATGGTTAGTGCGTTTTGAACATAAAAAAATAAGCATGCATTATTATGGTGCTTAAAAACAAATTTGACATTTAAAATGGTGTCCCTATTACCGAAATATTTGTACATAAGGCAGAGATTATGACGATAATTATATATTTGAAAAAATATTTACGCGCAGAATATCACCGTATTAAAAAAATATCATGTATCCTCATTTCTGTATGTATATTAATCCCGAAAAATAACATATGATAATTTTGTAAATTGTATTTTTGTCATGTTTAATAATGGTTAATTGCATCTTATAATGTTACAAGTGCCATACTATGCACTATATTATAAAGAAGTAACTATAAACTTTGACAACCTCAGTTTTTACAATATGTAAAAACAAAATGATAGAAAATTCTTGGAAGTTGTACTTATTTATTACATATGTCTTTATATATAATATGAATTAGTATTCTCAAGATATTTAAAAATCGTTATTGCATTTTTTGCTTTTTATATGTATGCATTTAATTTAAATACTGTTTCCAAAAATGAGGTATTTTAATGAAATTAGTTAAAAAAATAGTTATTATTGTAGCTAAAACAAATTTTTGTTTCAATCAAATATTTAATCGATTTATTATATTTTTATGATTAGTATAATTAATTTACAAATATTTCTATTAAGTAATTTTTTATCTTACAATGTGTCAATGATTTTGATTACATATGAATTTATTAATTAACTATTTGCCGTTTCATTAACGTTACTTTCTTTAATTACAGGTTACACTTGTATCTGCGTGACAGATTATTTTCCCCTTAACCAAGTGTTGTGTATCAAACCTATTGAAAGACTCAAGCAGACTTTTTACTAATACCAGACTTATGTTTATTCATCAAAATATGGCTGTTAGTACGTCCTTTGCTCTCGAAGATACTGTTCTACACACACCAAAGTTTGTCGATACTAGTTTTGACTTCAGTTCCATATTTTCATCCAAAGATATCAACAATACGCTGGACGATGTACTTGAGCCTCTTGAAATCACGCATTGTACGGAATCAATGGACACTACAATAACACCTTTCAAAGAACAGAACCAAAAATCTCCAGAAATCGACACGCCAGCAGAATCATGTTCATCTATGGACGATTCTGTTGTGCCAGAAAATCTAGAGAGCGTTCCTGTGAGGTTACCTAATTACAACCTAAGGCAGCGCTCCATCAGAAAACGAATAGAAACAGAAATTAGGCAAAAGGTAACAAAAAAGATGCCTAAACCCAAAGAAAAACCAGCACCTTTAAGTAAATATAGGCGACGAACGGCAAATGCTCGAGAGCGTACTCGAATGCAAGAAATTAATGAAGCATTTGAACACCTAAGGAAAGTCGTGCCACAGTTCCCAACAAAAAATGGAATGGACAATACTAAATTAACTAAAATTACGACCTTAAGGCTTGCAGTCAATTATATAGCTGCTCTTTCACAGATCTTGAAACAAGCAGACGCTGCTAACGCCGCATCCATCCCAAATGAGAGGGTATGTGAAACCTTTACAGCCCAACAACAGTCTATCATTGACAACATAGACACAAATGATTTACTAGGTTCTGGGTTGGGCCCTATTGAAGGTCTCCTTGATGACTCTTTTGATCTCATGTTAGAATCAGATGGTGACAGCTTACCGCTGAGTGACGATATCCCTATATAATCAGTCTCTATTACAAATACTAAGTACAATGGAATTGTATTTTGCCGCTTTTATCAACAGTACATTCCACATTTGTTACACTTTATGACATGGTCGAAGCTTATAATTTTCACAAGTTATTTGATGCATTAGGTTTTATTCCAAGAACAACGTGTGATCGCCAATTTATTATCGGACTGAAATTGATAAATTATTTATAAATAATCGAGTGATTATTCAGCAAGTTTTGTCTTAAGTTCAGGATGAAAAAAATCATTGTTTGAATTAAAATCAACTTTATTGAAAATCTCGAACGCTCTTCTGAAATAAATGAAACACTTATTGCAACTAAAAAAGAGCTACAAAATTTTGTTTGTAAAATTATTTTGTATATTATACTTTAAATTATCTTTATTAGAAAATATATTACATTATTTTTATTAGTCAGAAATTTTCAATTATATTTTTTACAATTTCTATAAATATATATCAGTAAATTAAGATTTAATTTTGCAGAATTTGTATTTATTTTATGAAAAGTAGGGTGACCAGATGTCCTCGAATCCCGAATCCTTGAAAACTAATATTACTCCAACAATTTAGAACACATCTGAGGACACCAGTTATAAAATTATTAATGTTTTATTATAATAATCTATTACATGTGTAAGAAATAAGTTGAAATAAGTTTTTTAAGAACTTCATACATAAAAATTACTAATATTTTACAATTTAAGTTTTTTTTTTTTTTTTTTTTCGGGGACACCGTTAAATTTTCTCTTTAAATTTACTTTAGAAAAATCTCATCGTCCTACGTAAAAAGATAAAAGTTAAACAAATATCTTCTATAAAATGGCATCCAAGATAAAAAGTGATAATTTTTTGGATTGATGTATAATATTTAAATTTTAAATTATTTAATAAAATTTCCGCTTGAATTTTTTTTTTTATTTGCTCACTTTAAGTATTTTTTCGAGTAGTTATTTTTAAAATATTATTAATATAATGAACAAAAGCTTTTTTCGTTCGTTCAATAATATAAATTCTAAATAAGATTTCTAAAACTTTTAGTCAGAGTATGAACTTTTATAGATGTTAATTTATGTAACAAACGAAATAAATTTTATAAATATTGGTTAAGGATAAAAACAGATTCTAATTATGCGTTTTGATGTCTTTGTTTTAAATTAAAAATTATATTTCAAACTTGAACAAATATAACTTAATCAAAAAATTGTATTGGCTGTATGTAACAAAATAAATTTTTATTGTATCTATATTTTTAAGCAGTTTCTTGTGAAAATTAAATGATATTTATCTGCAAGATAAATGTTTGTTGCACTTAGAAATTTATGAGTGTAATAAATATCCATTTATATTATCCGGTGAGATATTCATACAAGACAATGTGTGAGATACTATTATTTTTTTTGTCTGGTCATTGTGAGTTTTGTTCATAAGTTTATTTTTTGTTTACAATTTTGTATTTTCTTTTATTCATATGTTTATTAACAAAGTATATAAAATATGTGCTCTTTGAAAATACTAACACTTTTTTTTGGCTGTTATATGTGTGTTAGTTATAAATTTGTACAACATGTTTGTCATATTTGTAATCTTGTAAGATCCATTCATCTTCCAGTAATTTCTTAATTTTTCTTCTTTTTATGCAATATTATATTTTTTTATTTTTTTATTTTTTTCTTTAATTTTTTTCTTTTTTTATTTTTAATATAAAACTCACTTTTCTCTTTCTCTCTCTCTATATTTATATATCCCTTTTGCAATTTATAATTATTAAATTTATGCATAATATAATAATTGGAAACAGAAACTGCATAAAATAGTTTAACTTTTATCGCTTAAAAATATTTTTTTTATTTTTTTTATTTATATTGATATTTTTCTTTTAACCATTCTTTATACGAAATAATAAAATTTCACGTAGTTTGTATATGACGAAAAATTTAAATTATGTCGTTAAAGTGCATTTTGAAAACATTTAAGAAAAGAAATCCTAGTATTATCTACTGATCAAACAATAAAATCATTTTTCATCGCAAAAAAATAATACTAATAGGAGTAATATAATACCTTACATAACGTAGAGCTCATTCAAGACCACTTATGGCAATTAAATTGCTTGCTTGGTAAGTAATTTTTCTAAATAACATTCAATAGATAAGGTTTTTTTTTTTTTTTTTTTTTTTTTTTTTTTTTTTACACAGGATATATTTAGTAAATAATTTATTCAAAATTTTCTATCTTTTTTTTCATTATTTTCATTATTTATTTATTTTTATTGCAAAATAAAATTTTATATAAATTTCAAGAGAAATTTCAACATCATAATTTTCTATTAAAAAAAAAAAAAAAAAAAAAAAAAAAAACTATATTTATTTATTTATTTACATTTACAAAGAGTAAATTTTTGATACAAAATGTTTATGATTTTCATACGTAAAAAAATATTCATTTTGTATAAAACCTAAGAAATACACATTATGTTTGAAGATAAAACAGAGTATGGAATTTCTAGAAATACATTTATTATTATTACGCATTATGACATGCGTAGAACCTTTCACAAATAAATATTTTTCTTTTCTTTTATATATATCATTTAATAAGACTTTCCATTAATAATATCCTAATTTAAAACTAGCAAATTTCGACTTAAAATTTTAAATTTAGAACTCGAAAAAAAGAAAAAAGATTAATTGTCATTTCTTACATTTTTTTTTTTTTTATTTATTTTTTTACTTGTTTGTATTTCTTTTAACGTAAAAATTTCTGCTATATGGTCTCTGTAAAAAATCTTCATGAATTTCATTATTTGCTACACAAGTCAGCTACTTAATCATACATAAACATTTCAGGAACATTTTGTGCTACTCTGGACTTGTCGAAAACTGCTCAATGCTATAAATATGCGAGACATGTTGCATAGTTATACAATTTCGTGTGCTTTGTATGTCTCCTATATTGTTTTATTTTCTTAGCTGTTTGAAGAATGTATTGTACGCTTTACTCAGATTCGCTGGTCGAATTCTGATGAAATGTATATGTTTATTTTTGTATAAAATAAATGTTTCTCGGAATGGGAGTTATCTGTATATTTATTCAGTCTAAAATTTTCTTTGCGCAAAATATATAATTCTGGCAAATACATGCCTAAATAGAAAGATCATGTAACGCATATAATCCATTTAACGAATATATAATTCTAGCAAATACATGCCTAAATAGAAAGATCATGTAACGCATCTAATCCATTTATCATATATATATTTCTAGCAGATACATGCCTAAATAGAAAGATCATGTAACGCATCTAATCCATGTATCAAAATTTGAAATTACAATTTAACACTATGAATCAAATACACTGGTAAACAAAGTTAAAGTAACAACCTGTTTCCTTCTTTTGCACATAATTTTTAAACATATGAACATAAAATTTAGATGGCCTATTCGTTATCATATTATTAACCGTATTTTTTGTAACTTTAGCATAAGAATAATTTTTAAGCTAAACAATATTCATTTATCTCTCAAAAGTAAGCTTTGGAAAAAAAATTAATAATTTTTGGAAAGAACACTTAATGAAAAATGGCCATAAGGATGTCTTACAGATAGGTGAAGATGCACACATAGGTTAGATTACAACCAAATCTTTCTACCTGTAATCGCTTGTCTGTTTCTTCTTTTTTCTTTTTTTTTCGCATGTGACTTGCTTTTAAACAAACATGCATACAAACACGAAAATTGGATAAGATGTTCATTATAAAATTATTTATATATATCATTATTATTCTAGTGCTTAGTATAGTTATAAATTAGTAATTATATTTTGTTTTTTTAAAAGTCTATTATAAAAGTAAAAGATAAGTTAACGTAATACAAAAATCGAGATTCAGTTTAACTTTTCAAGCATAAGCGTCTTTACCTATCTCTAATGCATCCTTAGACCTTAACACCCTTTTCATTAAGTGTTCTTTCCTAAAATTATTAAAAAATTTTATTTTTTCCAAAGCTTACTTTTGAGAGAAAAATTAATAGTTATTTATTAGCTTAAAAATTACTCTTTTGCTAAAGTTACATAAAATTCGGTTAATAATATGATAACGAACAGGCCATCCAGATTTTATGTTCATATGTTTATTTGTTTAAAAATTATGTGCAAAAGAAGAGAACGAGAAAACACGTTTTTGCTTTAATTTTGTCCACCAGTGTAGTTTTAACATATGCATTGTTCACAAAAATGTCTTCTGTATTGAACCGATCAAATATTTATAAAGTCAAATCCGGATTTGATTTAAATAAACAGTGCATATATATCAAATATGCAGTAAGTATCAAATCAAGTATTAAAGTTACTGCAATCCTCGTCAACCAGGCGTCTTAAAAATAACTGGTGAATTATATTTATATATATAAATGAAATGTGTAAAAATAATTTTATTTGCAGCTTTATGCTTGGGAAAGAAGTTTATCCCACTAATTTGCAAATTTTGTGTACATTTGCACCAACAGGTGACGCTGCTTAGAAACTGATTGTAGGGACCCTATATATAGACCCTAGGGACCCTATATCTCTATCGAGGATCCCTAACTGACTGGTCATTAGCGTACCGGCTTTTTGACGAAATCTTCCATTTTAGTGCCAATTGCTCCGTTGCTTAACATTACGCTGAGGAGAAATTTCGATTATTTTACGTCATAACTGGAGGAGAACTTACTTGTTACCTTTTTACTTTGTTGGGAAATAAATTACTTTAATTTTGAAATATTTTTAAAAGATAAAGATGCATTATATTTATTTTATATCATGTTTTAAATACTTTAAATTCTCGTATTTCATGCTGTTTTACGTATTTATTTCCTAACAAATGATATATTTATATTATTTACTTGCTAGCTATTAGTTTTTAAATTCCGTTTTGCGACATATTTAATTATATATTAGATCTGAATGGATATTTCTAAATTGGCACGTATTTTTCTAATACATTTTAGAGTACATATTTAAAATAACTATATAAAAAAAATATTTTTTGTTTATTTGCTAATATGCAAAATGTATCCGTTTCCTGAAAATAAATCAATAAAAATAAGTCAAATAAGGTGCACTATATTCGCTAGCATATGAAAAATAAATTTCTTTTAAATATTATTTGTCATAATAAATTTTATAAATAATATTTAAATAAGTTATTATTTCAATTTACATAATATTTTTTTAAACTAAAAAATGAAAAAAAAAAAAAAAAAAAAAAAAAAAAACAGTGAAATAAAAAAATGTTAATAAAATAAATGAAAACATACTTTTTAATTTCTAAACTATTAGTTAATATTTTGACAAATTATTACTAATTAAATTTTTATATTTAATTATTGGTTAATATTTTTACAAAAATAAATAATTACGTCATTATTAATAATAATGCGTGTTTTAAATAAATAAAATATGTACTTTTAGCTTGTAAAAATATTACATAAATACTTTTATAAAATAATAAAAAATAATTCCTATCTTCCGCCGTAGTCTTACATTTATGAATTACTTGACAAAAACTAAGATTACCATATTTTTGTTAAAAACTTTCTAACTTTTTAAATATAAAATCTATGCCCTCAGAAAAAATAAGGTAGAAATACTTTCACAGTCAACGTATTTTCCAAAATATAGAAATATATAACAAAATATTCCTCGTTTTCCAAGCGGAGTTGAAAAAGTAACCATATCTTATCGAAGGCTAAAATAAAATTCGTTTTTCTTTAAATTCTTTTTTCTAAAACGAAAAAAAGTATATATTTTTTATTCTGCATTGCTTTTTGAACAAATTTAATACAATTTTCTTCCATTTATGTTGTATAATAAAGTGTCAATAGCGAAGGAAAAAGCATTATGTTCTACGGGGATCGCTCCGATTTGGCACTAACATGACCGACTTTCCTTTATTGTCCAGTCTCTTCCTAATATATAGTCTCTATGAAGCACCACTGGAAACGATTTTCAATAGTTATACTATTTCACAAGTAATCCCTAACAGGAAACGTTAAAAAAAAAAAAAAAAAAAAAAAAAGTCAGGGATTCAATTTTTCTACTGCTTTTTCAAAACACCATTTCAAATAGTTTTTAAAGAAGGTTTATATAACAGTATCCGTTATCTTATCCTTTAATGCCCAATCTGTCTTTATGGTATTGAATTCAGGGTAAGAGAACGTCGTGCAGGTGACACGCAGGATTATTTTGAGAGGAATTGAAATTCTGATCATACTATCTGCCATAACTTTTAAATTTACATGATATTTGTTTGGGCTTTTCCTGTATGTAGCTCAATACTTTTAGCTATTGAATTATGCAATTGAATTTTTTTTTAAAGATTGCACATGCATAGTTAAAAATTATTTAGTAAAAATCCTCATATTTCGTAAAATATTTAATATTTTACTGTATTCTTACTACAGTACACTGTAAAAAAAATATCCCGTAAGATTACGGAGAAAGCCCGGCAGTAGAGATTCCAGACAAAGCCCGTAAAAAGAAAAGCTTAGACCGTAAATTAAGTATATAATAACCTTAAATTACGTTACATGTCTGTAAAAAAACACTTTATCCGTAAAACCAATGCTTTTTTTTTTTACGGGCTTTGTCTAGGGTTTTTCGCTGCCGGGCTTTCCCCGTAACCTTACGGGATTTTTTTTTTTTTTTTTTTTTTTTACAGTGTACAGTGGGTATAATGTAGTATGCCAAGTTAAAAAAAAAAAAGGGGGGGCTTTGCACTGTCTCTAATACCCTGCGTGTTATAGTTAAAAAACTGTTTTTTTTTTTTTGGTTTTTTTTTTTTTTTTAAGAAACCATTATCACTATCAACCAATATGTATTTGGGCACTTTCGAATGTAGATGTTTTCTCAAATATCTAGAAAAATTCTTGAGGAATTATCTTGAATCGTTGAGAACATAAAGAGCATGTTATACCACATATATTCCAGCAAAATGTTTGTCCGGAAGAGGAAAAGGGGACAAGAAAAAATTTTTAAAAGTATCAAAATGTTTTTGATCACCCTGTAAAAAGTAATGCTTGAAATGCGTTTTTGCTGTAGCATGTGATTTTGAGGATTCTTTTAACTATCTGCATATTTTTTATGAGGTAACCATATATATATATATATATATATTCATGGAAATATAACGGTTTCTTTAAAAAATTGCAAAAACGAAAAGGCCAATTTTTCTTATTATAACATGTGGGGCATTAGACCCAGTACAAAACCATTTTAAGGAAACTTGTCATGCTACATTAGACACAGCATAGTGCAATCACAATGTAAAAATGTTAAATATCTGACAAAAAAAAGAGCATTTCTACCAAATATCTTTTAACTACGTATACGCGAGATTTAAAAAAAAAAATTCATTTGCATAATTTCATAGCCAAAAGTGTTAAGAATTATACTTATATGAAATGATAAGAATTATACTTATATGAGTTATACTTATATGAAAACTCCAAACAAATATCGTGTAAATTCAAAAACTTATGAGTTAAAGAATGCACAGAATTTTAGTCCCCCCCCCCAAATAATAATAATAATAATAATAATAATAATAACTAAATAAATGATTAAATAAAATTGATAGGGGTTTTAGCTATACTTATTTATAATCAGCGAACACTGTACATTGGGCTTTCATTGAACCAAAATAAAAATGTGAGTAAAACCTCTTATAGCTTTAGCATTTGTTTCGAGAGGAACCGAAATTCTGTTCATTCTATTTCTCATAACTTTTTGAATTTACACGATGTTTGTTTGGGGCTATCATGCAAGTAACTCAATACGTTTGGCTATTAAATTATGCAAATGAAATTTTACTGAAGTTTGAGCATGCGTAAGTTAAAAAGAATTTGCAAAGAAACATTTAAAAGGTGTCGTCTTTAAAAAATATTGAAATAAATATACGTTATTCTACTCTTCATAAAACACCAGAAAGTGAAAAAATTATCGGCTGAAATGAAACAGCGACCCCAAAAAATTATTAAAATTAGGCATATTTGGCGATTTCACACTGTTAGGCAACTGATTTTGAGCACTTGGCGGAGAAGCAAAACACAGTTCTGTTCGTACACGGCAATCTCAGTGCTAGCAAACTTATCGCCTAAGGAGATAAATCGCCAAAAATGCTTAGTTTTGATAAGTTTTTGTGGTCGCTGTATTTCATTCCAGCCGATATTTTATTCACTTTCTGGTGTTTTATGAAGAGTTGTGAATCACACACACACACACACACACACATATATATATATATATACATATATATATATTTCTTTTTTTTTTTCAATATTTTTTGAAGACAACACCTTTTTAATGTTTCCTTGTTAGTAAAAACGGTCATATTTCGAACGATGTTTGATATTTTAGAATTCTGATTGCAGTATGCTTTATTTAACGAAGAGTTAAAGAAAATATCTCAGTACCAATTTTATAACTATTGCAGTTCTAAAGACTTTTTACTGCATTGGAAATCTATCCGCAAACTTAACTAATTCTTTAAACTAAAACAATGTATAGAAACACAGAATTTAAATTAAGTCTAACTCCTTTAAATAATAGCCTTAGAAATTTATTTAAATTAAAATTTCTGCGATATTTACTAAACTTTGAGATAATTCTTCTTTATTCAAAAACTATGCTAAAGCAAAATGTCGATTTTCGCTTTAGACTAATCAAAGATTTAACAATAATATCTCCAGGGCAAAGGCAGGGTAATTAACAACAGTGAAATGGACTCCGCTGAGGACACAACTTTCTCAAATAACCCACCTACACTTATAAAGATCAATCTTAAAATTACCATTCAATTGTCCAAATTTACAAAGATTTTTTACCTTAAGTAAATTCTTATGTTCACAAGAGCTTTGATAACATAATTGAAGTAACAGAAACTTTGAGTAAAGTACAGTTCTTAAGAAACTGTTAAAGCTCATTTGCATGAATTATTCACATGCTAAAAATAGACAACGACATACATACATATATATATATATATATATATATATATAAAAAAAAAAAAAAAAAAAAAAAAAATCTTGAGTTTAATTGGATTTAAGAAAGTATTTTAAAGTATCCTCGTCTGTAAAATAGAAACGTTTAAATTTTTTTTAATTATTATTTAAAAAATATAAAATAATTTATTTATTCTTTCGTTAATATTTTATAGTATAAGCAATAAAAATTATGAAGTTACCAATTTTAAACTTTTATGAATTTATGAATGCCATTGTCAAATAAATTTAATGTTTAGAATTATTAACCAACTAAAATTAATCTAATATATATAGTATATGCTCGTTTAAAATGAAAGAACGATAATAACTCATCTTCAGTGAATTTTCACTCATTGCTTAGAAAAAATGCGCTGTCTCATCTTGAGTTAAATTCAAGAAACTGAATGAGTCAACATAATGCATTCAAACTTGAGTTATTTATTGTATTTGAGTAATTTATTTATTTTATTAATGATTTTAATACAAATGATTTTAATAAAGGGGATCACTTTACGATGGTGTTGCCCGTTGCATCTGCGTGCTACTGAAGAAATACGTTACAGCGAGAGCGATATGCCACTTACGAGTAGTTGAATAAGCAGAAGTAATTTAAATATCGATAAGTATCGATATTTAAATATCGATAAGTTCGCTTAAATAAAAAACTACTAATTAGCTCAAGGAATTGCATTTTTAATTCATATCAATTAAAAATAAATAAATAAATAAATAAATAAATAACTCCTACTTGACATGGTGAATTAACTCATTTATTTTAAGAGAGTGTGGGAGAATAGTTTATTTTAAAATCTTCATATAAAATGATATATGTTAAATCAGGTACCAAACATTTTTTTCGGGTGGAAATAACACAGAAAAGTAATAAAGATCGAATGCAGATTTAAAGACTTAATTGTGCATTCGTCCGTTGCTAGTTTTATGCTGCACTCATGTCTACTTTTTCTCCTTTGATGATAGGCTATGCCTTTCAAAAGCATCCCTGCCTGTAAAATAAAATTACTTAAGTTTTTCTTTTTTTTTTTTTTTCTTTTTTTATCATTATTTAAAAATTTCAAAACTATTTGTTCTTCAGTTTATGTTTTATAGTATAAGCAATAAAAATTACAAAATTACCAATTTTGAAAATAAGAAAAAAAATTGGTTCACATTTTTAACTTTCTAAACACACGATGTATGGAAAGTACTGTAATCATGACTTTGAAAGGGAATTTTATCTCGTATAACTCAAAAACGAATGGTCGTAGAATGCTTGTATTTCATAATTTTGACTGTCAGGGCATCTTGTGATACACCTCTAACTTTGGTTTTGACCCAAGGTTCCCTTTAAGAAGTACGATATTACACAAATTTTAGCGCTGCATGTAATTGTATATGTACAACGTGTTTCACTGAACACGATAGCGACTAAATGTTCGAAGGAGTTGAATGTTGGTACGTATATCGTAGGTCACCGTATAACGAAATGTGCAGATTTTGGTTAATTTAGTACTTATTATATTTTTACAGTGCACAAAGAAAAATTATTTGTCGTTATGTTCTATGGGCGTTATGTCGTTATGTCGTTATGTTTTAAGTGCGATAGTTCCTAAATGCTTTAACCGATTGAGCTAAAATTTTATATACATGTTATAGGCCACAGCACGTACATATTTTGGTTAATACAGCACATAGAGCTTTCTACAGAGACACAACCAAACTTCTTATCATTATGAACTATAGGATAAAATTATCTGAAGTGAAACAGCGTTAAATGTATTATTTGATTGAGCCGATTGATTTCAGACTTAATACATTTCACAGAAAGTAGTGCTTTGGAACACTTTCGGGTGTCCCTATATAAAAAACAATGATGGTGGTTACTCAATTTTTAATGGGGAACATCCGATAATTAACTTGAATAACATACATCAATTTCAAGAAATTCCATGAACATTTACGGGAGTTAAAGTGCGGACAGTAGGCAGAGAGACAGAAAGACAGATGGACGTACAAACCGAAGTATTTAACACTTTTCAACCTTGTTGGAAAGTGCTAAAAATTGTCCGTTTTTTATAGTTCGAATAAGAAGAAAAATTTGTTTGCTTTGTTTCTGCTTGGTCAAAAAAAAAAAAAAAAAAAAAAACTTGTTTCATGTACTTTTTGCTTTTATATAACAAAAATAAGTATACGGAATTTATTTAATGCACTAAATTTTTAAATTTGTACTAGTATATAATACTTTTATGGATGCTCACATAATGCCAAAAAATGCCATCATGACCAGTAGTGGATAGCCCTATCAGCTCTTAGCTTATTTAACTAGCTGGATCCACTAGTAGACATAGTTCAGTATTCTCCTAATTTCGGAATATGAAAAAAATTCCAATTTATTTCATTCAAAAGTAAATCGGAATGTTTCAAAATTTCCAATAAAGTTCTTTTTTTTTTTTTTTTTTTTTTTAAGGGTATTATATTTTTTGGGAAATGTCACACTGATTTCAAGTAAACATCTGAAAAAAGACTATTTGGCCTTTGTATTTATAAGATTATCACACAAGGGGACTATTTATTTATTTTTATTATTATTTATATTTATTTGAAAAGAATTTTTTTATTTAAAAAGGTACAATGTGAAGTGAAAATTAGCTGTTACGAGTTCGTAGGGAAATCTTTCGGTTTTGCAAAATTTATCAGATAATTAGATTTTAGTAAGTTTGTTCTAAAGAAAAGAGCATATAAATGCAAATTGATTCTCCTGTGTATGTTGCACATCTTAAAAACGTACTTCAGGTTCAGTTCAAATTCAGTTCGAGGTGCAGTTTTGATGAGTAAATCTGAGTTTACTGCTGCATGTTTTAGGGCATAATTTGACTACAATTACGTCACCTGCAGTTTGGTGTGATATTAATAATTTATTATCTTACAACTTACATTTGAGTGCATACTGAGGTCATTGACTTCCACTGTACACAGAAACATAGTAGTCCCATCCCTCCCCTCCCCCTTCCCGCATTTAAATGCTTCATATAAATTTCTTTGCGATTTCACTTTAGTCTCTGCTCTTCTTTACTTAAATAAATGGCAGGAATAGTGACTGTTGAAATTGCTGCCGAAAAACAAAAAAGACACAGTAGTTGTTTCACTACTAAACTACAGTAATTTGAAGGTCTTTACCTTTGAAATTATTCGTGCAGAAGAACCAGTAACAAATGTTTACCCATAAAATTATAAATAACCACATTTATAATCTCGTTACCTACCGCCATCAATGTGCCTATTACATAGTTTGAATTCAAGCAGATGGCCAAGCTGAAGGTGAAAAGTGTGTTTAAAGGTTAGGTAAAAAATGAAAATTATTGAAAATTCAGTTAATATGTTTGAAAAAATAACTGTCATATTTAAAAAGACAAAAAAGCAAAAAAAAAATTAAATTAAATTAATAAATATATAAAACAAAAGTAAAAAAACCTTTTTATGTATTTATTTATTTATTTTATAAACTTGCACCATTTTGAATCGATTGATTATAAATCAAAAAAATTTCGATGCACCAAAAGAGGTATAAAAATATTTTTTTAATCAAAATCTTGAAACTTTTTACTATTTTAACACATTTTAAAATCACTATGAGGTAACTCAGTTGTTTCCCCATCACTGGCTTTATCAAACCGTGTTGTTGTAACGTAACTCTATAGATATAAGAGTACCAAAGTTTCCCTTTTAATTAATACAAAACGAAAGATTCCCGCGTTTATTTATTTTATTTTATTTTATTTTTTATTTCGTGTCTTGTATAAAGTTATCAATTTTGGCAGATTTGAAAATTTTACCAGCTTATACTGCACGTAAACAAATGAATTTTTTAAAGCGTTCTTGAAAATTATTTACAACTACTAAATATAGGAAATTCTATGTAATACTAATAAAAAATGCTTTAATGCTATAAAAGTCTTATGTTTGAAAAAATAACTGTCAATAAATATGACAGTTATTTTTTCAAACATATTCCTTGAATTTTCAATAATTTTCATTTTTTTTCTAACCTTTAAACCCACTTTTCACCTTACGCTTGACAATTTGCTTGAATTCAAACTATTTAATATGGCATATTCATGGCGGTAGGTAACGAGATTATAAATAATGTGGTAATTTGTAATTTTATGGGTGAACACTCGTTATTGGTTCTTTTATAGCATTAACTTTAATGCTATAAAAGTCCAAAAGTGTCAACTTTTCGATTCATATTTTGAAATGAATAATTCTTAATATATTTTATTTTATAACTTTTTCCTCATTCAATGCAAGTATTAACCCTTCTTTAACCACACCTTAAAATTTTATTAAAAACGGACTACTAGTTTATCAAAAAATGAGTCTTAAAGCGACTAGATTTCCCAATTTAATTGTATTGGATCTAAATTTTTTTTCGAGTCCTCTTAAATAAAGACAACGTTAATTTTCCTAGAAAATGGAGAATTATAAACTAGTCTTGAAAAATTTTAAATTAAGAGGGATTCATCTATTATTTTAGGGTCTGATGAATCGGATTTGTTCCTAGAAAATTAATTTTAAAAAAAGCTTGGAGTTAATTAACATTTTTGCACAAAAAGTTCCTTTAATCAATTTTTTCAAGGCCAAATTTTAACTAAACAAAAGATTTACTGGTTGTAAAAAATAAAAATGATAAATAAATAAATAAATAAATAAAGCATTACTATTCACACTTTAATAGAAACAATTTGTTTTGTTCTTACAGTCGTTTTAAGCACTTAAAATAGAATTTCGATTTTTTTTTTTTTTTTTTTTTTTTTTTTTTAACATAATTATAAATGATGACATCGAAAACTGACAAATATTCACCTCTTATGCAGTCTGATGATTTCAGAATAAATCGGGGAAATATTGCGCCTTCGTTTTTGTCTACTACCTACGTTTAGGTGTGTTCACGCACTATACCGGATGTTTTAACTTGTTTTACAAAAGATCATATAACTTTTAAATTATTAACATTAGCATTCTACTAACGGATACAAAAAGTTTTCTAACGACATACAGATTTTTTTTTTTTTTTGTGGCATGCACATTTAACGAAAGGTCCTGTATTGATTTTTTTTTTTTTTTTTTTTTTTTTTTTTTTTTTAATATAGTTACTTTATATATATATAAACTCAAAATTAAAGTGTTATCTTTAATATGTCATTTACAAGAAACTACATTTATGTAAATTCACCGACTTTATACATTTAACACTTTATCTACAGCATTATGACACAGGCAAATTGTCAAAAAAAAATTTTTTTTAGTTAGTTGAGAGTATTTTTTTTTAAGAGATAGGCAATATGTATGTATATATATATATATATATATATATATATATATATATATATATATAGAATATGCATGTGGTACTTTTTCAATGTTTAAAATAAAACTCATTTCATATCAAGTAAGGGTTTTGTACAATTTCATTTATGAAGAGACTTGATTCATTTCACAAAATGTTTAAAATATGGCCTTGGATATGGTCTTTATGAAAATAATAAGTTACAAAAGGAATAATAATTAAAATAAAGAAAATAAACATTCATAAAATTAACCAAACGATAAAGAAATATTATAAAACAGGAAAAAAAAATTCCAAAATAAACCAAGCAAATTATTATATGTAAATTGTATTCCATAAGTGTACAATTCTTTGATTTTAAACATTTAATCGAAATCTTACGAGTCAGAAAGCAAAATATAAATAAATAAACCTCGAGAATCTTTTGTATTCTCTGAAATGAAATTTTAACTCTTTAATTTTCCCGGGTGTATATATACGTTTCTATAAAGTACGATCCCTTGTATTTTACTGCTACCAGTTAAACTACTGACACGGTTTAAGAATGCAGTAAAATAACCTTAAAAGTGATCTTGACAGTGTTTTCGAAGGATTTACTCCTTTTAGAGTTTAAAGAGAACAGTGACACTTTGAAGCGAATCCCGTAAATTTTCATCGGCAGGTAAGGGGTTAAAAATAGGGTAATAGGGATTATATAGGAAATAAGGAATTAATAAATAGATAAATAAATAAATAAATATGGATGTTTACGCGATTATTCGGACAAAATTTTGTAACAATTAAATGACAATATTAAAAAAAAAATTAAAAAAATATTAAAAAAATAAATAAAAAATCCATATGTTATTATTTAAAATGAAAGATTCATTTCTAAACAATACATAGATGTGGCAGATTAATAATCAAATGCTTGTCTATGATATATGAAACATGCATACTTAAAGGAAATCCATAATGAAATATAATAAGTTATATATGACTAATACCATCTAGCATTAACACGTTCACGCTAGCGTGACCCACCGGTGGGTCACAGCTACAGTCGGCAGCAAAAGTATTCCAGCACTAGCAATAATTCCTGTCCAAAAAAGTACACTTAATACTGCTTTGTTAAATAAATTCTTGTCGAGTCATGCTCTTAGATTGACTAAGAACATGATTCGACAAGGATTTATTGAACAAAAACAGTTTTAAGTGTACCTTTTTTTTATATCGGAATTATTGGCTAGTGCTCTGATACTTTAAAGAAGACTATGTAAACAAAATGCGCTGGCGTGAACTTGTTAAACAATAAAAACTATATAGTATATTTTAAGCTTCTGGATTACTTGCAGAAATGTATCAACTAGTGCTTTAAAAAATAATTGTGGTAATTTATTTTTATTTTATTTATATATTAATTTTAACTGATAAATACTAAAACAATTATTCACATATTTCTTTTTCTTTTGCAACACATCCTAAAATTTTAAATATCTTAGTATTAAAATTGATATTTAAGGGATGATAAATTACAACCAGGGATGAGAAATTGGTATTAAATTTTAAATCACTGAGTATTAAAATTAGTTACAGCCGGATTACTCGCAGGAATGTATTAACTAATGTCTTAGAAAATGTTCATGATAATTAAAATTATTTTATTTGTTTATTTCTATTTATTTATTTTATTTATTTTATTTTCTTATGCCCATATATTACAATTTTAAATATTTGAGTATATTTTAATCATTTTTAGAACATATACATAAACACTGCTTTTAATTTCTTTCTCTTTCTTTTTTTTTTTTTTTTTTTTTCCTTTTCTTTGCAATACATAAAAAAAAAATATTTTTACTACGGTAAAAATAATTGCACTATTTATGTCAATTATTATCTCATTTATTATTTTACTTTGTGAATATTTTTTAATTCATTTATTTAGAGTTTTTTTTTTTTTTTTTAAATCAATCTACACAAGGAAAAATATATATTATATATTTACATCCTATATTATATAATTGTAATTACCCTGTACAATTTAAATTGTTACCCTTTAACCTGTAGAGAGTTTTCTCATGCGCACACACAAAAACCAAAATAAAAATAAAAAATAAAAAAAATAAAAACAAACACGTAACAAATACTGGAATTTAGACCGGTAGGAAATTTTCAGCAATTATCGTAGATAAATATAAGTAATGCTGTAATTCTTAACGCTCTTTCGACAATCTTAGGGGAGTTTCTGCTGATTTATGGAGATTTAGAGTAAATATTATGACAGTAAGTCGAGAAATGTAATATATGGAGTGCAAAACAAATCATTGCTGGAAGCAGAACGTGTAGCTTCTGTCTACCGAAAAGGGCGGTTTAAAACGTTAATCCCAGACATTAAATTACTTCATACCAGAAAATATTTTTAAAGAAATACACTCATACACTTTGGGAGAAATGGAGCGCAGAAATCCTGAAATATTATATCGTTGTCATTTAGCATTACTGAAAAAAATGTGTTAATGACATGCCGTAGTCACGTAGAATTTTCTCAGAGAAGGTTCGTGTGAAAACAGCTCGTAATAACAAATTAATGTATAAATGAATAATTTTATGTATTTTACATGCAATTTCTGTATTTTATATGCTGTAACATAAATATTCATTCTATGAACGGAAAAACTTATCATTTTGTTAAAATTATAAGAAAGATATGTGTAACGTTTCAAATATTTTATTTAAATAATAATAAAAAATTACCTAAAATAGTTAAATAGTAAATTCAAAATATATTAAGAATGAAAAATTCTGTATATACATTTTGTTTTAATTTGGCATTTCTACAAATCAAATTTAATTTCGCAAATAAATGAAAGTGTTTTAAATAAAACTGTCATGCAGTCTCATCTTTAAATTTCATTATTGATAAGTTTTCCCAATAAAAATCTTTTCATATACAACGTAACAAACTTTTTGCAAAAAACTTTGTTAGATAGTAATTAGATTAGATAGTAACAAATATATATATTTTTAAACGTTTTATAATAATGTTATATTGTAAACGATTTATAATAAGTTTGGACAAAACGATGTGAGCAAAATTCAACGTAAATCTTTACACAAATTAAATTTTAGGTTATACTTACCAATTTTAATTTTAAATTGAGTAATTTTTAAATATTCTTTTGCAAATATCTATGTTTCAAAATGCAGCACAATAGAAAAATAGAGATCTTCAAAGATTAAAGTTTCATCGTAATTTTACGGGTTAAAATAATAATAATAACTAGCGGGCTTCGCCCGCTAGCGGGTCAGTATTTTCAAATGAATCACTAACTGTAACTTTTAGTCTTAAGAAAATAAATTAAAAAAAAAATCATTTCTGATCGGGTAAAAAGTCGCCCCGGGCATTGAAGCATTTTGAAATTTGCAATTTTTATTCCCAATACAAAATCAGTAAAGCAGGAAGTAAAATCTATTTATTCTTTCGCCCCGCGCCATGGTAACCGAAATGCGTCTAGACAGTCATCTGCGAAATAAATAAAACTCCTGTGATTTGTTGCCACCTTTTTTTCATACTTTATTTAATTTAAAAAAGAATTAATTGTCCTATCGATGAGCTATTTAAACCGTCGGATTCAGAAAAATTGGACCTTTCATTTAATACCTTATTTGTAACGATACGACTGATATTTCTAATTTATTTTCCCCTTTTTTCCGTAAGAATGTCTCTTTTTAAGCAAATAGCCGTGAATTCTCAGTCATTTTTCGATCGACATAGCTCAACGTTTTAATTAATATCTCCGCTAATTAGGGTCACATCGCTTAGCGAATTATCGCGATGTCGAGATGGAGAAATTTTGCGTCTGTCGACACCGGTTTCGAGGCGATGCGACCATTAGCGCCGGAGCTTTAGCGCGCACAAGGCATTTCTCACAGACAGAAAGACAGATGCGTACAGATTTTAATAATATGAGGAGACTAGCGAGCTTCGCCCGCTAGCGGGTCAGTATTTTCAAATGAATCACTATAATTAATGAATTACTAACAGTAACTTTTAGTCCTAAGAAAAGAAATTAAAAAAAAATCTTTTCTGATCGGGTAAAATGTCGTCCCGGGTCCCCACTGCCTTCGGCAGCGCAGTCCCGTGCGCGCTGCGTGTGCACAAGTTAAAAGATACACGCGCTGCGCGCGCGTATTCCTTCCCTGACCCTTTGTGCCCCCCCCCAAAAAAAATCAATTCTGATCGGGTAAAAACTCACACCGGGTCCCCACTGCCTTCGGCAGCGCAGTCCCATGCGCGCTGTGCGCGCACGTTTCAAGGTATACGCACGCTGCGCGCACGTATTCCTTCTCAAATCAAATTTTTATTCTTAAGAAAAGAAAATTAAAAAAATTATTTATCATCGGTTAAAAAGTCGGACTGGGTCCCCACTGCCTTCGGCAGCGCAGTCCCATGCGCGCTGCGTGCGCGCAAGTTAGGGGATATCTTCCCCAACCTTTCAGCCCCTTCTAATTAACCTACGTATACCAATTTTGAACGGTCTTACTCAATTAGCTGAGATGCAAAAGAACACCTAATCAGGACGCCTGAAAACGTGTAAATCTGCTGAAAACTTTCGATAATATAAAAGAACTTTAAAATATCTTTCGAATGATGTATTAAAAATAATTTTATCATGATTAGAAATTGAAATATTGAAATTTGAAAATTTTACAGCGCCATCTGGCGGTAGAAAATTCTGTATTCCACTGTTCGATCCCAAATCAGCAAAGTTTTCTAATGATATATTACTTATGAAATTATTTTAATTAGTAGTTGAAATACAAAAGAAAACTGATTCATAAGACCTCAAAACGTGTAAATCTGGTGAAATCTTGAATTCCATTTTCGATAATGTAAAAGTACTTTAAAATGTATATCGAATGGCGCATAAAAAAAAAAAATTAATCATGATTAGAAATAGAAATATTGTAATTTAAAAATATTACAGCGCCATCTGGCGGTAGAAATTTCTGTAATCTACTGTTCGATTCCAACTCAACAAAGCTTTCAAATGATGTATTACTTATGAAATTTTTTAATTAGTAACTGAGACAAAAGAGAAACCCATTCAGGACACCTCAAAACGTTTAAATCAGGAGAAATGTCGAAATATCGAATTTCTGTAATCTACTATTCAATTCCAAATTATCAAAGCTTTCAAATGATGTATTACTTATGAAATTATTTTAATTAGCAGCTGAGATACAAAAGAATGCCCATTCATGACACCTCAAAACGTGTAAATCAGGTGAAATCTCTAATTCCACTTTCGACACTTTAATTAGTAGCTGATATACAAAAGATAACCCATTCAGGAGACCTCAAAACGTGTGAATAAGCTGAAATCTCGAATTCCACTATTGCGATGCAAAAGAAAACCTAATCAGGAGACCTCAAAACGTGTAAATTGAGTGAAATCTCGAATTCCCCTTTCGATAATGTAACCGTACTTTAAAATGTGTATCGAATGACATATTAAAAAAAATTTAAACATAATTAGAAAATTTAATATTGAAATTTTAAATTATTACAGCGCCATGACACCTCAAAACGTGTAAGTCAGGTGAAATTTCGAATTCCATTATCTACGGTAGTCGGTTAATGGAAGTAAATAGAAAAAGAAATATTTTTACCTTAAGTGTATTTGTGTCGTTTTGAAACTGGTATCCTCTTTCGACAGATAAAATGTCAGGCGTGTAAAGATAAAATTTAATTTGCAATTAAAATGTAAATCTTTTGTTTATTGACCAAAATCGATGAAATTTGCACTGCAAGTTTGTTTTGTGGTGTTAAGATTGTATACTAATTGAAATGTGCGAATTTTGAAAAAAATGAAGAAAATAGAAAATTGCAATTTTTAATCGCAGTACAAAAACACGTGACCTCATTAAACACCAGATGTTTTTTCTTTCCGTTCAAGATCGTCTGCCAAGTTAAAATGCTTGTGATTTGTTGCCACCATTTTTTTTAGTTTAGTTAATTTAAAAAAATCTAATTGTCCGATCGATAAGCCGTTTACACCATCGGACTGAGAAAAAAAAGCCCTTTCCAATGGTATCTTGTTTGTAACAATACGACTGATATTTCTAATTAATTTGTCACTTTTTCCGTAAAAATGTCGCTTTTTAAACATTTAATCATGAATTCTGGGTAATTTTTCGGTAGACATGGGTGGACATTTTAATTAATATCTCTGCTAATTAGGGTCGCATCGCTTAGCGAATTTTCGCGATGTCGAGATGAAGAAATTCTGCGTCTGTCGACACCGGTTTCGAGGCGATGCGACCATTAGCGCCGGAGCTTTAGCGGTCACAAGGCATTTCTCACAGACAGACAGACAGACAGACAGAAAGACAGAGAGACAGACAGACGGACAGATGCGCACAGATTTTAATAATATAAGGAGATTAATCATGAATTCTGGGTCATTTTTCGGTAGACATGGGCGGACATTTTAATTAATATCTCCCCTAATTAGGGTCGCATCGCTTAACGAATTTTTGCGATGTTGAGATGAAGAAATTCTGCGTCCGTCGACACCGGTTTCGAGGCGATGCGACCATTAGCGCCGGAGTTTTAGCGGTCACAAGGCATTTCTCACAGACAGACAGACAGAAAGACAGATGCGCACAGATTTTAAGGAGACTAGCGAGCTTCGCCCGCTAGCGGGTCAGTATTTTCAAATGAATCACTAAAATTAATGAATCACTAACAGTAACTTTTAGTGTCAAGAAAAGAAAAAAAAAAAAAATCACTTCTGATTGGGTAAAAAGTCCGCCCGGGTCCCCACTGCCTTCGGCACGCTGCCCCGTGCGCGTATTCCTTCCCTGACCCTTCCTGCCCTCCCCCCCTCAAAAAAATTTTTTTTATCGGGTAAAAACTCACACCGGGTCCCCACTGCCTTCGGCAGCGCAGACCCATGCGCGCTGCGCGCGTACGTGTGAGAGTATACGTGCACTGCGCGCACATGTTCCTTCTCAAATCAAATTTTTATTCTTAAGAAAAGAAAATTTAAAAAATCATTTCTCATCGGGTACAAAGTCGGACCGGGTCCTCACTGCCTACGGCAGCGCAGTCCCGTACGCGCTGCGCGCGCTCAAGTTAAGCAATACACGCGCTGCGCGCGTATTCCTTCCCTGATCCTTCGTGCCTCCTAAAAAAATCATTTCTGATCGGGTAAAAACTCACACCGTGTCTCCACTGCGTTCGGCAGCGCAGACCCATGCGCGCTGCCCGCGCACGTGTGAAGGTATACGCGCGCTACGCGCACATATTCCTTCTCAAATCAAATTTTTATTTTTAAGAAAAGAAAATGAAAAAAAAAATCATTTCTCATCGGTTAAAAAGTCTGACCGGGTCCAATTAAATTGTACATTTTTTATTTATTCTGGAAACCCGGTGAAATTTTAACTGCAACTTCGTCTTGTGATGTTGAAAGTGTGTAGCATGTTTGAAATAATTTTGAAGAAAATTGAAGCATTTTGAAATTTGCAATTTTTATTTCCAGTACAAAATCAGTAAAGCAGGAAATAAAATCTATTTGTTCTTTCGCCCGGCGCCATGGTAACCGAAATACGTCTAGAAGGAAATTAATAAAACTCTTGTGATTTGTTGCCACCTTTTTTTCATACTTTAGTTAATTTTAAAAAATCTAATTGTCCCATCGATAAGCCGTTTAAACCATCGGATTAAGAAAAAAAAGCCCTTTCCAATGGTATCTTATTTGTAACGATACGACTGATATTTCTAATCTATTTTCCACCTTTTTCCGTAAAAATGTCACTTTTTAAGCATTTAATCATAAATTCTGGGTCATTTATCAGTAGACATGGGTCGACGTTTTAATTAATATCTCTGCTAATTGGGGTCGCATCGCTTAGCGAATTATCGCGATGTCGATATGAAGAAATTCTGCGTCTGTCGACACCGGTTTCGAGGCGCTGCGACCATTAGCGCCGGAGGTTTAGCGGTCACAAGGCATTTCTCACAGACAGACAGACAGACAGACAGACAGAAAGACAGACAGACAGACAGACAGATGCGCACAGATTTTAATAATATAAGGAGATAATATTTTTTAACTTTCTTCTATATGTAATATAGAGAAAGTATTGGATTCGCGAAAATTTTCGACCTCCGTTTTTTGATTGATTTACACGTTTTAGGATGTACTGTACACGAATTTATAGTTTTTAGAAAATGTCTGTCTGTCTGTGTGTCTGTGTGTCACGATTTTTGTGGACACTGTAACTCACGAACCAATGAATGAAATTTAACCAAACTTGGTATTTAGTTGCACCCTGACATAAACTGGTGCTGATTAGATTTGGGGATCAATCGCTCAACAGGTGGCGCTGCGATCGCATTTTTGTAAATTTTTAACATGGCAGTATAGGACAAAATTTCGTATAAATGTACATAATGACAGTTATTTTAAACTCGTGATTGTAAAATGAATATGAATTATTGATAATAGTAGTAGTTAACTGGGAAAAAAATTGTGCAGGTGGGGGCATCGGTTCCTCCCCCGGGAGAGGGGGGGGTAAAATTTCAAGATGGGTATCTTTCGAAAGGTCTCATCAATACCTTTAAAACGAATGGTTGAACTATAAATCTGCAAAAATTTAAAACAAAGTTATCGATTTTTTTTTCTTTTGTTACTTTTAACAAAAAAAATCGTTTTTTTTTTTTTTTTTTTTTTTTTTTTTTGTTACTGAGTGAATTTGTATAGGAAAATATAGAAAAATGTCTTGTAGTGGCCACAACATAGTAGTTTTTTTTTTTTTTGTAATTATGTTTACCAATTCCAATAATCGAATTTTTCAAAAACTAATTGAGCAAGAAACTAAGTTACATATTTTTGAATTTCAATGTTATGAGCTGATATATTAAAATAATGTTTATTTAATATGGCGAATATAAAATTTGTTAAATTTTCTTTTTATAAAGTAAAAAAAAATCTTTGTTTCATCATTATGACCTATATATTTGCTGAAAATCATCCACATATTTTAAATATATAAAATAAATTAAAAAAATATAAATTAATGAGTATTTGTCATGCCAAAAGCATAATTTAAATAAATTTGAAGTAAAAATATATACGACTTCGATATTATAATGTCTTCTTTAAGTACCACATTTTAATGAAAACATATAAATCTGATTTATTAAACATTTCACTGAATGATATTATTACAATTTTTCTTAAATTTAGCTACAAAAGTATAAATATTATTTGTAACAAACATTTTGCTGTTAAGTATGTTTATACTTCAAAACATTTTTTCCTGTTTCCGAGATAAAAATTTTTCATGGCGCAAAGAAAAAAAAAAAGGAATTTGTATAAAGTAAAAAAAAAAAAAAAAAGAATGCCTTAAGAAAAGAAGTGCCTTAAGAAAAGAATGCCTTAAGAAAGTATTTGGTTTTCCGCTTTAACAAAAAATTTTCATTCTAAAAGATTTATAAAAGTAAATACATACGACTATTGTAAAGATAAATTTACGACTATAGATAATTGAGTTTCAGGTATAAATATGTTTACCAATTGCAATTCTATGCAATAATATAATTCTATGCAAATTTAGGTTAATATTTTATTTTATTTTTTAAAAAGGAAATGTGTTTTTTACATAATGACTGCATTGAAAAGAAAAATTGCTGCAATAAAAATCTCCAGATAAATGTAAGCATAAATATTTAAAGTAAAAAACTCTAGAACTTTTTCCTTCCAAGGAGGATGCTCATTTTTTTTTTTTTTTTGTCTAATCAGATATTTTTGTATTAAAATTTTCAGTACACACTTATTTTACCGACTTTTATATTATAAGATATAAAAGTACTTTTTACTGATTCAGATTTAACATTTAAAATCCTTGTTAGATATTAACATAATTCTGCGCATATTATCATTTAAATGTTTAAATATATACAATTTTTAATAAGGTTACATTCATTTGTTATATTTCTTTGGACTTATTTCACATTTAAATATTTCGGTACATCGAAAAAATGAACGATTTTATCTCATAATAAATCTTATTTTGATGATTTAGAGGACATAAATAAATTGATAATTAAGTATCAAGTTACAAATCTGTCTACAACTGTAATATTAAAAAAAAAAAAATACTTACATAGATATTTATAATCAGATGCAGTGATGATTAGCAGTAAATATTTGAAACACAACTCTTTTCATCATGGAGAAAACATTTGCATATTGTACCCCAGGGAAATTAAACATAGATAAGTCGGTACAGAATAAATTTGTTTAAATATTTTCCAGTCACACAATTTTATCTGCTGAATAATTATATGTGGTGAATATTGTAAAAGTTTCTCATAAATCTGTTGTTGAACTTCAATAAAAGAAGTACGTTACATAGGATTTAAATATAAACTATGCGTCAAACAAATAGTTGCTAAAAGGTTTATTAAAATATTAATATATCGTATACAACAAATCTGACTTAGTATGGCCACAAAATGCTGAATGCTGAATATTTATAGAGATAGTGAATGATAAGAAATTTGTTATAATTCTATTGAGGCACTTGAAATTGTGAAATGTATCATTTTTGTATTAAATACGGACTAAAGTGTCAACTAGTCACGTGTTTAGTGGTATAATAAAACATTAACACATCGGTATACAACAAATTTAATTTAGTCTTTTTAAGCCACACAATTTCGTTTGCTGAATATTTATAACAGGGCTCAATATTGAGAAATTTGTTATAAGTCTGTTGGAGAACTTCAATTTTTGAAATATATTACTTGGGAATTAAATACAATGTACAGCCGGCAACAAAAATGTCCGAACACTAGCAAAAATTCCTATGTAAAAAAAGTGCACTTCATACGGTTTTGCTAAATAAACCCTTATTGAAACATGTTCTTACACTGACTAAGAACAGGATTCGACAAGGATTTATTTAACAAAACCGTATGATGTGTACTTTTTTTACATGGGAATTTTTACTAGTTTTCGGACACTTTTGTTACCGACTACAATAACTTTGATTTAGTATTTCTAAGCCACACAATTTCAGTTTCTGAATAATTATGTTGGTAATGGACATTGAAAAATTTGTTATAAACTTATTGGTGAACTTTCAGTTTGTGAAAAATATTAGTTGGGCATTTAATACAATTAATCAACCAATCGATTGTTCAGAGATGCATTAAAACATTGATATATCGACGTACAATAAATTTGATTTAGTCTTTTTAAACTACACAATTTCATTTGCTGAATATTTATATCGGTGATGAAAATTATTATTATTATTATTATTATTATTATAAATGTATTAGTGAACTTTAGTTTGTGGGATATATTATCTGGCTTATAAAATATAATGTATCAGCCAACCAGTTGTTTTAGAGGTGTACTAAAACATCCATGTATTAGTAACCACTATATTTTATTTAATTTTTTTAAGCCACACAATTTGAATTATGTCGGCGATGACCATTAAAGAGATTGTTATATTTCTATTTCTACTGTTGAACTTCACAATGAGACGTATATTAGATGCGTTGAGGTTGGGTTGGTTAAGGTCGCACTAAAGCTGCTTAGTAGGGTATTGGCGATAGACTGTGTTTCAACCCTCCGGGTGATCCGAAGACGTTCCATAAAAATTTTGATCTTCAGCGAAAAAAATGGCTTCCTGTAACACTCAAAAGTACTAATTTCACGGGACATAGAGCATGTTGCAGTTATAATTACAGTAGTTACAATTCGTTCGTGGCTATTCTAGCGAATGTAGTAACAATGCATATTAAGTGCCTTTCACAGCTCGAATGTCGAATCCGCAATCCAATTATGAGCACAGTGTTCTGCTAACGGGCAAGCTTGGCCTTTATATTATGTGGGAAATGTTTCAGAATTGAATGATAATTGACTTTGAAGTTTTAACTACAAAAGAAAAGGTATTTATGTTAAAAAATTAAAAGCTAGTTTTCATTGGAGCTAAACAACTAAATTTTAAATGTGTGTCAGAAACACTGTTACAAGTTATTTTAAAACAAAAAAGATGCATATTTTATATATTATATTATTTAACCCTCCCGCTGGTGTTCCTGCCTTGTCGAGGCGGCGAGGCTTGCGTACACCAATGACCCGAAAAGCTATGCCGGCGGTAGCGTAATTAGTGGCAGGGCCTCCCAAGCCGGACAGGTCGGAGGGTAGGTGCTAGACGAAAAGGAACACCCTGGTCCTCCAGGTTGGGGGTTTGGCAATGGGCCAGCTCCTCACTCCTGTAATTTTTCTTTTCATTGCTAAAAGACCCAAAAGCGAGATAACCGGGCAGACTAATCGGAAACGACAGCCTGAATTGAGAACTTTGGCGGAAAGGTGTCCTCGGTTAAAGTCCGGTTTCCATTTGCGCTCATTCCGCGGCTTCTATTCAGAATCCTTTGATCTGATGAGCCGAGCTCACCGGAGCTCAAAGCCTTCGGACGGGCTGTTTCTAACCCCCTGCTGAGATAATTGTAGGGGCCCGGGGTAGATATCTTTGTCAATTTTGCATGCTTTCCTTTGAGTTAACTGCGCGATCTGATAAGAAAGGTCTACAACTGATGACAAGACATTTGGCTCTTTGTGTCGGAAGCGTGATTAATGACGTTTTGAGCGTTGATCTTGAGCCCAAGTCGATACTGGCCTTTAACTTTTGTGTGGGTTGCAGATGGCCGCTTTTGAGTGGAAAACTAGTTGGCATACGTGGACTCTGCTCAGTTCCCCACCATATTTATGGTCTCATAAATTTCTAGTGCGAGACATATTATAATCATGTTAAAAAAATCAATTTGACCAAAGCTTGATACAGGGACAGAAAGAAATCCCCGCCTAATAGGCTATCCATCGTTCACTTCCATATATTTATCTTATTCTAATCTATTAATTTATTTTATCAGGGTCAATTCCGTTGTTTATGTTTCACGCCAATGTTTTCATTTCCAGTGCAATAATCCTCAAAATTCATATTTATGTGAAAAAATTACAATTTCGCTATGTTGATAAAATCGTAAATTACGAATAATTTACGAAATTTTCCTATTAGAATATTTGTATTCAATCATGTTCAACAAAATATCATAAATGTAATTTTGAAGTTGTCTAATGTATTTATGATCCTCAAAATGGAAGTTTATGCTCAATTTTGCCTTATTCTGACATGTTAAGTAAATCGTAAATTCCAAATAACTTACGAATTTTTTAAATTGGAAAAATCACAGTCTATGATATTCATGCCAGTAACCTAAATAATATTTCGAAAGTGGTTTGACATCTTTACGATGAAAATATCCCTCAAAATTGACGTTTATGTTAAGATTTGCTCTATTCTGCCATGTTAAGAAATTCGTAAATTTCCAATAACTTACGAAATTTTTATATTTGAAAATTCATAGTCATTAATATTCCTGCCAGTGTCCTAAATAATATTTCAAAAGTAGTCTGACATCCTTGCGATGAAAATATCGATAAAAATTGACGTTTATGTGAAATTTTGCCCTATACTCCCATGTTAAGAAATTCGTATATGTCCAATAACTTGCGAAATTTTCAAAGAAGCATATTTATAGTTGCTGATGTTCATTCCGGCATCAAAACGGATATTTTAAAAGTGGTCTGACATTTTTAGAGTAAAAAGTTTCCATTTAATGCACGTTTAAGTGAATTTTTGTCCTATTCTCCCATGTTAAGAAATTCGTAAATTTCCAATAACTTACGAAATTTTTAGATTTGAAAATTCATAGTTATTAATATTCATGCCAGTTTCCTAAATAATATTTCAAAAGTAGTCTGACATCTTTACGATGAAAATATCGCTCAAAATTGACGTTTACGTGAAATTTTCCCCTATACTGCCTGCCATGTTAAGAAATTCGTAAATTTCCAATAACTTGCGAAAATTTCAAAGTAGCATATTTATAGTTACTGATGTTCATTCCGGCATCAAAACGGATATTTTAAAACTGGTCTGACATTTTTAGAGTAAAAAGTTTACATTTAATGCAAGTTTAAGTGAATTCTTGTCCTATTCTCCCATGTTAAGAAAATCGTAAATTTCTAATAACTTACGAAGTTTTTAAAATCGAATGTTGCAAATGAATAGGGTTCTTGCCAGTGTCGAAAGTAATATTTTAAAACTGATCTGACCTCTCTGCGACAATTTGCTCTTGAGATATCGTGTACACAGACTAACAAACTAACGAACTAACGGACTAACGGACTAACAGACACCCTACAGACAGACACCATACAAATTTTGTCATTTTCGGATTCCTCACATCTGAAAACGTGTAGAAAAGTCAAAAAACCGAGGTAGAAAATTTTCACGATTACCTAAGTTCCCCATACCTATAGTATGATGGGGAACTAAAATCTGGTTGATGATGATGATATTATTTAACAAGTCTAACTGCGCTCGAAAAATGAATAAAATACGATTAAATGTACATGCTTAATTTAAATGCGACATAAAGTCGTAAAGTTATAAAATAACAAATTATTTTAGCAATCATTTTTTGTAAAATTTTAAAACATAAACAATCTGTATAAAATTTTCAACAATAATTCAACTCTTAGATCATTTATGACCATCTACAGTAAATTTAAGTTAAGACAATTTATTTATTTTTTATACATATAGCAAATTATTATTTCATTTATCTGTGTTATGAACTAAAGGTTTAACGATATTTTCAAAAATTAATGAAATATAGTAAATTTTCTAGAAGGACACTGAATTTTTCTTTAAAAAAAAATCTCAATTTTATATGAAACATCTATATAATTAATGTTTCTTGCAATTTAATTCAAAACATTGACAGAAATATTAAAATTGTAATCAAGATATTTCATTGGAATATCTTTAAAATTTCTGTAACAATAAAGTTTATCGCATTTAGAAATAATTTAAAAAAAAAAAAAAAAAAAAAAAAAAAAAACTACTTTTGCAGGAAACGCAATTAAAGATTTCATTTATTTAAACGAAAGTTACAGTTAGATACATGTCTAGGGTGTAGCTTCTAATTGCCGTTCATATAAAATTAAAGTACTTTTTAGAATGCTGAAATATTACATTCTCAAATGAAGTAATAAAAAAATCTAGAGTGACTCCACTGGACTTTCCGAACGTTGAGTAATTAATGGTTGTAAAAATAAATTAAAGTAAGACAACTCGTTGAATAAACAAAAGTGAAAAATATAATAGGGGTTTGAGTGCTTTTCCCCATTGTTTAATTTTACGCTATTGCACTTCAAATAATTTGAGCCCATAGATCATAATGATATAGAATAATTCGTTGTGTCCCTGTAAAATTCTATAAGGGATAGATTCACCAAAATGTATACAATTCTTGCAACGAGCATCTAAAACATGTGCATAAATTCTCAATTCAATCGAATAAAGCATTTAAACGTTATCTCCCTTTAAAAATTTGGGCCCATAGGCCATAATAATAAAGAATATTTCTTTTTGTCTTTGTAAAAAAAACTGTAAGTGCTAGAGTCACCAAAGTCTATACACTTCATGCGACGGTGATTTATAACATGTGCATAAACTTTTAGTTCAGAGAAATAAGGTGTTTAAACGCTGTCGCACTTTAAAGAATTTGGGTCCATAGGCCATAATGATAAAGAATTTTTCTTTGTGTTCATGTAAAAACACTATAAGTCCTAGATACACCAAAATCAATAGAGTTCGTACTATGGTGTCCTATATCCTATGTACCAACTTTCAGCTCATTCGAACCAAGCACTTAGGCTCTATCGTGTTTAATCACACACATGCATGCACACATACACGCATATATCATCGTAAAAATAGTAAAAATGAACACAGGGGACAACAAAACGTGTAGAAACATCAAAA
This sequence comes from Salticus scenicus, assembly GCA_963930645.1. NCBI lineage: Eukaryota > Metazoa > Arthropoda > Arachnida > Araneae > Salticidae > Salticus > Salticus scenicus. Next base: position 201,682,286 of record OZ005655.1, on the reverse strand, counting down.
TATCAAAGTCGGATTTTTGACATGATTACAATACTTTCCTTACATATGTAGGTTCGGGAAGTAAAAAAAGAAAAATTTAGCAAAATGCTCAGTTTTGGGCAGACATTTACCTCAATCGTTAAGGAACTGAAACTTTTATATTATGAAAAATTAGATAAATATTTAATGAAATTTTATTTTTCCGGCTGAGTGAAAATAATGCTTGGACCGCGAGTCGAACCCCGGATCATTGACTTAACCCGTCATTGAACCGGGGTTCGACTCCCGGTACAGACATTATTTTCACTCAGTCGGAAAAATAAAATTTCATTAAATATGATTTTCTTCCAATCAGTTGATTGTGATTTTAATAAAAAATTAGATAACTATGCTTTCAAAAATATGAATAATTGGTTAAAATTTTTGACAAGCTTTAAAATTAACACAAATGAAAACAAGAACAAAAAATCATAAGCTATTATAGAATATAGGCTTGCATAGTCTATTAATATTTTTCACCTGTGCGTACTTGAAATGTTTAAGCGTCAATGTACTTCTTTGCCTATTCAATATATCCTTTGCCTATATTCATAACAGACAGGAGAAGAGAAAGATAAGTTGATAGACTAATGAATTTCTGATCATTCTTGAGCATTCTTAGAAAGTGATAAAAAAGCATAACACAAACGGAAAGGCAATTCCTTCAATTTTCAATTGTAGCCCTTGAAAAATATGAATATTTTAGTCTGGTCCAATAAATTTCAACATCAAACATAGCATATTCTTTAGAAAACTTTTTTTTGGCATAATAAATGAATAATAAATGTCAATTTCATTAGGACATGTGCATTACATAGTTTTTTAAACATAATTTATAAAAGACTCCTTTTATAATGCAAAGCACTAACATAATTTTGGGTGTCCTCCTGTAAATAAACCAATACCGCTATTTGTGCCATTTTAAATAGAAAACGAGCGATAGAGAATTTGAATAACGTATATCATATTAAATAAATTCTGAAGATATTTAAGGGTGAAAGAGGCAAACAGACGTGCGGAAACAGACAAGCAAATAGACTAACTCAAATCATTATCACTCCTAGACATTTTTTAAAAGTGTTAAAAACGCTTAATAAAAAAGAAAGTGTAATTCCAGCATATTCCATTTATAGACTTTAAAGTATTTGAATGTTTGTTCGTTACCCTGTAAACCGTAATGCTAATCATACTATATTCTACAGTTTTTTTTTTTTTTTTTTGTACATAAGAATAATAAATTTTATTATGGTATAATAAAAGTGTGGTATAATTCGAAATATAAAATATGGTGTAATTCAATTATGGTAATAAAATGTGGTATAATTTAAAATATAAGCATTAAAATATGGTTTATAGAACTTTCTGTAACAGATTTCAATGCTTTGAAATTATTTCGGGTGTCCCTATGCATATACCAGAAGTCATATTACCCCCCCCCCCCCTCATTTTAAATAGAGAACATTCCATAGTGAACTTGAATAACGCACATTATTTTCAAGGAAATACATGAATACTTACGAGACTTAGAGCGGGGATAGACAGACAAATCAAAGTCATAAATACTTTGAACTTTGTTTAAAGTGTTAAAAAGATAAATTTCGCATTTATCGATTCCACCAGCAGGTAAATGGAAAAGCTTTACTAATTTTATCCGAACCATATTATTTTTTTATCTTGCTTATTATGTATATCAACGAATTTAATATTTTACTACAATTAAAATTAAGCAAACACAATTATAAATTCTGTATAATTAGGAATTTTCAATTTATTGAGCGACTGCCATTATTGTTTAAAATAATTACAATGTAAATTCCAGTAATTTTCGATCGAAAAATCGTTTTCGGATTTCAAAAATGTTATTTATTGGATAAATTAAATTGGCTGATGCAATTTCCATTTTAATCACCCTCACAGCAGTGAAGGCTTAGCGATAAAACGGGAACAGAACTTCATATCTGTGTATAAGGGAATGAGTGAATAAATGTAAATAGTTAATTTAATAATTAGTTAGCTTAAAGTGAATAAATGTAAATAGTAAAATTAACGCTCAACTTTCTATTTTTTTTTTTATTATTATTATTAATGCGAATTTTTACAAAATGCATTTTTCTAAATTTTTAACAAGAAAATGAAATGCTAAAAAATTAAAAAATCAATTTCTGGAAGATTGTACTAATTTAACGAGTGTGAATTTGCTGAATGTGAAAGCAAAATGAAAAAAAAATATATAGCATCGCTTGTGCTCGCATAACAATTTCCTATAGTTTTAACATAAGAAATTATTCCTACGGTAGATATTACTTCTATAAAATTCAAAAATTCAAACTATATAACAAAATGCACCAACATCGTTGCTTTCTTTATCCTATTCTATTTCTTAAAACAATTTTTATAGGTGCCACACGAACCACATAAACTTTAAATTTTACATCTACATTTTAAGATAGCACACGATCATGTTCTATATAAAAATTAAGTCATTAAATTCATTTTTTTACTTATTTTTATTTCATTTTGCACGCGCACTTTTTATTTCCTAATTCAAAATTATTTAAAAAAAAACTTTTTCGAAAGTGTTTGTTTCGATACTGATTATTATTAATTTTCTTTTACTTTCAAAAAAAAAAAAAAAAAAAAAAATGATTTTGATGAAATTCTGACAAAAGCAGAATTTAGTTTAGGACTATTAGTTTATTTATTTATTTTTATTTTATTTTATTTTATTATATATTTTATTTTATTTTATAAATTATATATTTTATTTTATTTTATAACTATAAAAATTCTCAAGGCTTTTTAAAATTACTAACTATACTGCTTTTATTATTAATATTTTTTTATTTTCTACTATATAAGTGACTTTTATCACAGAAGAATAAAAATGCAATTCAAAAATTATTTAAAATTTGAAGACATTTTTCAAATGATTTCAAGTACGTTTCATATATTTTAATATAATTACATTTAAAAAATTAAAAAGATACAAAAGAAAAAAAAAGAAAAAGAAAGAAAGAAAAGAAAGAAAGAAAAAAGAAAGAAAATCAAATCAAATGAAATCCAAATTATGCAGATATTAACGTTCACTTGTATAACGGCTTTATGTTTAAGCTGAATTTTAGGAAGTTATGCATAATACTTTTCTTCTTTTTATGTAATTACATTTTTAAAAAATCCAAAATATTCAGAAAAAAAAGACAGAAAATCAAATCAAATCAAAATTATGCAGCTGTTAACGTTCACTTGAATAACGGCTGTATGTTTAAGCTGAATTTTAGGAAGTTATGTATAATACTTTTATTCTTTTTATGTAATGACATTTTTAAAAAATCCAAAATATTCAGGAAAAAAAAAAAAACAGAATTATGAAAATTTAAACACTCACTGGTTAAAAACGTTCTTATTTTTTAGGTAAATTTTAGTAAATTTATGAGAAATATTAAGGGTCAATTAAAGAATCTAATTTCCTTTCAGTGGAACGTCAAATTTTTCCAAGAAGCATTTTTTTTATTTTAAATACTCTTGAACTAGATATTAAGTGAAAGATTCTGCTTGCGGAAGTAAAAATTAATTGTATACTCAAAGATGATGTTGCTTAAACTGAATTATCTTCAAAATTAACAATGATACCTATATATAAATATAACACAACGAAAAGATGAGATCAGTTAAGCATGTCAGAAGTACATCTTATCGGGAAAAAAAAAAAAAAAAAAAAAAAAAAACATGAATTTTTTGTTTCTTAAAGGGTTAACAGAAAATCCGGCTAACCTCGGAACTTCATGTTGTCAGACATATTTTTTACTAAATATTAGAATTCTCTGGTAAAATTTACACAACTTTGAACAGCATGTAACGTTCTTTTTTTTTTTTTTTTTTCTTCTTTTACAGATGGCGCCACGATCAATAAAATTGAAACTGATGTACTTACGGAATATTTAGAAAAAAATCAATTCTTCTATTCAAACAATAAATTACAATGTTCATAGCATATTTAAAGAGCAGAAAAAAAAATCTAAAACTAATCCATAAATATAGACGTGAAAAAATAATAATAATAATAATAATAATAATAAATAATAATAATTACAACATAAGAAAAAAAAACTTTTTATATACCATGTTTTAAATTTTCTGATGAATAAAAAAAATCTTATCATATTTTTGAAGTGATAATGACGTCAATTTTTGTGAGATGCATAAGTTTATTTTTATGATATTTAATGTTTACGTTTAATTAAACGTATTTATTTTTATGTCGAAAGAAAATAAACTCGTATTTTTTTTTTTTTTTTTTTTTTTTCAACAATTAAATTATAGCTAACATTTTAATGGCTATTTTAACGCTATTAGGATGTTATTATTTTCATATTTTAATTAATTATATGAAAACTAATCAAAAATTTGAAAATCAGACTTCGAAGTATTGTGTTGTCATCGGGTTCTGAGTTATTGTAAAAGTTTCAAATGTCTAGCTAGTAGGGAAGTTAGTTTAAATTCGATTCCAAGATTTGTACAGGACAAACAAACAAACAAGAATAGAATTTAATAAAAACACGGTAAAAAAAAAAAAAAAAGCTTCTGATGCTTTTATCGGTAAATTGTTCAGGAAAAACTAATACATAACTTTCAACGGGAAATTAAGTGTACTTTTAGGAAACGACGTAAAAATTTAGATGAAGGGTCATTTGTATATTAAAATGTGGGCCAAAATTGATGTTTTTCAATTGTAACATATTTTGATTGTCACTGACGGGAATTTACGAAATCCCGACAGTGCAATAAAGTACACATTTAATATACTTTTCCTTTAATATTTATAGAGTTATATAACAGAGATACAGAGACTTCGAACCTTGCCCGAAGCTAATCGCCTTATCGGGGAGGAATCATGGTCCGGCGATGGCCATCCACCATCTGTAAAACAACCGACCGGGGATTTTCTATAATAATATTTAGATGGGAACAGTTGAATATGAACATTTCTAATTTTTAGTTCCACCAGTTTTTACAATATTAGTAGGAATGTTCTTCTTCTAATAAATATAGTACTTTTTATTTAGTAAGATCTCAATAGAATTCACAACTGCCTTTACAACCATTCAACATCATTTCTTTTTATTTTTGAAGTTAATTAAATTTTAATTTGAAAGAAAGAAAAAAAAAGAGAGGGGGGGGGAGAGATACAAATGCACTGTTTTTAATCTCTATTTGAGCGCCTCAGCCTCGGATTTTGAGTTTTAAGTTACTAAATAAAAATATTGTTAAGAGTCTGTCCAAAAATCAAGGAAAATAAAATCAAGATGATTAAAGGGTGAAAAAATTTCATATTATTAAACGCCTAAAATGTTTCATAAAAATAAATAAATAAATAAAAGTAAAAAATTAACATATAGAACCTAACCATCGACAGGAATTTCGCTCTTTTGATTTTGAAAATTTATTTGGATATATTTCTCATTATCGCCTTTTTATGATTTTTAATAAAATATATGGTGATTTTACACCCATTTTTGACTATGATAAAAGCTACTGGATTAATTTATTTAGGTTTTGTATTTCTGAAACTATTTTATAGAATGGTAGTAATTATTCTTTTTCAAATAAAAGGTATTACAAAGGGTACATGTTTTCAAGCGCTTTTCTGAAAAATATTAGTTTGTTCTGGTCTCACAGTGTCAAATTTAATAATTGTTTAGAAGTTTCTAATGATATTTATCCTAATAATTTAATTTTAAAGCCCACCAGCAACGCTCTAGTATTTTTTAGGAATTTAAAAGTTAAGTTAGTGGATGAATAATGAATGGATTGTTAGTCTCCATAATAAAAGGTTAGATTTTGATTGTAATATTGTTAGTTTAACTAATTGGTTATCAAGCATTAATTCTAAAATTTTAAAAAAGTGTATTATATTCGAAAATTGCTGAGTTTAGAAGAAATTCCAATAACTGCGACGGTTTAAAAAAAAGCATTTCGCAATTTGTTTGATACTGCGGATAAAAGTGGTAACTTTCTTTCATTTTAAGTGACATCTATAATATTGGTAATTTGTATCTGGTAAATTGTGTAGATGATTTTGTAAGCTTTTTTTTATTATTTATTTATTTATTTTTATTTATTTATTTATTTATTTATTTATTTCATATTAATTTTTTTTTTGTTTTGAGTATTTATTAGTTAATTTTTTATGGTAGTTTGTTTTATTAATATTTTATTTTGTTTATATATTAGTATAAAATGTTGCATACTTTACAAGATTTTTCCTTTTATCTATTTTAAATTTTTATATTCTGAATTGCAGTGAATTTGTCCTCATGTCTTGTTAAAATGCAGGGGGTATTTTTGTTAGCAGCTTTTTAACGAGTTTACTGTTTTACCCAGCACTGATTGCGTTCTATGATGATTAAACGTTTTTTTTTAATGTTCGTTCATTTTACATGCATATATATATATATATATATATATATATATTAAAAATGACAGCAAAAAAATAGCCAGAATTAAAAGGTAAAACAGGCATAAAAAAAAGATATTTACTTAGAAACATGAGGTTTTAAGTGCTACCTGGAGTCGCTAGAGAACGTTTAAAATAATACGTAATACAAAGAACACAAACAAATAGCATTCTAAATGATTTTATTTATACTATGTGTTTACAATAGTTACATATTGCCGTATTAAATATGTTTAAAATTCTTGCGCGATGCATAAATACACGCATTACATTGACGCTGCATGGAACATCTCCGGTGAAATTTTCGAAGGTGCACTATTCTGTACAGCGACCATGTGCCTCATGGCCCTCACCAAATTTTTCAGCATCCCCTTAAGTAGTACAGGATGTAGATGTGTAATAAGTGTAGAAATACAGTATAAATAAAATGGTGTAAACTAATTTTTATCTGTTGTCTTTGTATGTTGAACATTATTTTAAACCTTAACAGTTTGCAACCTTATTTTCCTATGTGATTTTTTACTGTATTTTTGGCCACATTACTTTGAATCATTCTGTATATATACATATATGTACATATATATTAGGATAACAATAAGAATGAAAGATGAACAGATGAATAATTTGCCACAACCCACAAAAGCGTATTTGGTAACTGGCTAACTTATTATTATTATTATTATTATTTTAATATATATCAATAATTTCAGCCTTTATTAATTCATTACAGGATGAAAGCCTCTAGTAAGGAACTCCAATCAGCCCCGTTTTTGGCAATTTCTGCTCCATGCTGCTTCTCTAAACTTGACAATCTCATCTCTCCAACAAAACGATGGTCTCTTCCGCGAAACACATGGATTAGGGAGCATACCGAAGTTATTGATGTCATTTGTAGAATAAAGAAGTTAAAATTTAGTTGGGCTGGGCACATTGCCAGAAGAAACAATGAGAGTGGACCTCTAAAGTCTTAATTCGGATACCGACATATATATATATATATCATTGTTGGTATTTTCATCTTTCTCTTATTTGCTGAGTATTGTAAAGGAATTAAATTATTTATTATATATATATATATATATATATGTGTGTGTGTGTGTGTGTGTGTGTGTGTGTGTGTGTGGAGGGGGCTGTATGTATAGATAGATAGATAGATAGATGTTGAGCGACGAAAGTTCGTATTTAACAGATTTTATTTTTTTCTTGAAAGCAATCTTCTAAAACATGATTCTTTAATAAATTATGCGAAAATTTAGTTAATGAAGAATGTGATGGAAAAATCAGAAAAATAAATAGATCCTGGAACATCTTTGAAAAATATGATTATGAAGGCATTGATGTCTTGAAAGCATTTTATAATTAAACATACTGATGAGCATTGAAAACATTTGTTTATGATTGCTACATAGTTTTAAAATTCAAATAATAATTAAGTAATTTTTTTTTAATAAGCCTCTTAAAATTTTGCGCTTGACAAATATGTATTTATTAAGTCATAAGTGTTTCAAAAGCGTCTTTGTTTAAAAAATAATTCCACCCCCTCCCCAATTTTTTTTTTTTTTTTTTTTTTTTTTTTTTTTGCGAGAGGATTACATTTTATATGGCTTTAAAATATTTTTAAGCTTCTTGTAAAAAATTACTTGTATCTGTGAGAGAAAACTACCGATATGAAAATAAAATTTATTAAATAAAACATACTAAGAAAAAAGCTGGTGACATATAAAAAAGATAAACAAAAATTTGAAATAACCTTAGAGATTTTAATCAAATGTTTTTCTTTTTGTTAATAAATTCTTTTAGTCGAAAAAAAATCTGCTACGTTATATTACTGTACAACCTATTTAGTTGTTAAAAGAGAAAAAAAAAAAGAAACAGTATAAGTAAATTATTGTGTATTCATAAATCTGAGACAGCAAAAGAGTTTTTTTTTTTTTTTTTTTTTTTTTTTTTTTTGTATGTTATGAGCTTTTTTTAAATTGAAATATATTTCAAATACAAATTTTTACAAGCGAAATTAAATAGATTAATTAAACATGAATCTCTTTTTTTTTATGGTATTCTCTAAACACATTACACTAATTTTTGAAAAAAAAGAGAGAGAGAGAAAAAAAAAAGAAAGGAAGAAAAACCAAAGAAAGGAGGAAAAACCAAAGAAAGAAATGGTGTTCCTTCTGGAATAATTTATGTTTTTAAAAATTAAATTAAATAGTTGTTTGAAATTCATTATAAAAATAAGTGTTTTAATGCTGCATATTTTTAAGCAATCTTCACACAAAAAATGTACATTTATTATTATTATTATTATTATTATTATTATTATTATTATTATTAAAGTTGGCATATTTTCTTCATATACATTTGTGGTATCCTCTGTTATTTTTGGAAAAAATACAATCAGTATTATGCAAGGCGATCTGAAAGTTTTTAACCATTCTTTTCAAATTAAAAAGTTTTTATTTTGATACTTTTCTCTTTCATTTTTATGAAACTCATAGAATTTATAGTGGAGTTTTATACAGATTCCTTTAAAAACTTATATTTTATTTGATTTTTATTTGATCTTTATTGAAATGATATCTAGTATACATATGCTATGCCATCACAAAACTTTCTCCATACTACTATATATAATAGAGCCACCTACCAATTAACATGTACAAAAAAATAATTAATTGCACATATTCTCAATAGAAAGTTTTTACATATGCAGTTTGGAAAATTTTTAACCAACAGATGTTTAAATATAGCTATCTGAAAAATCGCAGAATATGAATAACAGTAGCGACGCATGTCACCTGATTAACACCCACATTGAATAATAATAAGTGAATTTTCCTAATACTTCTGTCACATATCATTCTCGGTGAAATTTTAAATGATAGAAGATAAGATATATTCTTCCCATTAAAACAAACAATTGAAGCATACAGAGGCGCCTGCCGTCCAGTATGCACTATATTTATACAGTAATTATTTTTTTCATAATACTACTTTCAAATTTGCTTTATTTATGTTTCACAAAAATTTGATAATGCCCTCTCATAAAAGGGATTAAACCTCAGTAAAAGAGTGCTAATTGTCGGCTGATGTAATAATAAATTTAATCTACATAATTTTAATCGTGGTCATTATACCAATGAAGTTTCTTGGACTTATATACTATAAAATCTGATAGAGTCTTTAATTAAATTGCGTAATTTGCACCATAGCAATTCCAGCAATTGTGTAATTTATTCTTAACATCAAAGCTGCACAAATTTAGGTTTTACTACAACCGAATATCAGTTTGGTAGAATTTTGTTCATTATTTTTTGAGACACTGTGCAGGAAAGGAAAAACATGTTTGTTAGTACAACTGCGATCCAAATTATTTCATGGTAAAGATATCTAATATGGGGAGAATAGTCTCGAATAAAGAAAAGAAAAAGGCAATTTCTTAATCTTTGACTTTTAGTGGAAAGGGAAAAAATCGATTTGAGTGAGAATTTCGATTGGATGTTTTATTTTTATTCTTATTTATTCTATTCTATTCTATTCTATTCTATTTTATTTTATTTATTTATTTTATTTATTTATTTATTTCCTTTTTTTTTTTTTTTTTCGAGCAGCAGTGGTTACAAGCGAGTAAATTCACCTGTCTCTTTTTTGCAGTAAATTTGTCCTGGGAATATATGGCAGCTGAGGCCATGAGTTTTGTTGTGTGGGTTGGTTAAGTGCATACGGGATTTTGAAAATTTCCCCCTTCATTCTTCTGAGGACGTTGGGAGGTCAAAAACACGTTTCCAAGCATAACTCTTCTGCATATTGTTTCAGGTGGATGATTTTCGGTATGTGGATTGGTTATGTATTCCTCACGCACCCAATAAAGAAATGTTGCGAAATTCCCCTTTCTCCTCCTTGTGGGTGCAAAAGGGAAGAATATATATATATATATATATATATATATATATATATATATATATGTTTCAAATTGTAACTTTGAACCAAATTATCACAGGAAGGCGACTTTTGGTATCTGGGTTGGTATTTGACTTGTTTGGTATTTGACTCTGGGAATTTATTGCACTTATGTTTTTGCTTCTAAAATTAAAATGAATAGATGGGAAGGATTCTGGCAAAGAAATTGGTGCCCTATTCGAGGTTCATGTGTGAATACGTCTGTTTCTCGCACGCATTCGATTAAGAAGCTGGCGGCAGAGGTGTCAGCATGGTGCTGAGGAAAGCTGCTACTGAATGCAGCGTGAATACAAATCGAGGTCTTAACTGATGTAACTGATATATATATATATATATATATATATATATATCATTTTTTTATATATATGTGATACGAAATTAAAAATATATATATATTTAACTCTTTGAAGCATAGTGGTATATATTACATACCACTTACTTTTTATTCATTTGATAAGATACATCATGGAATTATTAAAAAAAAACATTGTTCTTAAAACTAAGCTGTAAATATTCATTTATTTCTTTCCTTCTAACTTTAAATGCAATGTCTGGTGGTAGTTGATATTAAATAAGCAAAATTACCTTGTGTTCATAGGGTTAAAATTACAGAAAATAAAATAATTTAAATCTACGAAATAAAAGTATTAAATATATCTGTATATAGAGTTAAACATATATGTAAAAGTATAAAAAAATTAAATTTAAACATATATATACAAGTATAGATGAAATATAAAAAAATAAAAATTAAACATATATATACAAGTATAGATGAAAGTATTAAATTGTGCTTCTGAAATTTTAGAGGTTGGTGGTATCGAAAACATGTCATATATTGAAGCTTTTCATTTTTGCTACCCCCAGTTGTTCATCCAGTTCAAATACTACAATTATATTAAATACTAGCAGGCTACGCCCGCTTCGCTGGTCACTATATTTAAATGAATTTTCGAAAGAATTGAATTAATATTTATTCTTTTACACCACATTATAGACAAAAACTATAAAAAAAAAAAAAAAAAAAAAAAAAAAAGGAAAGAAAAAAAGAAACTGAAATTGCTCGAAACCTTGCTTCGGGTACCCGCTGTCTACGGCAGCTCTTTTCCCGCCCGCACTGCATCAGGTCTAGGTTTCCCATGCCTGCAGAAAGATCTTTTTCGGGCACTTCAATCTGGATATTTATCGACGACAGGGGGGTCTGCTACTATTTAAGAACTAAGATTTTAAAGATGACTGTATCTCAGCATCTATTAAATATTTTAGTTTTTAACCATGTATTTTATAGCCCATGCTACTTACACTATGTTACGATTTGATTCCGACCAATGTAATAAAATAAAATAAAATAAAAAGCAGATTCATATATATATAAACAAATAAATTTTAATCATTTTAATCCTTTTTACTATGCATATACTACCATTTTCCCCGATAGATACTGTAAATAAAAAATAAAAAAAATCTGGTGTGACTCCACTCATCTTTCCGAACATTGGGTAATTAACAATTTTATAGATAAAGTAAAGAAAGAGGAGTTGTTAAACAAACAAAAGAGAGAAAACCATAATAGAGTGTTTCAGTATTTTTCTCCATGTATTACACGATGTTTTATTTAACGTTACTGAACTTTGATCCCATAGATCATAATGATAAAGAATTATTCTTTGTGTCCCGGTAAAAAAACTGTAAATGCTAGATTCACCAAAATGTATACAGTTGGTGCAACTGTGACCTATAACATGTGTACAAATTTTTTGCTCAGATTAATAAGGCGTTTAGACGCTATCACACTTTTAAAAATTTCGCCCCATAAGCCATAATGATAAAGAATTTTTCTTTGTGTCCCTGTAAAAATACTATAAGCGCTAGATTCTCCAAAATCTATACAGATTGGGTATCTGTGACCTATAATATATGTATAAATTTTTTGCTCAATTGAATAAGGTGTTTAGATGCTATCGCACTTTTAAGATTTTGTTCCCAAAGGCCATAAAGATAAAGAATTTTTCTTTGTGTCCCTGTAAAAAAACTATAAGTGCTAGATTCACCAAAATCAATAGGGTTCGTACAATGTTGACTTACAATATACCTACCAACTTTCAGCTTGTTTGAACAAAGCGTTTAGACGCCAGCGTGTTCACTCACAGACATACACACACACATACATATACCATCGCAAAAATAGTGAAAACGGATTCAGGAGACCTCGAAACGGTTAGAAACATCAAAATCTCAAATTCGGATTTTTGAGATGATTACAATACTTTCCTCACTATAGTGTTCGGAGAGTAAAAAAAAAATTAATGAATAAATGTTTTTTTCTTTTCAAGGAATTAACTAAAAAATGAAAAATAAGAAGTTGTTCCACTGTAAAAAAATAAACATAACTGTTATAAATACGTTTTTAAATTTAAAACTAATTATACTTAATTTTTTCTACTGCGTTACGATTTTATTTTCAATAAATATAACAAAAAAAATCGCCTTCAAATGAATGTATTAAATAAAAATATGTTGCGTAATAGCCGTTGCTAAGATACGCAGGCGATTGAAGCAAAAGAATAAAAAAGACAGGAGAAGAAGGTAACGATGAAATTTTGTGTTGTTGTTTTCTAATGTTTACAGATGGCGCCAGCGTGCAATCTTTCCTTCTCTCCAGCTTCCGCAATGTTATTCAATGGGGAAATGTCTCGTTTTAATTATTTTTTTTTAAATAATATCAAGCTGAAAAAATTTCGATTGAAAGCAAATTTTATTAAATAGAGTATTCTAACCAACATGTTTTTTTTAAGAGCCATTTTATACTAATTTTACTTTGAAAGAAAGCTTTTAAAAAATGACGATTTCTTATGAACCGAAGCTAGGCTAAAACAGATAATTGGGAGGAAGGAGAATGGATGAAATTTTGTAAAGAAAAAAAAAAAAAATAAACTTACTTTAGGTGCAGAAAACACGAACTCGGACTTTATTTTTCTCCTAGGGCTTTTTTTTTTGTTTTTCTTATCACTATCATAGCCTGTTTTACAACTAGGAACGAAACATTTATTTGAAACATCTGAATTATGCAGTTTTAAGAACTTACAAAGTAATTAAATTGCTTAAAATAAAAAATTTTAAATGTACTCCAGCAAAATTCTATTAAAAACAACAGTATATCCGCGCCGAGGTAGGGAGGAATGACAAGTGGCGCCCTCAATATTTACCAAAAATTTAGATCACAGTTTCGTAGCTTTCTCCCATTGGACCTTCAACTCCTATTAATATTACTCCGTGATGAAAAATGAAAAAAAGAAGCCAATATTTAAAATCGGAAAAACATTAATTTAAAAAATTCAAATTTGAAATTCGAAAAAATCTCAATGAGGTGCCCACCTGCAGGGTCCCAGGTACCTATATGCCAAAATCTAAAAATTTAATATGTTTAATTTTTTTCTATTGTATGTGGATAACTATTTAATTTCAATAAATATAATAAAAAAGATTTCTTCCTCAAATGAATTTAAATAAATAATTGTTTAATAGCCGTTACTAAGATACGCAGACTTTTGAAACGAAAGAAATTTCTGAAAAATGAAGCATTAAAGGCAATATTTAAAATCGAAAAAACATTAATTTAAAAAATTCAAATTCGAAATTCGAAAAAATCTCGATGAGGTGCACACATGCATGGTCCCAGGTACCTATATGCCAAATTTGGAGGCTCTGCGATTAGTAGTGTGAGCACCAGAGCGCAGACACACAGACACACAGACACTTCTCTTTATTTATATAGATTACATACTATATTTTAAAAATTATAATTATCAGTTTTAATGGCATTATTCGCTTGGTAAATATAAATAATTTATAATTGTGTGTAAAACAAAAATCTGTATAATGAAGAGCTAAATATATAGTGACTAGCAAAGCGGGTAAAGCCTGCTAGTTTATTTAAAACGTTTAATAGTAGAAAATTCCTTTAGTAGAAGGCACCGTAGTTTTTTTCTAAAATTCGAAACGTTTAAGCTAAGTAATTTAAATCCCCAGTTGACTCACTTTTATTATATTTTATGTTATCACTTTGATAAGAGCTTAAGAAAAAAGGAAATTATCTTTTTTTTTTTTTTGGAGAACATTTTTAGATTATAATTAAGTTGCTCTTCTATCACCTTTCAAGCCTTTTTTTTTTTTTTTTATTGAAACATAATTCTATAATTTTCTTTTATTAAAGCTATACATTATATATGTATATAGATATATATATAAGTTTTATGATAAAAGTAAACAGAACTTGTGCTTAAAAAATCCCTATTGCTGGAAAATGTATGTGACACGGTGATTGCTTTATCAAAGTATTATATAATATCTAAGTTTTGCAACGTTTTGCTTTTTTAATTTACTGTTCGTATAGTAAATACTTGTCAGCATAAAACGTAATAAATTCGATACATAAGCTTGGGTAACTTACTCCGGCAAAGTTTTTAAAAATAAATTTTTTTCTAAAAAACCAACTGTCTTTTCAAATTGCTATTTAAATAATAATAATAAATAAATAAATAAGCCTTTTTAGAAAAGAAATCCACTTTTTATATATATTAGAGAGAGAGACTAATAGAGACAAAATACTCCGAAGATTTCTATTTTATATCACTAGTGAGTGGTTGATAATATTAAATTGTATCCAAAACAAGATTTTTAACGTGTGGGCCAGTAAGATCGTGATAATGTACTTACGTTTGGCTTTCTTAAAATGTGAAGACAAAACTTTTTTGAATTTTTACGTAATTTTTATTCCAAATGCTTACCAATTTTTCATCATTTGTATTACATTAATCATATAAAAATTAAATCGATTGATTATTATAACTTATTTTAAACAAAATTTTTTCAGCATAATTAATGTTTTGTATTTTAACAACAGTTTAAAAACTGTAACTCCTTAAAATAATAATAATAATAATAATAATAATAATAATAATAATAATAATAATAAACTTCTTCTGCGATATACAGTCGGTAACAAAAGTCTCCGAACACTAGCAAAAATGATTATTTAAATAGTATTCCTTGTAAAAATTGTGATTCTACATATATCGGTGAAACTGGCAGAACAGGTGAAATTAGATTAAAGGAACATAAACGCTCATTTAAAACAGGAGATTTAAAATCAAAACTCGTAATCCATTCTCTCAATAGTGATCATATTCCAGATTTTGAAAACTTTAAAATTTTAGCTTCTAATATAAATATCTATGAATCCCGTATTTTACTAGAGGGCGCTTTTACCAAAATGCAACATTCTGCCTTGATCGAGGCTAAAGCTATTCCTCCTGAATATTTAATCTTGCTATGATGTATTATAAATTTTTGTAAATGTTGTTTGTGCTTGTATGTTTGACACTGAGGAGGGCTAGTGTTCTAGCCGAAACGTCTGCCTTATGTTTTAATGTTTTTAATTAAAATGTATTTTTAAAGTTTTAAATTTTTGTATTTTTTATCTCATTTTAAATGTTACATTGGTTTTACGTTATATCTTAATATAATATATGAAAAACAAAACCATTTATTTGTTAGATCTAAGCAAATTTTTATTAAAAATATGTATTCTGCATTGGCCTAATTCTACCTTTATATGGAAATACTGCTTTAATGCGGAATGGCATAGTTTTATACAGTGTTTTAATATAAATCTCAGAAATTTCAAGGTGCCAAATATCAAAAATAACTTTTTCTAGTTCTGACAGAGTTGTAGGCTGCAAATTTCGAATCTTCTCCTTTCTCGCCCGCCTTTTTATACACGAAACATTTTCGAGCGGATCGCGATTAGGACTATTTCCATGTCTGGTAAAGAAAAAATTCTACTACATCCTTTGTGGGTTTTAACTTAAAGTGGAAAAAGATTTGATTACTTACAGAATTATCGGTTCTCATGGGAAGGGATAGGAAATTATGACAATTTGAAGTGAATAAACTTACCACAGACACCATGAATAAGTAAGGTGCATTGTCATCTTGAAATGCTGTTTGCGGAAATGTCCAAGATACCTCCAGAAGTCGGTCAGGCACCACTTTTATGCAGATTGTGTTTTATTTCGAGTTAATTGATCCCTTGAGCATAAAAATTTATCCTACTGTTTGAAAAGTTATGCGCCTCCGTACCATAATGTACGGAGAATGTGTCACTGTTTTAAAAGTGCGATTTTCATTAAGAGTGTCATATTTTCCTTGTCAGATCTGCTTGTTTCCTTTAGCTGGAAATAAGTTAAACTTGACTCATCAAAGAGAACCAGTTCAGCTCAATAATTAACTAATCATTTTTTAATTTTTTTTAGCAATCTGAGGTCTTGCTTTCCTAATTCTCGTTACGAAGAATGGAATTTTTTCAAATTTTCTGTCATATAAACCTGCTTTGTTTAATAGTTGCTGTACTGTATTTAAAGAAATTTTGCTGCTAAACACTTTTTCTGAATCTCTTTTATGTTCTAAATGAAATACAAACCGATTTTATAATCAATGGCTTTTTAACTTACGGTCACCTCGCTTGGATGAGCACCATGGCCGCCTAAAACAAAATTTCCAGTTTAAATGGCCAAAAATCTTGCTTAAAACCTTTTTACCAATATTTAGTTAATATTTAATTATTAATATTAATACCCATATTTAATTATTTTGCCATCTCACGTATTAAAATATTTTTTGATTTTCATTCAAAAATTAATACTTTTTTTGGCATCATTAACTGCCTCATTCTTACCATTTTTGAAATAAATTTTAAAATCACAATTTTCCTGACAATTGCATTTTGTTCTTAACACTGGTTTCAAAGCTAAAGTGTATGTGGAGGACAACATATTAAAATCTGTTCGGAAATTTTCTTCTTAAGCGATAAAATTAGCGGTTGTAGAAGGCGAAAAGGAAAGTATCTAAATGCGACTTTTGGTTTTTCGCTTAGTGTATATATATTGCCACAAAGTAAGCTTTCTGTACAGCCGCTGTGGCGTAGAGGTATGTCTTTGGACTGTCACCCAGACGGCCTTTGTTCGATTTCGGCCGGGGGAAAAGAGATTTAAAGACTCTAAAAAATTATTTCTAAATTCTTATAATTATCTTTGCATATTTAATTTCCTATTCTAACAGTTTCTAGAATATTCTAATTTATGTTAATCTTGTATTCTGAAATATTCGAACATTGTATTTAAGCGACTTGTTCCTCAGTTTGAGTATATTCTCAGCCGAGTGTAGCTGTATCACAAGTTTGTTCTGCTAATAAACTGCGCTTGTTACTTCACTTCGAGTGCTCACTTTAGCTCTTCACAACATCTCTGTGACATTTTTGGTGAAGGTGCCGGGTAATAAACCATGCAAACGTAGACAACAGTAACAATCTTCGCAGAAGTCTCCATTTAAGAGGACAATCTACCGAATACGGACTTCATTTTTCAGACATATTTCTTCCTGGATAGTACGGCAAAGCAGTGGTACATATGCAATGCAGACACTCTGAATTCCTGGGAGGTGTTCAAGAAGGAATTAAGTGGAATTTTCGGCTACCGACAAAAGTATACCAGGTAAGCGGTGAAGCAATTGAAGTACAGAGTACAGCGGTTAGGAGACAGTACGCAGTCATATATACAGAGTGTCTTAGATCTGTGTCAAGAAATTAATCCTTCAATGACCGAAGACGAAAAAGTGTCCCACCTAATGAAAGACATTACGGAGGACATTTATCAGACCCTGTTGACGAAAGAAATCAGCATCACAACTGATTTCATTAAATGGTGAAACTACATTGAGGGCATGAAGCAAAAGAGGGTTGGACGACGAAGATTTAAGAGGCTTCCGAACGTCGCACCAGTGGCAGCTATGGAGAAGGAACCAGATTTGGTCTCCCTTATCCGCTAAATTGTACAATAGGAAATCCATCGACTGATCAACCAGACGAAAGAACCATCAGAGCTATGTTCACAATTCCTGGAAGAAATAGTCTAAGACGAAGTTCAAAGGAATCTAGCCCCCGTTTCAACAACACCAACCAAGACTCCACGACGACCAACATATGCCACTTTAACCAGGGAATCCAGATTTCCTGTCCTGAGATCACCCATGCATCCGAGAAAAACTGACCTCTGGAGAACCGCTGACAACAGACCAGTCTGCTTCCACTGTGGACGTCCTGGATATGTTGTGCGTTATTGCCGAGAGAGAAAAGCTACTTTTGACAGTTATCGACGCCGCCGACAGAACCCAGACAAAATTGCCGCAGAAGAAGAACTTCGCTTGCCAAGCTTCACTCACCGTTCATCTCCTAGTCGAACTAGAGGCCGATCTGCAACACGCAGTCTTAGATCACCGTCACCATATCGTCGATCAAGTCGATCTCTAAGCCGCAATAATGAGGAAAACAAAACGGAGCGACCTTCCAAGGAGTTGAGGCCGCATGTAATCAAAATCCTCCGTCGGCCGCAAAGATGACTGGCAATCAACTAGACGTAATCGTGGATAAAAAGCCGATACGAGTTTTAGTGGATTCTGGAGCCTCATTTTCTGTCGTCTCAGATAAGTACCGTCGATCTCTAAAGAAGGTTCTGTTTTCTGAAGCCAAGAATGTTATGCTCAAAGTCGCCGATGGAAATTTTGTCCGGCCGATGGGA
This sequence comes from Salticus scenicus, assembly GCA_963930645.1. NCBI lineage: Eukaryota > Metazoa > Arthropoda > Arachnida > Araneae > Salticidae > Salticus > Salticus scenicus. The sequence goes on along the minus strand of OZ005655.1, from coordinate 201,663,224 downwards.
AAATGTGCTTTACGTTGTTGCAAATTGAATTGTCTTCTCATCCTCTCAGGCGGCGCTAGTAGTCGACGCTCCGAGATGTTATTACTGACTAGTGAAAAATGTAACTCGTAAGGATTCGGTCATGCTTGACCGTTTAAAATATAGCGCTTAATAAATGTTTATTTGTGTTTAATTGTAAATCCGTGTTATATGTTTTTTGTTAAGTGAATAAACAAATGGAAAAGGAACATTACTTTCATTACTTATTTGAAATGGATTTTTACGAATTGTGTGTAAAGGAATATTATGGAACATTTTGGTGACCCGGACGTGATGATTACGACCTGCATTTTTTTTTTTTTTATTATTAATGATGGAGTAAAAAGAATCAGCTACGCGGCATCGGATATGGGAGGTAGGCCTTTTCCCTTATTATTTCATTATTTTGGTGTGGGTTTGAAAATTAAAAGTTATGGTTTCGTTTTAAAAGGAAAGCACGGTTATTTATTTATTTATTTATTTTATTTATTTTTTTTTAAATTGGTTGCGGTCTGTGATGGCATCGAATTAATTTGGTTTATATTTAATATTATTTATAAATTGTGCTGATATATGAAATATATGGTTTCAAAATTTGAATAATTAAAAAATAGTTTGGGTTTTAACTATAAATGGTTTCAACATTTGAATAATTGAAATTTACTTTCGTTTCATAAGTTGTTTAAATGGTGTTTCCATTCGTTTCTTTGAAAAAGAAATTGTTTTTTTTTTTTAATGGAATATTATTTAATTATTTTTTGTTTCTTGCAATGCTATTAAAATTGAGTTACTTCTGGTTTAATAGAAAATTATTTATTTAGTTTTTGTTTCATTAAATGCTATTTTAAATTGATTTACTTGATTTACTTCTGCTTTAACGATATTTAATTTTTTGTTCTTAAATAATATTTAAAGATGGTGTTTACATTTTTATGATATATAGATAATACATGTTTATTTTTATTTAATAAATATATGGATAGGGGTATTAATAAGCAATTAGAAGGTGGCATAATTTTTTTTATTTTTGTTCTCTTGTTATGCTATTGGGTTTAAAATGGATCTAGAAAGATTGAGGGATAAAAGAAGAGGTTTAAGAGCCTCATTTACGAAATATTTGGGGAAAATCGAAACAATTCTGAACTCCGAAATTACGAAGGAATACACGAAATTAATGAAAATTGAGGAGCTTCTTAGATTAAAGGCTCAGCTTCTGGACAAACAAGCAGAACTCGTAAACATCGATTATGAAATACAAGCAAAAATTAAAGTTAAAGATATAGCTGAAGATGTAGCAGGCTGCGAGGAATACAGGGAAAAAGGGATCGATGTAAAAACAAAATTAGAAAGGCTAGTGGATAATTTAAATGACAGGCCGTTGCCTGGTGTTATTCAGATCGCTAGATCAAGTGATCAAACAGGGATTGGTTCAGAGAGCCTAACAGTTAGAACTGAAACCAGAAGTACAGTCAAACTTCCGAAATTACAAGTTGTACATTTTCTTGGTGACTGTAGTTTATGGTTGGACTTCTGGAACTCTTACGAGGTTGCGATACATAACAATAATTCTTTAAGCAAAATTGAGAAATTTACGTATTTGAAATCTTTCTTAGGAGGTATCGCTTCAAGCGCTGTATCTGGGTTTTCATTGACAGAATCGAATTACGATGCATCAATACAATTACTTAAGGAACGTTTTGTACGAAGTGACGCAATTATATCGTCTCACATGCATAAGTTACTATTAAAAGAGCCGTGTGACTGTGGACAGAGTGAACTATTTTTGGAAGACGTTTGCCAAGACCTCGCAGTGATGGACTCCTGGATGTTGTACGTCACAAGAGACTACAACACACTTAAGCCTCAAAATTTAACTACGATAGCAGTTTCAGGATGCCTAGTACGAAGAGACGTAAATGTAGTCATAGACGGCAATAAACATCTGCTCTTCGAGAAGGATTTCGCTATACCATCCATGGTATCTTACTACCATAGTGGGCAAAGTGAAATCTGGGGCGCCAACCTCCAGTCTAGGAACCGAGTCATTCCTAAAGGCATGCGCTTAGGCCTAGCCGAACCACTAAAGGAAGGACATTAATGTGCGGTTACCGACGCGATGGATGTCCTGAATACGCGAGACACGTCAAATCCCCTGATGGATTGCTCCTGGATGATGGCTCCCGAGTTTAGCAACAAACAAAGAACCAAGCTAGCCGAACTGCTTTGAGAGTTTTCTGAATTTTCGAGACTGACAAATCGACAGCCTCACGGACGAATGTGAAACATAGGATACAAGTGATCATGCTCCAATCAGCCAACGAGCCTACCGAGTATCATCGACTGGAAGACGTGTCATTCGTGAGGAAGTTCAGAAAATGATTGATAAATGTATCATCCAGCCATCTGAAAGTCTCTGGTTTCACCCGTAGTGCTCGTTAAGAAAAAAGATGGAAGCTACCGTTTTTGCGTAGAATATCGAAAGCTCAAGAAGATCACGAAAAAAGATGTATATCCCTACCTCGTATCGACGATACGCTAGACTGTTTGAAAGGCACCAAGTTCTTTTCTTCCATGGACCTCTGCTCTGGCTATAGGCAAATAGAAGTAGATGAAGCGGATCGAGAAAAGACGGCATTCCTAACCTCCGAAGGCTCATACGAGTTTAAGGTAATGCCGTTTGGACTCTGCAACGCACCTAGGACCTTCAAAAGAATGATGGACAATTTGCTACGTCTTTCAAAAGGGACTGTGTATTAGGGTGGAACGAAAAAACCAACTTCTGATTTTTAATTTGGAATAGCGCTGAAAAGTTGCCTTTTGGTGTAGATAAGATAAATTAAAAATATGAAAACTATTGGAGTACGTCTTGAGGTGCCGCAAGGACATTAAAGTTTCATAAAATTGAAAAAAAAAAACGAAAAAACCAACTTCTGATTTTTAATTTGGAATAGCGCTAAAAAGTTGCCTTTTGGTGTAGATAAGATTAAAAATACGAAAACGATTGGAGTACGTCTTGAGGTGCCGCAAGGACATTAAAGTTTCATAAAATTGAAATCTTTGCTATATTTTAAAGGGTTTTTTTGCGGGTCTCGATTATAAAACAAAATATTTCAAATAGGCGTTTTATTATGAATAGAAACAGTTTTACTATTGCATTGGCATCAGGAAGCATGAGTCATCGCCCGAGCAGATGTTGTGAGGGAGAAGGGGGGTGGAAGGAGGCGGAGATTTGTCTGCGTGTACTGACACGTGACACCTGACAAGCTCAGAGCAGGTGTCAGGCTTTGCGAAGTTCAGTTGAGTGGACGTCTCCGCACCGTTTAAGGTATATTTTGTTAGTTTTAGTTTGCATAATACTTTATTTTTGAGGATAAAAATGGCTCAGTCTAAAATAGTGAAGACAAGACAAATGTCGGAATGTCCCATTTTTGGGAAATTTGGTGATTTGTGTGAAGTTGAACTGCCTACTTACGAATACATTATGAAGTGTTACTGTTATATTAGACATAACCTCAAAACTGCTTCAGAGAAGGATCCTACTGTAAGTGAAATATGTGACATTTTAGTTCCCAAAATAGAACAAATATGGTCAAGAGCTTCTATTCCCGTTGTTTCTAGCAAAAGAATTTTACAAATGATAAAAGCTTATCATTGTAAATATAGGAATTTATTAAGGTCTAAAAGCAGAAAAGGGTCAGATAAGTTTGACTGCAACCTTGCAAAATTTAGAGAAGAAGCGAAACGTTTATTTGATATTGCTGCCTGTAAGTGTGCAAACTTTAATACTTGTACTTGTATAAAAGAAAAAAAAGTACCAGTTATGGAACAAGAGTTTCTGAAAGATCAACGTTCTAACAGGGCAATGGTTATAGGTAATATTGATTAAAGCTACCACAAGCGCTTTGAGGAAGAAAGAAGTCAGAAAAAGTAAAGAACTACAGAGAATAGTTAAGTTTAATCAAGAACGGACAAAAAACACCAGTGCATTAGAAACGGTTACTGGCAACAATGACAGAGCTGAAAGGCAGCATTGTTCTTTACCAGAAGAGGCAAACCAACCAAGTCCATCAATATACAAGAAGTCACACATCTACCAGGGCCTTCAAAACTGAAAGAAGTGAAAAACACTCAAATGCGTATTAAATTGTCATCTGTAGCTTCCATTGCTGACCGTATCGGAATATCAGATAGAGCTGCTGCAGCAATAGCTAGTGCTGCTTTACAGGACTTGGGTGTAATCACAGAAGACAAAACCAATGTAATAGACAGGATGAAAATTAGACGAGCAAGATCAACAAATCGAAAAGATCTCATTAATGACAGTCATTATCGTCCGATAACCGAAAATAGAGGATTGTTTTTTGATGGAAGAAAAGACAAAACAATTGTTCGAGAAAAGAAAGGAACTAAGTTGTACACAAAAGTTGTTTCAGAAGAGCACGTTTCACTAATAGAGGAACCAAACTCAAGGTTTTTAGGCCACGTAACACCTAAATCTGGCACCGGAAAAGACATAGCAGACAGTATACTGCAGTTTCTTGAAGATAGAGAACACAACAAACAACTTTTGAACTTTACTGCTATTGGCTGTGATGGAACCGTTGTAAACACGGGACATAATAATGGTGTGATTTCTTTGATTGAAAAGGAAATAGGAAGACATTTACAATGTTAATTTGTATGTTCCATGCTAATGAGCTACCATTGCGACACCTTTTTTGTCATTTAGATGGTAAAACGAAGGGACCCAATGAGTTTAAAGGCGAAATAGGTCATCAGATTGAAAACTGTGCTAATCTTCCTGATGTTACTTTCATTTTCATGCCAATTGAAAATAACCTTCCTCTTTTGGATAACAGAAATGATTTAAGTACAGATCAGAAGTATTTATTGGATATGAGTATAGCTGTATCAAGTGGAAATTGCCCACTAGATTTATCTTTAAGAAACCCTGGAAAACGTTCTCACTCTAGATGGCTGACATTAGCCAACCGCGTGCTTAGATTGTATGTGGCAACTGAAAATCCAACTGAAAATCTTAAGACTCTGGCTGAGTACATTGTGAAAGTGTATGCACCTGTGTGGTTTAATATTAAGTTAAAACCTTCATGTACTTATGGTTCCAAACATCTGTTTAAACTTATCTCATATTCACGCTATCTCTCAGACGACCTCAAGAACGTTATAGATCCGGTTATTCAAAGAAGTGGGTATTTTGCTGCCCCGGAAAATCTCCTTTTGTCCATGCTATGTGATGAACGCAAAATTCATAGAGAACTTGGTTTACGACGTGTTTTAAAAGCAAGAACAGAAAGTAGAGGGGGAGTCAGGAAGTTTAAAGTTCCAAAGATAAACTTCGATGCAAAGGATTACATCGACATGATCTTATGGCCTGAAAATGACGTAACTGAACCTCCCTTATTAAAACATGTTTCAAGTGACACTCTGAATGACTTTATACGGAAGACATTTGAAGCTGAACCAAATAGTAAAGTGGACCCGGTTATCGACTTTCCCCGGCTTCCTTGCCACACGCAAGCAGTGGAAAGAGCTGTGAAACTGGTGACCGAATCGGCTCAAAATGTCTGTAGTTCAATCGCAAGAGAAGGATACATAAGAGCAAAAATTGACTCACGTGAGAGAATGCCAAAATTTAATACGAAAAAAACAGTTTAATTTGTAAATGAAGTAGAAACAAACATTTTGCAGCTGTAACATTTGCAATTTTTAAGAATACAGAAGTAAGAAATTTACAAAATTTAACATTACAAAATATTTTTTTATTTTTATTGAATTTTGTAAATAATATTTTTTCCCAATTCTAATGTTTATATTATATATGCATTTGAAACGATTTTTTGTAACATTATATGCAGGAGAAATTCATAAAAAATAATTTATCAAAGTTTATAATTTTTCAATTTTTGTACAAAATTTAAGCTCTTTGCGGCATCTCAAGACGTTGTAATATTGCAACCAAATTCTTAAAAATTCTTTTTTAACCTAAATGGCAACTTTTCCCCAGTATTTCCAAAATTAAATCTAAAAAAAAAATAAATAAATAAATAAAGGCCTATTTTTTATTTTTCAATTTTTTAAATGTTTTTACAAACTTTAAGCTATTTGCGGCACCTCAATATATTATAGTATCGCATCCAATTTTTTTTTACTTCCTTTTGAGCCTAAAAGGCAACTTTTCCCCACTATTACCAAACTGATATCTAAAAAAAAAATTTAAAAGGCTCTTTTCGTTCCACCCTACTGTGTATCTTTGTTATTTAGACGACATCATGGTATTTTCAGAAACTTTTGAAGAACATCCTACACGACTAAGGCTTGTTTTGAAATGCGTTCAGGGAGCTGGTCTTGTACTCAACCAAAAGAAATGTCTATTTGCGGCCAAAGAAGTAAAAAGACTGGGTCATCTTGTTTCTAGTAATGGCGTCCGTCCAGATCCCGACAGAGTGAAAGCCGTAAGCGATTTTCAATTCCAAAGAATGTACATGATATACGAAGCTTTCTTGGACTTTGCTCATACTTCCAAAGATTTATTAAGGGCTTTTCTTATATCATTGAAACCTTGCAGTTGCTTTTAAAAGGTTCCATTGGGGTCCTGAAGAGGCCGAATCCTATAACAGCCTGAAGTCAGCCCTCACTTCTGATCCAGTATTAGGAATGTACGACGAAAGTGCCCCTACAGAAATTCATACAGATGCCAGTGGGTATGGTATTGGGGCAGTCCTCGTTCAAATTCAGAACAATGCCGAAAAAGTTATAGCTTACACCTCAAGAACCTTGACGAAAGCTGAAAAGAATTATTCCACAACAGAACGGGAATGGCTGGCCATTGTATGGGCTATCAACGAATTCCGGCCGTATCTATTCGAAAACATTTTACTGTTGTAGCAGATCATCATTCACTATGCTTGCTTATGAGTCTAAAGAATCCTTCAAGAAGACTGGCAAGATGGGCCCTTCGACTTCAAGAACATTATATCTCAGTGATATATAAAACTGGTAAGAAGCACAGGTATGCTGACACACTCTCAAGAAATCCGGTGGACGAAGCTGAGACCCCAGAGTAATTTCTAGTTGTGACTACGAATATGAACCTTGCGATTCAACGGAAGAAAAACCCAGATCTTGCAAAAATTATTCTTTCGATTAACCGCTCCAAAGCTGATAAAAGAGGATTTGAATTAATTGACAGAGTATTATGCAGAAAGAATTTCGACCCTGATGGAAAAACGTGACTGCTAGTCATCTCCAAACATCTACAAGCGGACATACTGAGACATTTCCACGACGCTCCCGCCGCAGGCCATCTTGGTTTTGCAAAAACTTATTACAGAATCCGCAAAAAGTTTTACTGTCCTGGGATGTACAGAAATGTCGTTCGATATGTGATGCACTATCGAGAATGTCAGAAGAGAAAATCCGTTCCTCAACGACCTCTTGGATGCTTAGTTTCCATCGCTCCAGCTATAGTACCCTTCCATCGCATTGGTATCGATCTTCTAGGAAGATTTCCGAAATCTACTCGTGGGAACAAATGGATCATAGTCTGTACGGTTTACTTAACAAGATATGCAGTAACGAAAGCTTTACTGAACGCTGAAGCCGAAGAAATACCGAAGTTCTTGCTCGAAGAAATTCTCCTAAGGCATGGAGCTCCCCGAGTAATTATCACAGATCGAGGAGCTGTCTTCCAATCCAAGCTCGTTTCCGCTCTCGTCGAATTGTGTAATATCGATCATCGTATGACGACAGCATATCACCTTTAAACAAATGGACTGACCGAATGGTTTAATAAAACATTGGCCGACATGTTGTCCATGTACGTGGATACAGAGCTGAAGAATTGGGACGAAATTATACTCTTTGTAACCTTTGCTTATAATACCGCTAAACAAAAGACGACGGGTTTTACGCCTTTTTATTTACTTCACGGACGTGAGGCTGAAACGACGCTGGACACAATGTTACCATTTTGCTCTGATGATGTAGAGGACGATCATATCGGCGAGATGATTGCCAAAGCTGAAGAATCCAGGCAGCTAGCTCGAGTGAAAACTCTGAATGCCCAAGATAAAGACCGTCGACGTTACGACTCCAAACACCGGATGATTTCTTATGCTCCTAGAGATCTCGTATGCGTGTATACTCCAGTCCGAAAAGTCGGCCTCTCCGAAAAACTTTTAAGAAGATATTTTGGACCATATGAGGTTTTACGTCATTTATCAGATGTCACCTACGAAGTGCAAGATTTTAATTCAACCTCATGAAGAAGAAAACCAAAAGACGTTGTCCATGTATTACGTATGAAAACCTACCATGATCCGCACAAGCAAACTGAAAAAGAAGACACACTAAATCAGGATGATGTTGTTCCTTCTAAAACGAACAATACTTACAGATGACCCATGACGCGTTCGAGGACTAGAGCTTTAACCCAGAAGTCCTAAAACAGCGAGACGGTGTTCTTTGAAAGGAGGGCAATGCCACAAAGTAAGCTTTCTGTACAGCCGCCGTGGCGTAGATGTATGTCTTTGGATTGTCACCCAGACGGCCTCAGTTCGATGCAGGCCGAAGGCAAGTAGATTTAAAGACTCTAAAAAATTATTTCTAAATTCTTACAATTATCTTTGAATATTTAATTTCCTATTCAAGCAGTTTCTACAGTATTCTAAGTTATGTTAATCTTGTATTCTGGAATATTGTATTTAAGCGACTTGTTCCTCAGTTTGAGTATGTTCTCAGCAGAGTGTAGCTGTATTACAAGTTCGTTCTGCTAATGAACTACGCTTGTTACTTCACTTCGAGTGCTCACTTTGGCTCTTCACAACATCTACGTGACAATATAATGTCAGCATGGATGCCAATTTCTTTCATGTAAATTTAACAATTTTTTAACATCCTGTTTTAAAAAGAAAATAAACTTCCAGCATCTGCTGGATGACTTGGATTTCATCAATCCAATAATTAGTAAACTTTGCGTTAAAAAATAAGGTGTCTCGCCAAGGAGCCTGAATTCACTAGCACATGTTTAGGTACTAGTTAATGAATTTTAGTATTTATTCACTTTATCTACATTTTTATTGCGGATTTATTAAAAATTCAACAACAAAAAAAAATGTCCACATATCAAAAAATAAACACTCAAAAGTTATATTATTCTAAAATTTTCTTTAACTTTAAGAATAAATGCAAAAGTCAGAAGACATTATTACAAAAAAAGAAAAGGAAAAGAAAGGAAGAAAGAGAGAGAAGGAATTCTGAGATAATTTTTAAAATGTTCGTCAATAAAAAAATGCTTGCTCTGTATTTATTGTTTTCAAAATTTTTTGTGTTAATAATTAATTTAATTATGATCTATTTTCTGGAAAATCTGAAGAATTAAGGGCAACTTCTTGGAAAGATTATGTTTTTTTACTATTGTTTATTTACTTAAAAAGTATAGAGGTTTTGACTTTTTTTATAATTTTCATAAAGGGACAGGATAAAAAAAGTATATATATATATATATATATATATATATATGCAAATTAAGAGCTTAATCAGTAAAATTATTAAAATTATTTTTTTTAGTTATTAATAATAATATTGAAATAAGCTTAATATTGATAAAGGGGCTATACAATTTATAAAAAAGATAAATAATAAAATAACAATAATCAACTTTTTTCTTACGAAAGAAGAATACATGTATATTAGTCTTTTATTTATTTATTTATTTTAACAATATGCAGATAAAGCACAAAACACTGGAAACTAAATCAAAAATATAAAATATGGAATAAAAGTTTACTAAAATACTTTATCTAAAACAAAAACAAAAAAAAAAAAAAAAAAAAAAAAAGATTAGAAGTTTATTAAGCTGTTTAACAAAATGTATTATTCTATTTTTAAAATATAATTTAACAAACTCAGTAAATCAGTAAATGTTATTATTTTTATTGTGAATCATTCAAATGTATTGTAGTGATATAATACCAATTCCAGTCCTTTTATATTATCAGAATTGAGAAAATAAATCTAATGGAAAATTGTAAAATTGAGTTATGTATAATCTTTAAACAATTTAATTAAATAAATTTTTCTAAAGGACAAATCTTTTAAAACAAGAAATTTTCAATCAAGAGTTTCAATTTAGCATTTGTTTCAAAGTAGTATATCATTTGAAGCTAATGTACTTCATTGCTGTAGCATTTTACAGCACAGAAAGCATGAGTTAAAGTATCTGTTTTGATGATTGTGCTTTTAGTATAGGCATTATATCATTTTTATTGCATTTGAGATTATAATAAATAAATTCTTACAAGAAGTGGTAGTGAAAACGTAATATTATTTCGTTATAAATTTCATATGGGATAAAATGAATAAGTAAGCTTATTTCATACCATAAACATATATAACAAACAACAGATGCCTCTTTTATTGTATTTATGATATCGCATGTCACGTTTATATGTTTAATAAAAATGAACATGATTTCAAAATCTTATTTTATTAATTTTTAAGTAGATCACTGTCAAATAAACTTCAAACGAAATCAGTTTCGCAGAAGACTTAGCAATGACACTACAATCAATACAAAATAAAAATTAAATTCTTATATCAAGGGTGTCCCTAAATTCAGGATCCAAACTCTAGAGAGAGATAGGCACATTATAACGATTCAGAACTGCACAGGAACTCATCACCGCGAATGTCAATCTTTACCCTTTAAGAAGCGAGTGGTTTTTGGTTATTTTTTTTATGGATGTGGAAGTGGCTTTTGAATGTTGAATTTTTAACAAACTTAATTTATCTATCTATCTATATATATATATATATATATATATATATACTGAAATCTGGAGTGACTCCACTTGAATTTTCGAGCATTGAGTAATTAACAGTTTTGTACATAAAGTAAAGAAAAAGGAGTTGTTAAACAAACAAAAGAGAGAAAAACATAATAGAGTGTTTGAGTATTTTTCTCCAGATATTACACGATGTTTTATTTAACGCTACTGAACTTTGAGCCCATAGATCATAATGATAAAGAATATTTCGGTATGTCCCTGTAAAACCCTATGAATGCTATATTCACCAAAATGCTTATAATTAGTGCAACTATGATTAATAATGTTCATATAATTTTTCAGCTCAATTGAATAAGGCGTTTAGATGCTATCACACTTTTAAAAACTTGGTCCCATAGGCCATAATGATAAAAAACTTTTCTTTGTGTCCCTGTAAAAAATATCTATACAGTTGATGCCACTGTGACCTATAACTTGTGTATAAACTTTTTGTTTAGGTTAATAAGGCGTTTAGACGCTATCACACTTTTAAAAATTTGGCCCCATAGGCCATAATGATAAAAAAAAAAAAAAATTGTGCCCCTGTAAAACACTGTAAGTTCTAAATTCACCAAAATCTATACAGTTCGAGCAACTGTGACCTATAATATGTGTACAAATTTTTTGCTCAGATTAATAAAGTGTTTAGACGCTATTGCATTTTTAAAAATTTTGCCCCATAGGCCATAATGATAAAAAAATTTTCCTGGTATCCCTGTAAAAAAAACTATAAGTGCTGGATTCACCAAAATCAATAGAGTTATTCCTTCTGTTACGTAGACATCCACTAAGAAGCGATTTTACGAAATTCAATTCCCCAAGGGGGAAAGGAGGGCAAAAATCCTTCATATCTCAAATAAAAAAATAGATATCCATAAAATTTTTACTTTAAAATATAGCTAACACAAATATCTAAAATCTAATTCCTGGAATTTTAGAAATTTGGTCCTCAAGGGGGGGAAGAAGGCAAAACGTGATTTCACATAATCCTATATATCTCAAACAAACAAACAAACAAAAAAACTATATACCTGAAATTTTTGTTCTAAAATACAGCTAATACAAATACATAAAATTCAATTTCTGGAATTTTATAAATTCAGTCCCTAAAGAGGGGATGGGACAAAATCTGATTTCAAACAATCCTTTATATGACAATATATATATATATATATATGTGTGTGTGCCTGATTTTTGCTCTAAAATATAGCTCACACAAATATTTAAAAACCAATTTCTGGAATTTTAGAAATTCTTCCTAGGTGGGACGGGAAGGGGAGAAATATGGGGCAAAAAAATAGACATATAGTAAGACTTTTCAAAATTGGTACAGATAGGTTATAGAGGCTTGCAAGTCGAATGAGGATATTTTTGACAGTGTAAAGTTATTGGCGGGGGGTGGGAAGGGTAGACAGAGGGGCAAAAACAAAATAGAGTTAGATCGTTCAAAATTGGAAAATAGAAATTTTTGACGCCTACAATTCCATTGCGGATATTTTCGAATTTGTAAAATTTTTTGGAGAGCTGGGAAGGAAGAGGGGGGGGGGTGAAGGGGCAAAACAATAGAAACAGAGTTAGACAGCTCAAAATTGGCACGTATTGGTTTTGGGGATATATAAATTGATTGCAGATATTTTCAAAAGAGAAAACTTATTAGGATATACGGGAAGGGGAGGGGGGAAGGGGTAAAAATATAGAAATAAGAGTTAGAGCGTTGAAAATTACTATTATTAGGTTTTAAGGTCTGATAAATCGATTTCGGATATTTTCAAAAGTGTAGAACTATTACGAGGGGCTGGAAAGGGGGGGGTAGGCTCCGGGGCATAAATAAAGAAATTCAGATAGAACGTTGGAAATTATTATTATTATTATGTTTAAAAGCTGATGAAAACGATTGCGGATATTTTTGAAAGTGTAAAATAATTAGGAGCGGTGGGAACGGTGTGCGAAGTAATGCACGTGTCGTGTGCACTTGTATATGCTGCCGCAGGCAGTGAAGGCCCGGACCGATTATTACACCGATGAGATTTTTTTTTTTTTTTTGTATTCTATGTATTTATGTTTTTTCTGACGATAATATAATGAATCCATAAGAGTGTCGAATATAAAAGCGCGTATGCAGCGCACAATGGTCTGCGCTGGCGAAGGCAGTGTGTACCCGGTGCGTTATTTTTCCCGATCAGATTTTTTTTTTTCCCACATGATAAAAATTAATGAAATTTTGAGAATTCATTAACTATAGTGATTCATTTAAAAATAGTGACCAGCGAAGCGGGCGTAGCCTGCTAGTATATATATATATATAAAGTGAATAAATATAAACAGAAAAACAACAATAAAATCAGCCAGATAATTAACCCAAAAAGCACTGAGACTATCAACAGGGATTTCCCTCAAATATAACAGTGAGATATTTCTAGAGATACTATCAAAAGCTAAAAGTATCTTGTTCCCCCACACCTCACCAAGAGAAAAAAAAAATATTCACTGTAGCTCGAAATTACGAATGAAAAATTGCTGAAATACAAAGGGGAAAAAATGAAAAAGAAAAAATGAAAAACAACTTATGCAAATTTAAATTTAAAAACTTATAAAAATATTGTAAAAAACACTTGACAAAAATACTTACCAGAATTGTGTGATGCAAATATGACACTATCGCAATTGCTGCAATTGCTGCAATTTCTTTAATTCTAGCAATTTCTAAAAACAAAATAATTTTAAAAAGTTTACTACAATTGTGATTGTCTCGAAGTTGCATTACATAATTTATCCGAAACCGCGAGATCGAATGGTTATCCTTCTCATACATTCACTGCTATCCGTAACTGTTAAAATCACGCATATGTTTCTCCTATTAGATGTCATATTGTTTATTATCCGTTATTTTTTTCGTTTTTAAACGATAAAATTAATTTTCTACTTGCTGCATTTTATTGCGCATTCAGTATATAAATTCTGTTTTAATATTGCTTATTTTATTATTTTCTTTTAATATATTTTTTTAAACTTTTCAATTATATATATATATATATATATATATATACATATACAGTCGAACCTCGTTAACTTGAATTACTTTTAACATGAACTGTTTCCACAATCCCCGTGAAAATGAAGGTAAGTTATTATGAAGATTAGTTACTGATAGCATGAACTACTGATAACATGAAAAGATTTATTATTCCCCTTGAGGTTCACGTTAACGAGGTTCGACTGTGTAAAGTAAAGCTAAGAGGAATCGCATGATTGGAGAGATTGCGCACGTAGGGGATCGGCAGGGAATAGTAAGGTGGGCGAGTATAAAATATTTTTAATTTAAACAATTTTTCATGAGCTACTGATCTAGACTAACGGTACGAGCACTACGATTTTCTCTGAAAACGAATAACTATTTAATAAAAGACTGCACAATTTCTCCTACCAAAATGGGAGAGTTTACGCTTTTGCTATTTAGGAGAGGTTCCGCATTGATTATTATAAAATCCTATACTAATAGAGATTTCACAGCCTATTGATAATGACAAGACAGTGAGGATGTGTTTTTTGAATGTCTGGAATTACACCTTAAAATAACTTCGAATATATAACTTCGAATATATAACTTCGAAGAAATAACTTCGACAAGTGAATGGACTAGTTCAAGCCACTCAAGGAGACTGTCTCCAGAATCTGAAATTGAATATTTTTCTAGCATTGAAATTGAATATTGTTCGTCTCCTAAACTAGATGCCTTCCGCGTGGCTTGGAAATTCTGCAGTAGACAGCGCCACCTGGTATAGATTGTGCGACTTTTTTATTCAACAGCCACCAAAAATTTTTAAAAGTGGGATTTGATAAACATAAAAGGTGAATAGAATCATAGAAACATCAAATATATGTATACAAATATCATACATCACTTCTTAAAACTATTAATGAGAGTCGAATAAAAAAATCGAGCAATCTGTACCAGGTGGCGCTGTCTATCGCTTGAACTGTTGCCAAGTGTCCGAGCCACGTGGAAGGCATCTAGTTTAGGAGGCTATGGTTCGAAAGTGGCACGATCGACAAAAGCCACACATCTGGAAGGATTTACCTCTCGAATGCTAATGTTAGACTATGATAAATTTATCACAAAGTTTTTAAATGTTATTGTATATCTATTTAGTTTTGCAATACTTTCAAGTTTGATGCTCAAATTTTAAGCAGCTGTCGGCTGTTTAAATAGAAGAGGTAAAACTAAATACAAATAAAAAATATTAGCCAACTGAAACCTTTTTTAAGGAATATTATCGTCTAACTTTCAATAAAATAAAATAAAATAAAATAAATGGAAAGGACTTTAAAGTTGAAATGAGAATACTTCAAATCAAGTGAAATTTAAGTTTTGTCTTTTGAATATTTTTCAGAGGAATATTTTGAGGAAAAAAAATAATAAGTAGTAAACAGTGGGCGGATTCTAGGCTTAAAAATCGGCGGGACTAGCCATATATCATTGCACACGTTGTGTGCTAACGTTTTTTTTTTTTTTTTTTTGCTCGGAATTGCGAAATGTTTCTCGAAAAATTTGCACACACGTTGTGCTATCTGTCTCGAACAGTTCACTTGTGGCAGATGTTTGCACAATACCTGCACCATGTACATCAATAAGTGCAATGTTTGTAGACAAGGAGAGATTCCGTCAGCAAACAAGAAATCATCCTAGATGAAAAAGAAATGCATTAATTTTAAGTTAAACGTGTTATATGATAACTTAGTGTTATTATCAGGTCTTGTTCTTTTTTGTGTTTCCTTAATATTTTTTCTTTAAATAAATTTTTGTACTTCTTTTTAAATTTCTTTTATTTTTCTGATTTTTCAATTATTGAATTGAAATATCCCCTTCCAGTATGAAAATATTTGTTTACGAACACCTTACAACAATGTCATTTAAGTGCAATTATTTTTAATGTAATTGTAGTTATAATCAAGTGCAATCTCCCCTACCCATGTATACAATCACTCCCACCCTATAAGCAGAGATTGCGCAAAATAGCTCTCTTGGTTTTATTACAGCTGTTGCTTTAAATTATTACAG
This sequence comes from Salticus scenicus, assembly GCA_963930645.1. Taxonomy (NCBI): domain Eukaryota; kingdom Metazoa; phylum Arthropoda; class Arachnida; order Araneae; family Salticidae; genus Salticus; species Salticus scenicus. The sequence continues at coordinate 201,647,300 of OZ005655.1, read as the reverse complement.
AGAAACAAAATAGCAATGAAAATGCATAGAAGAAGGATAAATTAAAAATTATGTATCAATAGTTTAGCAAAAAATTAATATGTGGATTTTTTATATCGTTCTGTTGAATTGTGCGCAATTTCTTCTAGCTTCACATTAATACGATTATGGGCTTTAAGACCAAAAAAAAAAAAAAAATAGTTAAGTTATTATGAGATTTTTATATAATTCATTTTAAATTCATATTTTTATTTGAGCTACCATTAATTCAAGAGAAGATACTGCAGGAAGCACGTATAAAATAAGGATTATACTGATAATCTGAATAACTATACTTAGTTTCTTGAAGTTGCATGAATTCTAACCAGTCCTCAGCTAAATGAATTAATTATTTCAGCACTTCTAATAATTATCAGATAAATATTTTAATCAAAAGTTTATTATATAAAAAATCATTATGAGCAAAACATTTTTTCCACATGTTCTGAAAAGGTCTTTGATAATAAAATCGTATCTTAGTTACCAATCTGGTCACATAAAATGCATTTTTTAAATAATTTTTTAAAGGATATATTCATTAAGTGGAAACAAAAATGTACCGTGAATGTACAAAAAAATTGTTTGTCATAATTCTAATAAAAGCATGATAAATTAATTACATATTTTACCGCGAAGAATTCGTTACTCTAATACAAAAAAAATGTTATTCATGTTTACATTTTTCGGTTACTAAATACAAAACATATTTTTTACATGCACAAAACATATTTTCTCTAGGAATATAATATTAATTACCAAACTTAACTTAGATAAAAAGTTTTTTTTTTTTTTTTAGTTAAAATATTCTCCATTAATTTCTTCTAGAGTAAGTTTAGGAAAAAGAATTTTGAAAAAAAAAAAAACTTGAAAATAATTAATAAAGAATAACTTATTAGCTAGAAATTTGAGCTCGTGTTTCATTGTGTTTGATAATATGTAAATATTTCAATGGTTAACCAAGCATTGTAATAATCAATATTCATCGTGCATTCATATGCTTTATTATATACCTTTGTTAGTCTATTCAAGTAATTTGCCAGAACATCTTTTAGCTTATCAATATATTGGATATAAAATTCAGATTTAGCATCAGCCTTAAATATTTGATGTACAGACCAAAAAAAAAAAAAAGCTACTCCCAACTAATTTTGTCGTACATCATCCCATAAACAGGTCATTGTATTAGTAATTTCGTCTTAAAGTACAGTAAGACACCGCTTAACGCGGGGGATACTTTCCATCAAAGTAGAGCGTAATGCGAAACAGCGCGCGCACAATTTCAGGGAATCCTCGTACTGCTGCGAGCAATTTCGGGGAATCCACAGGGGGAAAAAGAGAGCGCTAAACCGAAACAGCGCTAAATGAAACAGCGTTAAGCGGGGTCTTACTGTATAGTTAGATTTTATTAGGGGGTCGTTTACATATTAAAGCTGAAATTAACTTTATTTTTTCATTGGCATTCCCCCTTTTTTATTTTTTGGGTTTTTTTTAATCAAATCAGCCCGGAAAAAGATATAATTCATATATTTCTCACAGTTTTTCATAGAGTTATAAAAACTGTCATAGAGTTATAGAGTTATAAAAACTGTTATAAAACTGTCAAAATATGGACATGTTAATGATAAATGATTGATAATGTCAAAGATCATGGGTTCGAGTCCCGGTCCAGGCATTATTTTCACTCAGTCGGAAAAATTAAATTTCAATAAATATGATTTTCTTCCACAGTTGATTGTGTGATTTTATTAAAAATTGTATTTCATTCTCCCATTGTTTAATGGTGTTTTCCATTTCCTGCGGCTTATTTCTGTTGAGCTATCTAAATGATAGACCAGATTGTTTCTGCCTAAAAGGTCTTCTGAGTGAGTAATGCTGACCGGGATGTCGGCCTGGATAGCTCAATTGGTAGAGCCTTGACCTTGTAAGTCAAAGATCCGGGGTTCGAGTCCCGGTCCAGGCATTATTTTCACTCAGTCGGAAAAATTAAAATTCAATAAATATGATTTTCTTCCACAGTTGGTTGTGTGATTTTATTAAAAATTGTATTTCATTCTCCCATTGTTCAATGGTGTTTTCCATTTCCTGCGGCTTATTTCTGTTGAGCTATCTAAATGATAGACCAGATTGTTTCTGCCTAAAAGGTTTTCTGAGTGAGTAATGCTGACCGGGATGTCGGCCTGGATAGCTCAATTGGTAGAGCCTTGACCTTGTAAGTCAAAGATCCGGTGTTCGAGTCCCGGTCCAGGCATTATTTTCACTCAGTCGGAAAAATTAAATTTCAATAAATATGATAATGTCAAACAAAAAAGTATTATATTTAAATTGCATTTTTAAGGCGCTTGAATAAAGTGTTATATGCATATTTTTTTTTATTAAGCAACATTTTTTTCTAATTATGAAAACTATTAATAAATTCTTATACAAAACAATATGAATTATAATCTATATTAATATTTGCACAAATAGAAAAAATATTTAAAAATATGGGTTTCTAAATTTACAGTTATTCTTATCATTATTCTTAGAGCTACAGTGATGTTCCATTTTTAACACTTTCCAACAAGGTTGAAAAGTGTTAATGGCTTCAGATTGTCTGTCTGTCTGTCCTTCTGTCTGCCCGTCTATCTGTCTGGTTATCTCTCTGTCAGCGCACTAACTCTCGTAAATTTTCATGGCATTTCTTGAAACGATATATATTATTCAAGTTCACATTCGGATGTTCCCTATTGAAAATGGAGTGAATACATCTACTAATTTGTGTACAGGGACTATAGAATATAGTATGATCAGCATATGATTTACTGGGCCTCACAAAAATATTTAACTATATTAAGGATTATTATTCGAAATTTGTTGGAATTGCATTTTCATTTATATTAAGCATTTTTAACCTTTTCTAACAATTTCTAAGTATGAATATGATTTCAATCTGTGTATCTGCCCGTCTGTCTGTCTGCCTGTCAGCAATTTACCTACCATAAATATTTATGGAATTTCTTGTAACTGATATATGTTATTCAAGTTCACTATCGAATATTTCCTAATGGAAATGTAAGGAATACACTAGTTTATGTACAGGGGCATCCAAAAGTATTCCAAAGCATTGTGTTCTATGAGAGTTATTTTTATAAACCACACTTTTATACTTTTACTTTGCACAAATCTTAATAATATTGAAATATATTAATCAAGTTCACTCTCAGATGATTTTTTATAGAAAATGGAGTAAATACCAACATTGGTTTGTGTACATGGATATCCTAAAGTATTTCAAAGCATTACAATCTAGGAAATGTATTTTTATAAACCAAATTTTAATAACTTTACTTAGATCAAATCTTAATGAAATTGAAATACATTATTCATATGCACAAAATAATGCTTTCTATAGAATATAGTATAATTAGAATTTGATTTACAGGGCCCCACAAAAATATTTAGTTACATTAATGGTTATTATTGAAAAGTTGCTGGAATTTCCTTTTCGTTTACATTAAGCGTTTTAAACACTTTCTACCAATTTTAAGTGTGAATATGATTCAATTTGTGTATCTGACCATCTGACTGTCCGTATGTCTGTCTGCGCTCTAACTCCTTTAATTATTCATGGAAATTTTTGAAACTGATGTATGTTATTCAAGTTGACTCTTGGATATTCTCTACTCAAAATGGAGTGAATACCTCTACTTGTTTGTGTACAGGGACACCCGAAAGTATTCCGAAGCATTGTATTCTATGAGAGGAAATTTTGTAAACCTTATTTTATACCTTTACTTTACACAAATCTTAATGAAATTGAAATATGTTATTCAAGTTCACTATCGGATGTTTTTTTTTTTAATAGAAAATGGAGTAAATACCACCACTGGTTTGTGTACAGGGACATCGAAAAGTATTCCAAAGATCTGCGTTCTGTAAGAGGTATTTCTATAAACCAAATTTTAATTACTTTACTTTTCTCAAATCTTAATGAAATTGAAATAAATTATTCATATGCACAAAATAATGCTTTGTATAGAATATAGCGTGATTATCATTTGATTTACAAGACCAAACAAAAATAGGCTGTTACATTAAGGGTCATTATTGGAAATTTGATGGAATTGTATTTTCGTTCATATTAAGCATTTAACACTTTCTAACAATTTTTATGAATGAGTATGATTTCAATTTATGTATCTGTCTGTTCTACTGTCTATCTGTCTATCTATCCGGCTGTCCGTCTCCAGCGTCCGTAAATATTTTCAGATTTTTTTTTAATGATATGCAGTATTCAAGCTCACTATGGAAATTTCCGATTTGTGTACAAGGATACCCCCCCCCCCCCCAAAAAAAAAAAAAAAAAAAAAAAAAAAAAAAAAGGAAATATAGTTTTAGGACAGACATTTTTATAAATCACATTTAAATACCTGTCTTCTGCAAAAATGATAAAGAAATTGAAATTTTTTGTTAATATGATAAAATAATGCTTTGTATAGAATATGGTATGGTTAACCTTGAGATTTACAGGCTACACTAAAATATTCAGATACATTAGGCACCTCAATTAGCATATAAGGGCGACATTTTCCTTTACTTTAAACATTTTTAACACTTTCCAACAATGTTTAAGAGTGGTTATGAATTCAATTAGTCTGTGTGTTTCCGTGTGCCTTTCAGGCCTTTTGTCTGTCCGTTGTATGATAACGTAGATGATAAGGATAAGAATATTAAAAGTTATACGATACAAGTTTGTACAGGTGAAAAGTGTTACTAATCAATACGTACCGCATGATTTCTTGTTATTGCTTAATTGATGTTAGGAGGGTATCAGTTGCTATCATTTGTGTCATCTATAACCTTGCGTATACATAAATTAAAATAGTTATTTAAGTAAATTTAGAGGCATAGACCATTTCTTAATTAGAGCATTACTTCAGTTTATATTGTATTTAAAATTTACATACTTCTTTTCCGATTATTATCTGAATGGATTTTCTGTGTAAGCTCATAATTTAATTATTTTACATTTAGAGATGAACCCCTAACATATTTTTGTTTGTAACTCTATCACCAATTAATTAAAAGCGTATAAACACTTTTTCGAACCGGCTTGATCTAAAGAATTTGGCAAGGAGTCAAAAATTGGTGTTACCGTTCGAAAAAATTAAGTTCAGGTAAATTTTAATATGGCGAGCCCCTTAGCAAAATTTATCTATTAAATTAATAACTAAACGTCATAACCAATCGATCGGCAGCAACTGCATGTTTCTACGATAATATGCGGTGAAATTAGTCGGGCCCCGACTAATTTCACCGTATATTATCGTAGAAACATCAGTGATGCATATCAGTGATACTAGATGGTCGAAAATTATTTCCCCAAACAGGGCTTCAAATTTCCCCAAATCAGGGTTTTTTTTCGAAAAATTCCCCAACGTGATTTCTACTAAAAAGGGAAAATAAAATTAATATATATATATATATATATCAAGCAGATTTTTCTATGATATAAGTTCAGATTTTTCTCCAGAGGAAAACAATTTTTGAAAAAGATCCCCAAATAACATGAAAGTCTCTAGTCGTAGGGATAAATCATTACGTTGCCAACATTGACAGAAAATTGAAAAATTCCCCAGATTTGTCCCCAAAAATTTTAGAATTCCCCAAAAAAGTCCCCACAAACATTTGATCCTCAAAATTGTCCCCAGAAGCCTCAAAAATTCTCAATCTGGCATCACTGAGTCGGGGGTAGTTTTTTTTTTTTTCTTATGACTGTACCTTAGAACGACCAAGCAACAGTGAAATTTGTAGCATGATTATTGTGTTGTCGGAAGATCTCAAATTCTGAAACAAATTTAGTAAGCTATGGGCATCACAAAACTTTCTTCCATGTCAGCACGTTACAACGCATCTTACTAATTAAAACGAACAAAATTTAATAATCATTAAAAAAACATAGTTTCTCACATTTGGACTTTTACATATCCAGTTTGGTACAATTTTTGTCAACACATCTTGCTATACAGCCATGTGAAAAATTGCAAAAATAACAGCATAGCTTGCTGTCAGCTGGTACTTATCTAAACTAAATCAGCACAATTTATAAGTATGTATACTACATAGCAAATTTCGTGTAAATATATGTCATAGAAGTTTGTTCAGGAGCTTAGATGTCATATGACATTCCAATAACTGTAATAATTGCATCATAACAGAACAACCTGTAGCTTACATCCACCCAAATTGATTCAGCATTGTTTTCCTTAATATCCATCTCACCTACCGAGTTTGACGTGGCTATATCATAGAAGCTGAGATATTACCTCTTATAAACGAGGTTAAATTTCAGCATAGTAACGTTCATAATCCGGTTAGTATGCGCCCAATCGGAATCAACATAAATATATAGAGACATCAGTATATGGAGATTTTGACAATTAATTCATGCAAAATAAATATTAAAAAAGCAACAATCTTTTATATGAATAAAGAGTTTCAAAAGCAAAATAAATAAAAGTATCTTATTAATAAAGAAAAAAGTTATCAAAATAAACTTAATATTGATAAAGAAGTTATACAGTTTCTAAAAAAAACACGTTAAAAAATCAATTTACTTTTAAAGAAGAAACAATAATATAGTCATAGTATTCTTTTATTTATTTATTTTAATTTAAACAATACACGGATAAAACACAATATACTAAAATGCAAATCAAAAATTCAAAATACAGAATAAAAGTTTACTAAATTAATCTCAGCACAGAATGAGTACAAATTTATTGATGTGTTTAACGAAATGTATTAATTGAACTTTACTTTGAAAATCTAATTTAACAAATTCAGTTTATTTATCTCCTTTTATTGTACCAATTCAGTTCTTTTTATATTTTTAGTAATGTGAAAATAAAGCTAATGGAAAATTGTAAAACTGGATATCATATGGGATCCTGAAATAATTTCATTAAATGGCATTTTCTTTTTTTATAAAGAAAAATCTTTTAGAGCAACAAATATTGAACAATGAACACGAAATTAGCATTTGTTTTAAACAGTAAAAGGTCCTGAAGCTAATGTATTTCATTGAGTTTACATTTTAATACAAATAAATAAATAACATAAAATAAAACAGAAATAAGTGAAGTCGGCTATCTGTTTTGATAATTGAGCTTTTAATATGGGTATTACAAATTTTTAAACGCAGCTCATGTTATAAGAAATAAATTATTATAAATACCAGTAAAAACGTATTAGTTTTCAATCATAATTTTTATATAGGTATAGGATAAGAGGAAGGTTTTGGAATTTAAATCGACTACGAACTCAAAAGAGTAAATTATCAGACAGGGTGATAACAAATGGCAAATACAGTTTTTATTAAAATCACACAATCAACTGATTGGAAGAAAATCATTTTTATTGAAATTTTATTTTTCCGACTGAGTAAAAAAAATGCCTGGACCGGGAGTCGAACCCCGTAACTTTGACTTACCAGGTCAAGGCTCTACCAATTGAGCTATCTAGGCCGACAACCGGTCGGCATTACTCACTCAGACAACCTTTAGACAGAAACATCTGGTCAGAAATAAGCCGCAGGTTATGGAAAACACCATTAAACAATGGGAGAAAGAAATACAGTTTTTATTAAAATCACACAATCAACTGATAATCCGGGGTTCGACTCCCGGTCCAGGCATTATTTTCACTCATTTGGAAAAATAAAATTTCAATAAATGGCAAATACTCTTCAAACAAAATCGCTTTGACAAATGTTAACAATTGCACTGTACAATTGTGTGGTGATTCCGAGGTCATGAGACGTTTTTTCAGGGGATATAGAGAAACACCACAAGGATTCAAAATTGACCCATGACCCCAAACTTCATTTTAGCCTTTTAAGAACTGGATGTTTTGGGCACACTGTGTAAAAACAAATCCGTCTAATGTGTAAATTTTAAAACCTCGCATGCTTCATTATTTCGTAATATCATGCACAATGTTAATATTATTGCATTAACTGCTATAAAATACATCGATAAAAAAAATAGAATTTATTTATTTATATAAACATTAGTATGTAAAACTTAAAAAAAAAAAAAAAAAAAAAAAACGACATTAGAGAGCTACACCGTTTTAAATCACACAGTTCTTCAAGGGTTAAAATGACGTTTGGGGACACGAATTTCTATACAATTCTGAATCCTTCTGATGTTCTCTAAAGAAAAAAGGAAGAAAAAGAAAACTTTTTTAAAAGTGAGGTTAGTTGAAAAAAAAAAAAATAATTCAAAGTTTCTTAAGTGTGCATATATATTTTTATAATGGTGATAGTTTAAATTACAATATGAATCCTAAAAAATGTTATTTTTTAATGCGAAGTATTTCTTTTAAATTACAGAATTATTTAAAAACGTGAATAACGTGGAAAAGGGATTTAGATATATTACTTACGTTTAGTTCTATCCATAGGCATTGAATTTAAAATTTCATTTAGAAACGAAATACGCTATTAGAAGACCGCTTTTGCGGTTAAGGATCACATGCAGAAAATTCTTCAGAATCCTCAAGCAGAAAATGAAATTCTCGAACTTCAAATGGAATCTGAATTATTTTCGCTATGTTAAGAATAACGGTCTATTATTCATAATATTTATCAATTTTGTTCACTATATAAATATTTAACTTAGAATTTAATTTTTTAATACTCATTCATGTAGAAAATAATATTATTGAAAATGTTGAAACATTTATTTTATAAGTGTAATATAACCTGTGTGATAGTAAAAATATATTTTCCATTTATTCATTTTTCAAGTAACAAAGACAATTTATTTTCAGATTATTGCGAAACGAAAATCTTTTCATGTTTTTTATGTATCTCAAATATAACCAGTTTTTTTCCTTTCCAAAGATAAGGTAAATTAAGGCTTTAGTATGTCAAATAAATTAGAAATAGCAATATTATGCAAAATGAAAACAAGAATTAAATGTTTTGGCAATTGTGGAAGTCAGACATGTTATGTGACAGTGGTCTTTCTAGATGGCACATACGTATCCCAGTGGAGACATATGTGCGACGATATAAAATACAGTGAATAAATAGTTCAGTACCATAGTTCTAAATTAATTTTATTAATTTTACAATACTTTTGAAAATATATACATGAAAATATATAAAATTACACTAATATATGAATGTAATTACAGAAAAACAGTGGAACATGCATTACAATAAATTTCACGCTTATTTATCACATTGGGAGAATAAAAATAACTGCGGCACAAATATGTTCCAGTGGGGTTAAAAGGGTTAGTAGAGGGCCTGAAATTTCAACTCAGATTACACACGCCGAAAAAATAGTCTTACTCGCCACAAAATAGGGTTGTCATTTTTTTTTTTTTTTTTTTTTTTTTCATTTTTACGCATATTTTTTCCCCTAATTATTTATAATGTGAAATGAAAATAAATGAAAGTCTTTTACAAATATGTCTAAAATTATATATATTAAAAGTGTATCGTATATTATCATATTTTACAATCATCTATAATTAAAAATCATTATAATGTATTGCATTTGCGATTTGAAAAATATTAAAGTATATAATGCCATAAATGCAAAAAGTCATTAAAGAAAAAAAGAAGAAGAAAAAAAAAATCTCTGTCAAACAATATCCTGTGAAAATCTTTTTATTATGAAAGATTAAGCTTCCTTATTTACCTATTTATTTATTTAACTTTTTATATTAGAAATGTCTTTTCCGTCCATTTCATTTTTGTAATCAGATGGAATGTCGATGTGTATAACTTGTTCATTGTTGTCATTTGAAATAGCCATTTCGGAATAGCTTTTTCAATAGAATTGTTGCTTACAAACCATTACAAGAGAAAATCATTGGCGTTTCAGTAAAAAAAAAAAAAAAACTGGAAAAATAGGAACTGTTTTTTTTTTTTTTTTTTTTTTTTTTTTTTTAAATTATTCAAAAAAATAAAATAAACATAGGCGGTATCTTTAAAGGGGCTCGGTCTCATTTTCATGTGACAATATCGCATAGGCAAATATCGCATATCTCTCCTTTCGGATAGTGAGCGACAGGCAAAGAGGCTCTGTGATGGTTTATTCTCACACTAGTCCAGTCAAAATAGGAAAAATAGAAGAAAAAAATCGTGTAGTTTTGAAATTTTGAATACTCATAGCCGAGGGGGTCCTGAACAACATACTAAAAGTCCCCGCCCGTGGGAGGTGAGCGGGGGGGCAGGGGGGGCAATTAAGGGGGGCAATTTTCAGTTTTTATTAAATATCTTAAAAACTATCGCATTTAGAGAAAAAATGTCAATTACAAAATTAATCTACGTAAAATTTCCTACAAAAATGTATATTACATTTTGTTTGTACTATCATTAGTTTAGAAGATATAGGGAGATGAAATAACACATTTTCTTGAAAAATTCTTTTTTGCAATAGTAAAATCAACTAAAGTGTGCAATTAAAAGGGTTCTTGTCAAATATTTTCTAATGTACAAAACAAATATATATATATAGGGAATATGCAAGGATAATACAGCATGTTTTGTAAGTTTTAAATAATTTTAAGGCTAGTAGGCGCAAGTGGCGGTTTGAGTAGAAATCTGGATAAGTCCAGACAAAATAGGAAAAATAGAAAAAAAAAAATCGTGTAGTTTTGAAGTTTTGCACACTCATAGCCGAGAGGGTCCTGAACAACATACTAAAAGTCCCCGCCCGTGAGGGGTGAGCGGGGGGCAGGGGGGCATTTAAGGGGGGCAATTTTCAGTTTTTATTACATATCTTAAAAACTATCGCATTTAGAGAAAAAATGTCAATTACAAAATTAATCTACGCAAAATTTCCTACAAAAATGTATATTACATTTTGTTTTTACGATCATTAGTTTAGAAGATATAGGGAGAGGAAATAACACATTTTCTTGAAAAATTCTTTTTTGCAATAGTAAAATCAACTAAAGTGTGCAATTAAAAGGGTTCTTGTCAAATATTTTCTAATGTAAAAAACAAATATATACATAGGGAATATGCAAGGATAATACAGCATGTTTTGTAAGTTTTAAATAATTTTAAGGCTAGCAGGCGCAAGTGGCGATTTGAGTAAAAATCTAGATAACGAAGACCCAAAACCGATCAACATTAAAAAAAAAAAAAAAAAAAAAAAAAAAATCGTGTAGCTTAGAAATTGAGCACAGTTATAAAGTTAAGTGCTCTGAATAACATACTAAAAGTCCCTAACCATGGGGGGGGGCATTTAAAGGGGGCACATTTCAGTTTTTATTAAGTACATTTAGAGAAAAAAAACCTCAATTGCAAAATTAATCTACGTGAAATTTCCTAAAAAAATTGTATATTCTATTTTGTTTGTATGATCAATAGTTTAGAAGATATAGGGGAACGAAATAACACATTTTCTTGAAAAAATCTTTTTTTTTTTTTTTTTCAATAGTAAAATCAACTAAATTGTGGAATTAAAAGGGTTCTGATAAAATATTTTCTAATGTACAACACAAATATATGCATAGGGAATATGTAAGGATAATACAGCATGTTTTGTACGTTTTAAATAATTTTAAGGTTAGTAGGCGCAAGTGGTGTTTTGGTAAAAATCCAGATAACGAAGACACAAAACTGATCAACATTAAAAATAATCTTATATCTTTGAGACTTTTTTTTCTCTAAATGCGATAGTTTTCAAGATACTTAATAAAAACTGAAATGTGCTCCCTTTAAATGCCCCCCCACCCCATGGTTAGGGACTTTTAGTATGTTATTCAGGGCACTTAACTTTATAACTGTGCTCAATTTCTAAGCTACACGATTTTTTTTTTTTAATGTTGATCGGTTTTGGGTCTTCGTTATCTAGATTTTTACTCAAACCGCCACTTGCGCCTACTAGCCTTAAAATTATTTAAAACTTACAAAACATGCTGTATTATCCTTGCATATTCCCTATGTATATATTTGTTTTTTACATTAGAAAATATTTGACAAGAACCCTTTTAATTGCACACTTTAGTTGATTTTACTATTGCAAAAAAAGAATTTTTCACGAAAATGTGTTATTTCATCTCGCTATATCTTCTAAACTAATGATCGTACAAACAAAATGTAATATACATTTTTGTAGGCAATTTTGCGTAGATAAATTTTGTAATTGACATTTTTTCTCTAAATGCGATAGTTTTTAAGATATGTAATAAAAACTGAAAATTGCCCCCCTTAAATGCCCCCTTGCCCCCCCGCTCAGCCCCACGGGCAGGGACTTTTAGTATGTTGTTCAGGACCCTCTCGGCTATGAGTGTGCAAAACTTGAAAACTACACGATTTTTTTTTCTATTTTTCCTATTTTGACTGGACTTATCCAGATTTTTACTCAAACCGCCACTTGCGCCTACTAGCCTTAAAATTATTTAAAACTTACAAAACATGCTGTATTATCCTTGCATATTCCCTATGTATATATTTGTTTTTTACATTAGAAAATATTTGACAAGAACCCTTTTAATTGCACACTTTAGTTGATTTTACTATTGCAAAAAAGAATTTTTCAAGAAAATGTGTTATTTCATCTCCCTATATCTTCTAAACTAATGATCGTACAAACAAAATGTAATATACATTTTTGTAGGAAATTTTACGTAGATTAATTTTGTAATTGACATTTGTTCTCTAAATGCGATAGTTTTTAAGATATTTAATAAAAACTGAAAATTGCCCCCCTTAAATGCCCCCCCTGCCCCCCGCTCACCCCCCACGGGCGGGGACTTTTAGTATGTTGTTCAGGACCCTCTCGGCTATGAGTATGTAAAATTTCAAAACTACACGATTTTTTTCCTCTATTCGTCAAATTTTGGCCTTCGTTGCCTGGACTACACTGCTTGGAGAAATAACAGTGGGAGAAACGAAACTGCCGAAGAGAACAAAACTTTTATGCATGCACTAAGCATTTTTCCTTTCCCAAGCTGGGGCGATCTCGGGCAGCGCACACACAGACTAGGCTCTCCGAGTATCTAAAAAGGAGATGTTAAGTATGAGGTTATAAGATGGTAGGATTTTGCCATATTTAAATCTATAAAAAGAATATTTTCTGTCATCGTATCGTGTAAGAATTCTAGTAAGAATCTATAATTAGACCAAATTTTTACTCGCCACAGTAAAAATTCCACTCGCCAATAGCGAGCTGGCGAGAGGAAATTTCGCGCCCTGTGTTAGTATATGCATATACACTGTAAAAAAAATAACTATTGCCAGCTGCAAGAAACTCTCTGTGATTGGAGAAAATAATTATTTTCTCCAATCACAGAGAGTTTCTTGCAGCTGGTAATAGTTATTTTTTTTTACAGCGTATATATATATATACATTGTTCTTTTCATAATAAAATGTTTTTTTTTAACCCTTAATATACCGCATTAGGAAACAAATAAAAAAGGTATTAAAATCTTTAAAATGCCCCCAGTCCATTTGATGCCAGCCGATGGAATGTTACTATTTCATTTATCATATCAGACTAAACACTTTATTATCCTTGTATATATTATGTGTCAATTGAATTTATTAAATTTTGACAGCAAATATCGTTTCATTCTAACCTATTTCGTATTCTTTTTGTTGTGATTTAAAACAAATATTGATTTTTAATGTGATTATTTGTCATACAACACTATCTCTAAATTCATTAAAAACTGAGATGTCGCGATAATTAAACATCAAACAATGAAAACAAAATATATGATACCTTTATTAATTAACATTTTTTGACATTTTCCAAAAGATCTATGTTATTAAATGCAAAATTAAATGAGAACATTTGAGAAATTTCTCACTAAATCAGATATTTCATACAATTTTAATTAACTTCGTTCTTCATCATTTTCAAATAAGTTTATGTGTAAAAGAATCAATAAACTACTTTCTTATCTGAAGAAAATATTTTTTTTTATCATTTATTTAGTTTTTGAAAGGTTAAATTTTCATCAGAAAAAGGATGTTTTGTCCCCTATGACTCATATGTAATTTTATTTGTATTAACTAAACAAGGTTTCAATTTTCGGCATTGAATCATAATAAATTAAGTAGTTATATGGGTTATGAAGGCCAAAATAATAATAATAATAATAATAATGATAAAAATAAATAAATAAATAAAAATAAATAAATAAAATAATATGAAATAAATAAAAAATAAATAAATAAATAAAAGCATATTTTTCACTTTTTTTTTTTTTTTTTTTTTAAGTATTGTAAATAAAACTTTTTATTCAAAATTCTGAGCATTTAAAAGAGCAATATTTAAACAATATTGTTAGGTATTGGATATACTTTTGCCTCACTAGAGGGCGCCAGATGTCCCGTTGAGATGAGATTCGAAGAACATTTCTGTTTTCTCCCGGGACTTAGAGTTTTAGTTTTGTTTTAGAATGGAGAGCAACAAGTCATGAAATAGTAGTTGCTCTCGGGCCATTTTTGGCCTGATTTTATTATTCATGGAGCTACAGTTCGAAATAATAATTAGAAAAAGTGGCTCCTAGATTAGAGTATTTTTATTTTAAATCCATTTTTATTGAAGTATAATATTAGAAACAATATTGCTAAGAGGTAGAAAGAAATGGATGTTCTAAGACTACGAAATGAATATATTTTGTAAATAATGGGTTTCTCCATGTAAATATTTTATTTAATAAACTGTTTGTTTTCTCGTCTTAAAGAAGAATCTGTTTTTCTAGAGAAATAAGTGCATATTTATTAGTCGTCATTTTTTATCGCAGAAGAATTTTACAGGTAGGATGATTTTAATTTATCATTTTGAAGATTATTACCTGAAATTAAAATGATTTGAAAATATTAAATAATGATTTTGATAAAATGAAAGATCCTGCAACCCACATTTTACAAAGAGTCGAGAAGACTCGTTTGAAGCCGTTCAGAAGAATGGCGATATATTACAAATATTTTATAAAATTTTCATAAACATTCTTGGAAAATTTAATCGGTGTATACTGGTTTTGGAATACCCTCGAAAAAAGAAGTGGTCACGATTAGTCAGAAACTAATACACCGAATTTACGCACTTATTCAAAATAGAATTGACTAGTTTTCAAACGAAAATAGTTTTTTTTTTTTTTTTAATTTCAACTAATTTTACAAGTTTGTACGTTGGGTAAAATGTACCAAAAATTGTTTTTGCTTACAATTTCACAAAAATTTCAATTTTTTATTTTTTATTTTAAATCATTTATTCAAGTAATAGTCAATTCTTTTTTAAGGACGTGTATAAAATTTCAGTAGGATCAGTACATTAGTTTTTGAGAAATCGTGTCCACCGCTTTTCTGCAGAGTCTCTTGAAACCAGGACCCACCGGTTGAACAAAAGTTTTTAAGAAAATTTTGTAAAACATTGTTTAAAAGTTGCTCTTTTACATAATAAAAAATTTTTAATAAAAAATTTTGTGTATTATATTAAAATAAAAATAGTGAAAATATGTTTTTTTTTGTAGACTTCAAAACACATGTAACCCTTTGATTCAAAATTGATGAATGTGCACTATCTCTCACAGAAAGTGACACATTTCTTTCACGAGAGCAGCTATTTTTACATAGAATTTGTATTTATTTTAGAGCAGAAACTCTATTGCCTAATAAGGCACCGGATTACGATGGCTTCGTCTATAGATCGTCCGTAAAATTCACGAGGTTCACCTTCAGTGGTTACTTGTCTCATAGATCAAATGACTCCGCACTTCTTTTTACAGCAGACATCTTAGTCTATTTCTCCAAGGTAGGTAAGTGCATCCACTCCCTCACTTCCTATTGCCCTGCTTTCTATTTTCTGAAATTTCTTTCGTAAGATGTTCATAAGATTTCATAAGATTTCTCAACTCATTTCTTTACCCTTATGGATGTCAGTGGAGAACTTGATTGGAAACAGCGTGTTTTCCGCAGAAAGAAAAAAAAAAAAAAGAGGCAACAGGCGTTTTTTACACTATAGTAGAATGTAGTAGATATAAAGAACAATGTCAGACGTGCGGATGACGTCCCAGCCGACCTTTTGGATCTTACTAAATTGTCCTTACACACTTCGGTCATTTCGAATGCAAGAGAACATACTATTCTTTTTTCGATTCGAGTCTTAAACAATGAAGAACAATTTTTTCTTCGAAAACGGGATCGTCTTTGTTTGTTCACAACTCAAATCGGAGAACAAACAGCAACTGCAATGTGAGTGTAACAAAGGGCGCATGCCTATAGTTGAATCTAATTGACTGAAAAATAACATAAACAAACATGTGTTCATGTTAAATTAGGTGTGAACCGTACAGGCCAATGCTAATGACTTGTTTATGATGGCGAGATAAATAAGGCTGTCTACAAGATGTGCAGTGTGGTTAATCCGGCTTTCTCTCACATACGCATATATGGACAGCAGAGTGTGGCATGGAATTCAGGTATGAAAATTGCTCCTATACAGTCGTATTCCAAAGTGAATCATCGTCAATGAACTGCCAAAGATCGTCCACATAGATGACCATTAAGTGACATTTAGTCAAATTAGATAAAATATCTCGGCATGGTATTCTATATGGATTAAAATCAGTCTCACTTGGATGGCGCATAGAAGAAGAAAACAAAGATTCAGTACAGGCTGAGTAAGTTAACCTTAGTCACTTGGAATGTAATGCCTAAGGTTGATAAAGCAATCTGCTTGGTTGTAACTGAGAAAATAGTATTGTTTGGAGCTTCTATCTAACAAAAAGCCGATGTTAATCTCCACAACCGTTTACAGCGAGGTCTCTTCCTACACGCACCCAAAAAGCATCGCACTGTGTCAACGGTCAGGTTAATAATCTTCTAAAGTGTCTCATCTCTACACTGGGCTGATTCTGAAAAAGCTCACGTGAGTCTGTCGCGTTGTAGAAAAAGTATTCAGGGCAAAAATCTTAAGCTAGGCTGGAAGAGAATCGGAAGTATTTTCCAAAGCGAGAAAATTTCTGGAGACTTTCTTGGCTGAGAATTTAAAGGTAGAAACTTCCTACATGTAATATATGGACGGTTGAAACATGGAAATCGGTAGAGGACCGTACACGTTTTAGAGTCTCAGGTGGGGACACCATCGTGGAAAGTTCGTTCCAGCTCACTGACAATAGTACCGACTTTGAAGTCCAAGTTCTAGCGATTTAAATCCTTACGTAATACTTGTGCATCGATAAACCCGCATAACTACTAAAATAACCCTTGCAATTAAGGAGGCATTCTCAGACGCTGTGAATACAGGATTCTGTAAGAATCTTTTTAGATTTCGAGGATGGATTTATTCTTCGATTTACAAGGATATTTCCCAGCCGATAAGAATGAAAATATCCAAAATCAGTCGTCTTATTTTCCAGATATGCAAAAAAGTGTTCCAATGTTATTGCCAATTGCGTAAAATGCATCTTAATGAACAAAAAACGTGGAAAAGCTGAGGGATTCTTAAATTCCATTGCAAAAGAAGACGTGCCATTTGGTACTTTCTAACTTTATTTATTTTTACCCTTACCCTCTATCAATAAAAACTACAATTATATTCTTACTGTCGTATATTCATTCACTAAATTCTTCTGTTTATATACCGTTAAAACTACGTCAGATAAGGAAGTTATTCAGATGTTATTCCTGTTGCAAGTGACTATTGGAAATCATTATAGAATATTCACGGACCGTGGGTCAGCATTCACTTCAAATAATGTTTCTTCGATACTGTACAAATAATGACATACGATTACATCACATCATTACCGGAATACTTCGAGGCAATGGACAGGTTGAAATAATTTTACAAACTCCCATTACCGTCTTGTAAAATTACCTATATTACCATATCCCCTCCAGTGGTTTCAGCACGTTGCAGCTGTCCAATGAACTTTGAACTATACAATCAGTAGTATAACCAAGAAATCTCCTTTTGAATTACTTACTAACGATCCTCTAAAGAACAAATAAGACTCACACATTCTTTGACTTCTACAAGCTGAATACATTAATTCCTTTACGGATCAAAGAGAGACTGCAGTTGCTAAGGAAAATATTCTCAAAATGCAAAAAATCAACTGACATACTACAACAAGCGTTGAAAAAAACTCTTGCAATACCAAGTAGGGAACACGCTCTAAATAGCCTGAACTCGACACATGTTTGAAGATTCGTCTTAATTTTATGGTCCTCACCAGATTACCTCAATATAAACCTATCAATGACATGGTCGAGACATTCAGCACTCATGAAGGTCCTAACATCACATCAACTGCTATGGATCATATAAAACCATGGACTGACACCAACAGATAATACCATGTCTTCCGTTTCCTCTACATTTTCTTTCCTTTTTTCTTTTTGTTTAACTGAATTTACTTATTGTTTTGTTGACTGCAATTTTCTTTTTTTTTATGTCCTGTCAATTTTTTTTTCTGCTATATATTTTTTGTGCTTTTTTAAAGTTTCCAGATTATTTTCTCTCTGCTTATCCCTTTTTAGCCCCCTGTTTTGTTTTATATATATAATTTATTTTATTTTATTTTTGGAGGGAGTTTGGGGGGTGAAGGGGTCCTGCTTACTCTATTTTCAGATTTAGCACGTCCAGTGCTTCGCAGCTTCTGGCCGAGTATGAATCGATTAATGCTTCCACGTGTTCTGTTATTTTCTGACTCCTAAGAAATACGTATGACGTTATGTTTCCTGTAAAGCCGATGACCAATCACCATACGCCAAAGAGAGGGACGAACGAAATTTTCTCTGAAAACTGAGAATATGCTCGACAAGATGATTTTTCGCGATAGAAGAGATTTTGCGGTGGAGAAGAAGAGGAATCGCATTGCTGTGCAACGGAATTCTGCATTATAGAAATATTATGTCTTTTAATCCTGAGTTTAATTCTAATTTAATTCTTTCAAACTCAAGCCCACTTTTCTGTAGGTACCCCTTTTTATTACTAAATAAACAGTAGTCATTCAAGTTTCGCCTCTTTTCATTTCAGATGTGTATATATATATATGAACATATAAACAATTCTGAACATTTTTATGCTTCACTTATGATTCTACGTACTTTTGTTCAAAAGTTATGAGTGAAAGTGTATTTGATATCAATAGACAGAACTTCATTGTATTTCTAAATTTTAGCACTTAAATTCTCAAAAATGTTTTCCTGACAGTATCCACAATATTATGGATAAAACTTTTTGTTATAAAGTTTTGTTTTTTCCTACATATTTATTAAATACATATATATATATATACAAAATTAATTAATATTTAATAAAACTAACTTTATTTAGTTTTAAAAGAATAGAAAAGGTTTGAACTTTAAAAATTTTTTAAAATAATAAATTTTAAAATATTTCAATATCCAAAATTAATTTTATAAAATATATTTATGCAAACATTTTAATACCTTTAGGTTAAATACATGATATGATATTTTACGGACAAAGAAAAAAAAAAAAAAAAAAAAAAAAAAAAAAACACTTTTGAGATGCAATAAAGTTTGGACATGGCATCAGTTACAATTTTGCTCATAACTTTTGAACCAAAGTATGTAGAATCATAAATATAACATCAAAGTGTTTAGAATTGCTCATATTTTAGCACATACATATTTTTTATCAAAATATTTAGAGAAAGATTGAAAAAAAAAATGTAAATATTTCAAAATTTAGGCATTTGCGAAATCTGAGGATGACATCAAAACTAAGTAATATTTCATTGAAATTTTCATAAATCAGGACCATGATTATTGATTGGTACATATTTTTAATAAGACGAATTTTATTATTATTATTATTATTATTATTTTCGATTTACCCATTCTACAGCTTTTAAAGAAAGTGCATAAAGGAAAATATTTTGTCTGTTAATAAAGTATTTCTGAGATTTCCTAAAATATTGCTGACACTTAAGATTTTTTTTTTCACGTGTTGATTTCGGGAATATTGAATCTTCGGGTTATTAAAAAAAAAAAAAAAAAAAAAAAAAAAAAAGAGAAAAAAAACTTATTTTTAAAATATATAATAACATATATAAATATATTAACAGTACTTCTTCTTCTTCTTCTTTTTTCTTTTTTCTTTTTTCTTTTTTTGTAAACATAAATTGTGAAAAGAAAAAATATCAAAAGATTACAAAATAAATAAATCTATATATATATAAATGAATGTTTGTCTGTATGTTATTTATAAAATCGTAAACGGCTTGACCGATTTCGATCATTCTTTTTTTGTTTTTTTCCTTATAGGTCAGGGATGGTTTAGGAAAAAAAAAAATGAAAAAATCTTTAAAATTAATTAAAATATGAAAATAATAAACTTATTGACTTATATTGACTTAATATAAGCCATTTAAATTTTTAATTGTTGCCAAAAAAAAGTTTACGAGATATATTTATTTATTGTTTTCAGCATAAAATGAAATATGCTTTTATGCGAAAAATAAGAAATTACTAAATGTTAAATTGGTCGATGAGAAAATGACACATTATAATTTTAAAATAAAATAGTAATATTACAAATCTAACATATTTCTTCTAAATTTTATTTCACAGCATTATTTTTTATATACCTCAACTTCAGATTTTTTTTTTAGTATGGCGGATGAAACACGCTTGGCATAAAAGTTAATTCAGCATTATGGTAAAGGTATTTTCTTATTGATAATTCTTGACAATTTTTTATAATTTTGATGCTGAAGTAGATCGGACATTTTTCGCCAAGGAAAAGATAGAAAGAAATACGCAAGTTAAGTGATGACGCCACTGGCCGTTCGTGGATGCAAGAAAAATATTTCCTATGTTAAACGCCCATTGGATTTTTTGTAAAAAATTATTAAAAATCGAGGAAAAATATTTCCAGATTTTAATCCGCATATTTAGGTATAGATATGTGTTAGTTATCATGTCCATGCATTAGATTAAGTTATTTTTGTTGTAAAATTGACAAAATTTGAATTTTTAATTTCAAAACTCTAGAAAAAAAAAATGGCAAACTTCCATATTCGATTGAAAACACAAACATTTAATTTCAAAGGATGATATTAACACAATAAATATCCAACTAATATACCGATTAAAAGGAAAATGATAAATATTCTATCATAATTTGAAGTCAAATTTGTTTTCAAATGTCTAAATAAAGTATCTGATATAAGATACTAATATGTTGTAGCGGAATAGATTTGATATCGGTCAGCCTTGGTAGAAAAATAAAATATCGCCAAATTATTTGGCGAACATAATTTAATTCCTTTCAAAAATCATGGTTATTTTAACAACTTATTTTAAGACAGTAATGAATAATATGAAACAATATTTCGTACAATGCATATTACGAAAATATACATCTGGCATGTATATTTTCGTATTACGTTTTTGATCACCAAATACAATAAGCGCCAAGAACGACAGAGTTTTGAAATTTAAAATTAAAATTTTGTCAATTTGACAGCAAAATAACTCAATCTAACACATGCACATGATAACTAATACATATGTGTACCCAAGTATGGGGATTAAAATCGGGATATAATTTTCTTCGATTTTTAATCATTTTTTACAAAAAATCCAATGGGCGATTGACATAGGAAATCATTTTCTTGCATCCACGGACGGTCAGTGACGTCACACTTCGCTTGCGTATAGGAACAATAATCGCATAAATTATATTTTGGTCTAAAACGGCAACAAAAATTTAAAAGTCGCCAAGGGCTTTAAGGCTGTACCATGATCAAGTTTACATACTAATTTATTTATTTTTCTATATACCAACTATTATTAACTAAGCATGAAGTATATATAACCACAAAATAATAATTGTCTCATGCGATAGAAGTTGCCGATCATAACATATTGTAATATTATATGTGGCTTGAAATTGCTGTCATTCTATGGTTGATTGATTAAATCAAATAAATATAGGAAATAACTTGAGAGCAAATATTATGTACATCACATATAATGTTGTTCATATGTAACTGGGATTCAGATATAAAAGAGTTACTTCAAATTTTTCGATACTGTCCGTATCGAAACTGTTATGTATGATAAGCAACCAAATGGAAGCCCACGGGTAAGCCATTGTCGCAGGCAATAGGGACAGGCACCGGAGATTGCAAGGACGAACAAGGCGCTGCCTAAAGCAGCGGGACCACAAAGCAAGCTTTTGACCGATTTCAGATTTTTTTTTTTTTTTTTTTCCATAAATCATATAGAAAAGAGTTTGCCAGCGAAGCGGGCAAAGCCGTCCAAAATTGTTTAAGAACTAAAATATTATTCAACAATTCGCCGGGAAATGAAAAAAAAAAAAAAAAAATCATTTATTTGTAAAAAAAAAAATTAAAAATTTGAAACTCATAA